>CM056050.1:390803819-391145521 GCA_029574335.1 Rana kukunoris | reverse complement strand
GACCGATTACCTTTTTATCCTATATTATTCATAGGACTTTTGTCGTTTCTTGTGGATATATTACTATATTGATGTATATTTAATAAACAATCTTTTATCTTTGTACCTCCTGGCTCGTACAATATTTTCTTTCTCATGCCAATAATTTTGTGTTACCTAGCACCGTTTAGAAAATCCCATCTCCTTTTCTCCTCCCTTTTTTCCATTTTCTAAATGTCTGGGATGTGGTGCCTATTCAATATGGTGTGCTTTCTGTGATTGGACCAAAACATACACTTCTCTAAACAATAAACTTTTGATAATTTTAATTCCATTTCCACTCCCATTCCCTCTCCCCATACCCATTCCCTTCCCACACTTCCATCCACATTTTTTATTTTTTCACCCACATAGCCATATCTCCCAACATTTTGAGATGGGAATGAGGGACACCTACTAGAAAATGTATGTAGGCATAAGACATGCTCCCTGCCACACCCCCCTTAAAGGAGAATCAACCCCAAAAAAGGTTAGATAAAACCCACAATGTTTTGTTTTTTTTTCCACTACTATCCTTAGATTGCTTTTTTAAAATTGCACAAATGCAGTGTATATACAGGTTTTATAGAATCAGGCCTTTAATAATAAGGACAAATGAGGAGAAATATGGACAGAGAACTTGTGTCCAAATCAGGGATCAGTCCCCAAAATCAGGGACAGTTGGGAGCTATGCAACTCCATACACCTACATATATACAAATATACAATGATATATATATATATATATATATATATATATATATATAATATATATATATAATATATAAAAAATAATCTTCACATAGGTTCCCACATTGTGGTCATCACTTCCACCCTTATTAGGGTAACTCACCCACACTCAAGTGCCTGGATCTGTCTGTGCCAGTCATTATCGCCATTGCCAGCTACCACAGCTACTCCGGAGGTGAGGCTTTGCGGTTTATTAGCGATTCTCGATGCCGCATCGCCGCTGCATGGATGCAGATGTGAGTTGGACACACAACCCTTTAGAATCCTTACCATATATATATATGTAGCACTGGTATTTTTGCCATATAATGCTAAAGATGGCATACCACTAGAGGGAGCCAAATACCAATGTGAGCGAGATATGTTTTAACTTGCATATGCAGAGCAGAAAAATGTTTAACTTGTGAAAAGACTCACTTACCCATGAACACTAGGTGGCTGAACTGCATGCTGGGTGGATATAAAAGGCAGAGTGGAGCCATTTCCTCCCTCTTTTTTGGGCGCATGGCCTGCCTGCAAGGATCTGTGAAGGAGTGTTCAGAAGAGGGCCTACATCGTGCAGAGCAGAACAACATCTATTGACTCTGCCTTACCACAGTGTGCTGGAGAAGCAGTGTGATCGGGTCTGAGGATCCAGGACCCTTGACGGAGCCAAGTGGATGTCCAGTATGCTTGAGGAGCGTGGCAGCGTGGCAGTGCTGACTGGCAGCAGGATTGACACAACTGGAGTGGAGGTTCACAACTTTCCAGGCCTGGTGTGGTGAGAGGGCTGTCGCCCAGAAGTTCTTTAACACCCTTAACACACTTAGACTAATTTCACAAAGTTGCTGGGACCTGTAGTCCTACAGGGAGGTCTCATTCAAATAGACTGAGTTCAATCATGCCTAAAAGCCTATGCTTCATTGAGGACTGACTGACAGTTAAGGTATACCTACACCGAAGGCATCTACAAGTGTGTTTTACAGCAGGAACTGTATTAACTCTTCAGTTGTGTTACTTCATTACTTGCTAAACCATTGGATTACAAACACTGCAGTATAATAGCTAGCTGAAGAAAGAAGACCAGAGACTACACTTCTTCACAGGGAGGGTTTGTGCTTTGGATGCAGTAAGACAAAAGGCTGCCTTATACCTCAGGGGAAGCTCTTGAGAAATTGTATTGTGCTGTGTTGATATCTTTGCATTGGTATGTTTGGTGCGGCGGCCGTACTGGAAGTGGAAAGGTGGTCAGTGTCAAGGCATTGTCACTCTGAGCACTAGTCCCACTTGGAGACGCGCCGCAGTAGAGGCTCAAGGGACCTTTAAGTGTTATTAGTTTGTGTACACTCATTGCACTATTATAGTAAGTTTGTATGTTGATACAGTTATTATAAATACTGTCTTTATACCAGTTCCAGTAAACTTACATCCTGGTTGATCACAATTGGTGTGAAGCTTGTTCATTATTCTAACAGGTGGAACAACGGATGCCCAGATAACGGTAAAGGTACACTATATACACATTGTTATGGTGGGATTGTTCCGTTTAGTGAAAGTTTCATATCAGCACTGCACCACAGCTGTGTCAAGGGGAGCGAGACCAAATCATTGGGGGGTTGTTAAAGCAGAGTACAGGCCCAATCAATTACCAGCAGCTTCTTCGGGGGTAAGTGCTACATATATATTTATAATTATTCTGTCCCTTTTGCAGCGTGCAGTGGGAGCGAGTGTGCACGCCTGACCGCAACTAAGCCTGCACAAGCTGCCGAACAGCTACGCACAGGAGAGCCACTGTGCCTTCAAACGACGTGGGTCGGTTTTCAAGTGGTTAAAGCACTGATATTTTTTTTTTAAGGTAAATGGTTTAAATTGTCAAAGCATTACATTACCCTTCTGGGTTCTAAGGGAAGGTCTGTGTGCCATTTTTTTTATTATTTAAAAAGAAGGCAGCAATGCAGTGTTATTTTCCAGCAATTTAAACTCTATCATATAACTTTTACCACATCTTACAGCAAGAATAAATAAAATACCTTTGCAGTCTGGTATGGATTTAAAGGGGGATCATCATGCAAATAAAAACAAAAAAATGAGTGTACCCCCCTTAAAAACTCATATACAAAATATAATCTGAGCTTGTGGCATGGCTGGCCAGGAAAAGGGAGGTGACTACCCTCGACATAATGGGTGCCTTGCCATGGGGAGCGTCCTTGGCACAACACCTTTTACCCATGTTGATGAGGACAAAGTATTTCTCCACAACCCTGGAAGGTGGTGCCTCCCCCATGATGAAGGGTATATAGTACCCCTGCTCACTCACAAAAAAATGTAACAAAGAAATAAATGAAAAATAAATTAAATTAAAAAGTATTTTATTAAACAATACAAATTTACCAAAAATGTCACTTTAAGCATCATTAAAATACCCTTTTTCTGGCCAATAACTTGCACATAAGCCTTCAAAATGGGGACTTTTGATTTTTCAAGTTCAGGTCCCATAGACTTTAGAGTTTGCAGTTCGGGTCTGAACCTTTGGGATGTTCAAGAGTTATGCTGCAAATCAAACCAGGGAATGTTCAGCGGCAGCGCTTTCCTAATCATTATAACCAACTTATACAACTTGCCAATTTAAAAAACTGACAGATGGACCATGGTTTGGCACGGAAGAAAGATGGCCACCAAACTCAGGAGCCCTGTGCCCGTGGGCTTCTCACTGCTCTACACTGAGCAATGGGCAAGTTTACTAAACCACCCCCCAAAACCCCCACTCACAACTGTGGCACAACTTACCGATGATCTTCAGAACTCAGCCAGAAGACACTTCAGACCTTTCTCCCTCCAGTTCCTCCCCAACTCCAGCACACCTAGCGGTAACCCAAGGGGACAGCACTCATATATGATGAGACCAGACCTCTAGAAGTAGCAATACCATGATCGCCTTCTTGAGCAGCTTCAATCGCATACTGGCCATCAGCATATTTAAAGAAATTAAATATCTCTTGCTGAGATAATTGCTTGTGAGAGTGTATATTTATCTGTATATTGATCACATTTGCTCCTGCTAAGCTGAAGGAAGGTATGGGCTTCCTTCAATTATTTTTTGGTATACAGATACTAGGGTTGGGGCACTTGTGACTGATAATTGCTTGTAAAATTCCAATGTATACAGGGGTCCAGGGCTTTACCAGTGGCTAGCAAAGAAATTTTGTTGGTGACGAGATTGAAGTGTTCAGCTGGGCCAAGTGTACCCGATCTATCTGGGGGAGAGGGATCTGGTCAAGGAAGGTCTCCGCTGCGGTCACGTCAATGGGGTCTGGGCCATTAGGTTTTGCATAGTAGTTCTAAAGCAGGGATCCTCAAACTACGGCCCTCCAGCTGTGTCGGAACTACAAGTCCCATGAGGCATTGTAAAACTCTGACATTCACAGACATGACTAGGGCATGATGGGAATTGTAGTTCCTTAACAGCTGGAGGGCCGTAGTTTGAGGACCCATGCTCTAAAGTGATGTTGTCCTTAGAGGACGAGTTTAGCCTACCTCGGGCATTCCTCATGGCAGTGATGTGGGTGGGGGTATGTTGACCCATACACAATTGGGCCAGAAGCTTTCTTGGGTATTGGAGGTCTAGATATAACTGGTGGATCTGCTCCTGTGTGTTAATCCACAGATCAAATTTGACTCTTAGCCTCTCGCCAAGCTTTTCTGTGTTCTGGGGATTTCTGCTGTGCTAGACGCATTTGGGAAATGCGTAGAAATTTTTTTTGTAACTAGTGGAAACAGAAATGTTTCTACCATGCAACACAGCTTTCCCAGCCTCCCAGAAAAGATTGGGGTCATCCCTGTGTCCTGAGTTGGTAGCTGTGTATTTCCGACCATGCTCTACTTATGACCTTTTGGAGATCTTGATTGTGAGTCAAATAGGATGGGAAATGGCAGGTCTTGGTTGAATTCCTGTGGGACAAGGTCCGCTAAATCTACCGAGATCGGGTCATGGTCAGATATTGCAACCTCATGTAGGTGAGAGTCAGGAGTGGGATTTAGCATGATGGAGTTGGGAAAGATATAGTCTATTCTGGACAGTGTGTTGTGTGGAGGGGAGAAAAACATGTATTAGTTGCCTTCTGGGTGAGCAAGTCTCCCAAGATCCATCACTTTTAGACCGACTGCGAAGTGTGTCAGGTTGGTAGTAATTAGTGAGAGGGAGGGGGCGTGTCTGACTGTGCTGTAAGACAGATGTGTTTCTGTTGAGCTCCGGTCTCCTCTGGCTACAATCCTCAGCCATCCTCACGGGAACGGGGCCCTGGAGTTACATAAACCTGCCCTAGACGTACCTGGGCATCTCCTGCGCTGACTCGGACCAAAATCCGACAGTTTGGACGTCTCCACGAGGACCGTAGCTGTCCCAGCAAAGCCGCGACCCGCCGCCATCTTGGGCCTGCGAGATCCCCTACATCCTCCATACCCGGGCTCTCGATTGTCAGCGGCAAGGGGGATCATCCCCTGAGAGGGGGGTAGTAGTGGAGCGTCGGCCGGAGCGGATCGTCACTCGGGAGAGGCCGCGGGAGGTCCCCTATCACTCGGCTCTTTCATCCTCATCCAGATGCCAGCTTGAAGCCCACGAGGCTCCCCGCTCCAGGTACGGCACCTTCCCTGGCTCCCTTCCTCACTTCCTTCCTCGGGCGGCCGTATTGTGGCCTTATACAGCGGCAGAGGCTGTTCCCTGGCCCGGGGGAGATCAGAAAAGGTCCCGGTCAGTGCCGCGCCCATCCACGGGTCTCCAGCATAGAAAACACTGCGGCTTCGGCCTAGTCCCGGAGGTCAGCGGCCATCTTGGGACTCCCATCCACAGCACTGTCCCTCCAGGCACCCAATTCTCTGCTTTTTTTTAATTTTTTCCCTGCCTGGAGGCCTGCATTGCATACCATCACCCTGCAGTCATCCTTTTTATCTTTATTGATGCGTCTCTCCCACACTGAACTGCTTCCTTTACTAAAATTACTTTGCATGCATTAATCCTGTCGCAATATTTCTCTCCATGTAACGCTATGAGATGACGATGCCATCTGAGGGCTCTACCCCCGGGGGGGCTCGGCGCATGGAACCGTAGGGCGTGCTCTCCTGGCTCCCGGAACCCCCAGCTTCACGGACATAATCACCGCCGCCATCCGACTTAAAACCGCTTCAGATTGAGCACATGGGTAAAGACAGGTCCCGGACACAGAAAGGTACTGGTGGGGATAGAAAAGGAGGCGATCTGGAGGACTTTTTCACCCGATCTCGAGCTGCATCACAGCGCCGTTCTGAAGCCAAGATGGCGCAGGCTCCTCCGTCCCCAGCGCGATCTGAATCATCCCTACAGTCACAGATGAGCACACATGGCCCCCTCTCGCTCCCTGGGGAATCCGATTTTGTGCTCACCAGGAGCCGCTCTAATGCCTCCCTGGGCTCAGGGGAAGGCTGGGACATGGAAGCTCAATTCCGCTCCCTGCCCTGCCCTACCTCAGATCCCTGCCAACCAAAGCTGATTTTGAGCACTGTGTCAATAGGATCGAAAAAGCATACAAGAAAGAGATTTCTGATCTTAAAAAGGATGTGGGTGCACGTTTTGAGGACTTGGATGCCACCACTGATGGCCTCAGCCATGCAGTGCAGACACATGACAAAATCCTGAACTCCCATACTGTCATGTTGCAGCAGTTGGCGTATCAGCAAGACGACATTGAGAACCGTAATCGTCGCAATAACATACGCATTTGCGGTATTCCAGAATCTGTGGACGCCAAGGCCCTGCCTGCCGATGTGACTGCCATCTTTAACCAACCACTGCAATGCCCTAAAGATGACCCTATAGAACTGGACCAGGTTCACAGGACCTCGGGTCCCAGGACCCAGGACCCCTCCTTTGTCCGTGACACACTATGCCGAGTCCACTTTTACAAGGTCAAAGAGTCCATTATGAGGGCTGCTAGCTCACAGGACACTATACTGTTCAATGACATCCCCGTGATGCTCCTTCCCGACCTATCCCGCCAGACCTTGGTGATGAGGAAAGCCCTGAAACCGCTCACTCTGCTATTGCAATCCAAACAGATGAAATATGAGTGGAGATTCCCGTTCCACCTACGAGTGCACCACGCGGGCAAGACCCCCATCTTTCGCACCCTCGGAGACCTGCCTAACTTCCTCAGCACGTTAGAGCTTCCACAGGTGGCCCTCCCGGACTGGCCGTTCACACCATCTACTCCTGGCTTGCCCTTCGCCTCCCCGTGGCAAACTCAAGGCCGTCGACGCACTCCTAAATCTCAGCATCGCCAGGACTCAGAGGATTGAACTGGTTTCATTTGTCTCGCACACCACACTTAACTTGCCTTCCCAGGGGCTGCCGCAATCCCAATTCTGTTCTCCCGTTTTTTTTTTTTTTTTTCATATATTGCCTCTTTGCGGCCTGTTTATCCCCTGTGTCAGGATTGTTTCCCTGATCATCATGCTGTCTGGGTTACTATATATTTTTTCCTGTTGTTTTTACCTTTCCCGGAACCAATAGACTGCCATCTTTCCCAGTGACTGTTCATGTTTTGGGTTCCCCTTCCAATGGGCCCTGGCCTGCTACGTTGTTTTTGCTTTAACCATACGGTTCTTTTTCCTCAGGTCGCTCAGTCTCTGTATTCCAGCTCAAGAGTTGCCAGCAGAATGTTCCGGAGTGTCTTTTACGTAACCTCAGACAGCTCACCTGTTCTTTTGTAGCTTCATCATTGCTCTTTTATTTTTTCCTCTCTTTTTTGTGTCTCGTACCAGAGTTACATTTGATTGTACACTATACCTGTCTGCCCAGTTTCACCCTACATATGTTTGATCCTGTATGCTCTGTTCCCATGTCATTGTTTTTTTTTTTTTTTTAGAAGTGTCCTACAGGTAATATTCAGGTTTTGTCTCAGGTCGTTTTTTTTTTTTTTTTTCGTGGAGCTGGGGTCCCGGGACCAGCCCTGCCTGGCGGACCCCCTCTGTGCCCCCCCCCCGGGGTTTTAGCCTTTAGCCCTTTTTTTTTTTTTGTTTTGCAGTGTCACCATGGATACTGCCCAACTTTTGGCTATATGCCTTACTGTGAGGTTTTTTTCCTCTACCCTCGCAGCTTTTTGGAGCCACCTAGTGGCCTTTTTTGTTATTGCTCTTTTTTTTCTTTTCTCCTATTTTTTACTTTTTTCTCC
Source organism: Rana kukunoris (assembly GCA_029574335.1). Classification (NCBI taxonomy): domain Eukaryota; kingdom Metazoa; phylum Chordata; class Amphibia; order Anura; family Ranidae; genus Rana; species Rana kukunoris. The sequence continues at coordinate 391,137,572 of CM056050.1, read as the reverse complement.
CTCTTCCGTTGATCGGTTGCACTGGCTGCCCCCCCACCCTCTATTTTTGTGTATTTTTTACTCTATCTATCCTGTGATAAGGGTGTTAGGGATGGTGGTCATGCTCAGATTTTACCCCTACTTATTCTCTGGACCCCTTTGTGCTGTGTTTCTTCTTACATTTTCTGTATTTGTCTATACCCCCCTTTTTCTTCCCCCCCCCCCTCTCCTCCCTTTCCCCCCCCCTCTCTGACTCTGTTCTGGCTGTTCCTCTTTATGTGTGGGTTGCTGACAAGACATGATCCTATCTCCTGTACCCCTTCTCTCCTTCCCTTCATCCCTCCTCTACTTCCGTCATGGCTTCTGTTTGCCCTTTAACCTTGGCATCCTTTAACTGTAGGGGGTTCAACACGCCAGAGAAACGGAGCCAGATTCTCTACCATTTCCACAAAACACGTTCTAATATCTTACTCTTGCAGGAAACCCACTTTCGGTCTGATTGTGTCCCAACCCTGCGTAATAAGCATTACACGAGGTGGTTCCACAGTACCAATCCCTGGGCTAAATCGAAGGGAGTATCCGTAGCGTTTCATAAGTCTTTTACTCCGGAGGCTAGACCACTTTCTAATCTCTCAAACTTTGTTAGATACTCCCACTCAGGCTTCCATGGGTCAGCTACTTTGGTCCGACCACGCACCCGTCTACTTGACCCTTGCACGTCCCCCAACATCTCGGAGGGGTTCACACTGGAGGTTGAATGATAATTTGTTGCGAGACCCCGAGTGTGTTGCAGATGTCTCTACCACCATCCTACACTTTATCTCTGATCATCTATCTGATACCACCTCGCCTCCTACTCAGTGGGAGGCTCTGAAATGTGTCATTAGGGGGGTTCTCATTAAACATGGCTCTCGTCTCAAAAAGATGCGATCGAGTGACATACGCCGTCTCCTTTCCACTATAGCAGAGCTTGAACCCCAGCATAAACGAGATCTGGACCCTTCGGTCTCACATTCGCTGATAGCTCGGGATAGGGCACGCAATTTTCACTACTCATTGGCCAATAAATGCGGTAAACAGCTAGCACGGGTCCTACACCCTAGATCTCCACGTTGCACCATTCCCTATATTTCCCGTCCTGATCATACCAAATCGTTTAATACGACGGGTATTTCATCCGCCTTTCGGGAATACTATTCTAGACTCTATAATCTCACGCCCACTGTCTCGACCGAGCGTTCTGCACCTCCTGGTGGCGATATGCGGGATTTTATCGTTGAGACGGCTCTCCCTACCATTTCCGCCTCTGATGTGGCTGAACTGGATAATCCCTTAAGCTCGTTTGAGTTTCTCAGCGCCATCAAGGGCTTAAAAGTAGGCAAGACGGCTACACCCCTCGCTTCTACAAAACATTTGCTTCCCTGTTGGCACCTTTGATGGCTAAGGCGTTCAATGCCATGGATGATTCCCTCCCTCCACCCAAGGCTCTGTTGGCTGCTAACATCTCCGTTATACCCAAGCCGGGCAAAGACCCCTCTCAATGCAGTAGCTACCGGCCTATTTCCCTGCTCAATGTCGATCTAAAATTGTTTGCTAAGGTGCTGGCTAACCGTCTGTCCCCCTCTACTCCCTGGTGATACACAACGACCAAGTGGGCTTTGTCCCGGGCCGAGAAGCCAGGGACAATACCACCAAGACGATTCACTTAATTTCCCTTATCCAACGCAGGGGTCTGAAGGCTTGCCTCCTTTCCTTTGACGCTGAAAAAGCGTTTGATCGCGTAAACTGGAGATTCCTTCGGCTTTCGCTGGAACAATTAGGACTGGGTGCGCCCCTTCATCTCCAAAGTGATGTCTCTTTATTCTCATCCTTCGGCCTCGGTAATGGTCAATGGCTCTACCTCGGACTCCTTTGCCATCTCCAACGGCACTCGGCAGGGCTGTCCCCTGTCCCCCCTCCTATTCGTTATTGTCATAGAACATCTGGCCTGTGCCATCAGACAAAACTCTTCCATGGGATCCAAACGCCTTCCTCGCATCACAAACTATCTCTCTACGCGGACGATCTCTGGTGTATATTCAGGACCCCTTCTTCTCCCTACCTTCCCTTTTCGTTGAATTCCGTCGCTTTAACTCGTTCAGCAACTTTAAACTTAACGTTTCAAAGACTGAGGCCCTCAACGTATCCCTCCCCCTGCCACTATGACTATGCTTAAAGCCAACTTTCTCTACCGTGGTTTGGACTTATCAACACCCTGAAAATGGACACCCTCCCCAAGCTTCTATACCTTCTTCAAACAATCCCCATTATAGTCCCCAAATCCTTTTTTGTCTCCCTACGTTCCCTAGCCATTAGATTCTTGTGGAGCCGAGGGCCGTCCAGGGTGAAATATAACCTGCTCACCCGTCCTAAATTGCGGGGTGGGGTTGGTCTTCCCGATTTTGAATTGTATTACAAGGCCACCCATATGGCGAGAGTCCTAGAGTGGTTCCCGCGTCCATTTTTGAAGGCCTCTGTTGCCATAGAGCAGGACCTGGCACACGTGGACCTTAGAGCTCTGCTGTGGGGATAAGTCAGAGTTTATGCGCATGCCCCCTCCCTCCCCACTAACTCTCTGGCATCTCTCAGGATCTGGTATAACAGGGGGTTACGCTCCCTACTGTCCTCTGATCCTTCTCCATTGACCTCTATGTTTGATAATCCTTCCTTTCCTCAGGGTCTCGGGGCCCAGTCTTTAGGTCCCTTCAAACGGGCTGCATGGCCACAGGCGCACTCCTTTGTACACCCGCAGCGGGGGTCATCTGTGATACCAGCGGGATCACACGATTGGCTAACTGCCATCCACCTCTCTACATTCACTAGACACCTACACTCCTCCTCCCAGATACACCGCCCCTGCACTGAATTTGAACGGCTGTGTTCACTCTCAGAGACACCTAGACACCTTTTGTCAGTCATATATAGTCTCCTTCAGGCACTCACACATACCGAGCTACCCTCTTACACCAGGGCGTGGTCGGCAGATTTGGGTGAGGATGTCACAGATCGTGAATGGCAGACTTCATTCCATTTCACTCATAAGTCCACAATTTCCTGTTACTCTCAAGAAAAAAACTACAAGATTCTCTCAAGATGGTACAGGGTCCCCTCTACGCTACACAAAATATTTCCGTTCACTCCAGCGTCCTGTTGGCGGTGCTCTTCAGCTGCTGGGACCTATCTGCATGTCTGGTGGGAATGTGAGAGGATCCGCCCCTTCTGGACCCAGGTATTTGACTGTTATAATAAGACTTATTGTGAATCGCTGGTCCCCTCCTCTAAGATTGCCCTCCTTTCTGTACTTCCTGGCTCGATAACATCGCAGAAGCGGAGTTTCCTCCGCTTCTTTATGTCCTCAGTGAGGCAGCTTATACCTTCCTACTGGAAGTCGACCTCTACTCCCCCACTATCTCACTGGGTTTCGATTATGAATGATACTATGAGAATGGAGGAAATGCTGGCTCTTGACAATGATACCTATGATAAGTACAGACAGTTGTGGCTCATCTGGCTCGATTTCTCTTCCTCTGATACCCTGACTAGCATGTTGTCCCCTTCGACGTGATCGTCACCACCACATTTCCTTCTGCTCTACGGCCTGTTAGACTCGTGCTCCTGGGTCTCTCTCCACCCACACCCCTTCCGCCTACTCTATTTTTTCTTTTCACCCCCCCACCTGTCTTGTCAGCGGCCCACGCCCCCCTTTTCCCACGTTCCCCCTCTCCTCCACCCTGACCTGTCTCCCCTTCTCCCCCCTCCATCCTTCCCCTCCTCTCCCTCCCCTTCTTTCTCCCCGCATCTCCCTGTTTTCACCCCCTGTCCCCTCATCTTCTCGATGTCTTTCTTTCTAATTTCACTTTGTCTTCAGCTCTGTCTGTCCTTACCTTTCCTTTTCTTCTGGTTTTTCTTTTATTGTGTTATTAGTTCTATATTACTGGTTACTGTTACAGTTCTACCAAGAGGAAGAGCCCCTAACGTTTGCACATGCTTTTAGTTTGCAGTTCCGGTTGTGAAGGCTCATTTTGATATGTGTTGTGGGGGAGAGTTCTGCTGTGGGCGATAGCCATCAGGCTGACTCCCCCCCCTCGATTATACTTCTAGATGTGTGTAGACTGTACCGCCTCTTGTTAATCGTCTTTTTTTTTTATGTTTTGTATTATCTAAATACCAATAAATATATTTTCAACTCTAATTAGTGAGAGGGAGATGGTTATAGAACTGTTAGCTAAGGACTTGTTTCACTTAAATGAATCTGAAACTAGTAGGGGGGGTTAATGTAGGGGGCAAGGCAGGAGGTTAATTTGTGGATGAAATGTTTTGATGGGGAGTTCTGGGCATAGATAGCCCATTCCTGGGATGAAATTCTCAATTTGACTGTCAGATTACAGCCCTCATCGTCCCCCTCCACCAAGAGCACCTCACAGGGGAGGTTTTTGTGGATAAAAGGGAGTACCCCAGCTTTCCCCTTAACTGCTGATCACCCAAAACCTGTCCCACCCAAAGTATATGCATATGACTAAAGTTATTATCAGTCCAATTAATTTCCTGGAGCATCGCTAGGTCTGTTTTAAGATGCTTGAGGTGACGTAGAATTGCCATATGCTTATGGGGTGAATGGAGCCCCTTGACATTCCAAGCAACAACTTTTATAGTACCATATAATAAGAATTAGAATGGGTCTACTGGTCACATGTGCCTGAACAGGCAACACCTAGCAACATTCAACATGTACCCCTCATACATATGAACATCATTACTGGACATTCCCCAATCACTGGCCCACAGACTGTGCTGAGGCCATTTCCCCTAGGGAGGTCCCACGGTAGGAGGGGGTAGGAGGGGGGGTTAGGTATGGCACCAGCATGCATCCAAAACATGTGAATAAACATTTTGTCTGACAGTGTAGTGGAGAGAGGAGCTAATATTTCAAAACCAAACAGTCCATACTGCTCAAAAACTGGGCGAAGTCCCTAAAAAAAGAGAAGCAGTGTGATTGCATAAACAATACTCATTATGGGATACTTTTAGGTAGGCTAAACAAGTCTTTGGACACTTCCGGCCAGTTGCAGCTATTGTGTCTGGAATCTGAAAGTCGGTAAAGTTCACTCTAAGTCAGATTGGATGCCCACCACAAGGGTGAGACATGGAAAATCTCGCGCCACATAAAAGAAAATCAGATAAATAAAACAGCTGCTCCAAAAAAAAAAAAATCAGATGACTATAAACAGTGAAAAATGGAAGAAAGGGGGCCCTAAATTAATAAACAAATTGATTATAATAATACCATCACAATAAGTTAATAAACGATTAGTAAAGAAACACCACCCATTCCAACAATAGATATATAGTGTAAATAAATATAAGTGAATAAACCCACAATAAATAAATACAATAAAGTAAATAACATAAGTAAATCAATCAGCCATTTAAATATAGTATCAGATGATAAACGTTTAAATAACCAGTAGTGCAGAAAAAAAAGTTCATAAAGCAAAGTCCTTGAGAAAATTTCCGTGCAATCTGATTGTGAAATCTGATCGGATAAACAATGTGATATTCCACCTTCACTAAAACATATTACCGTTTTTTTCGCCATATAAGACGCACTTTTTCCCACCCCAGAAACGGTGTGAAATGTCCCTGCATCTCTATGGTGAATACTGACCAGGCACTGACACCCCCCCGTCGCCGCCGGCACTGTGTCAAAATCCCTCTCTCCTTCTCTGTGAAGGAGAGAGGACAGAATGCGAGGCATATCCTAGCAGGGGCATACCAAGAGGGAGCGGGGGAGAGATTTTGCCCCGGGTGTCATAACATGGGTGATGTCAGTAGCGGTGCTATGGGGGTAGACAGAGATGACACCATTCTGAAGGCAGTGAGAGCCTTTGCTGGGGTTTTTTTTTTCAGCCGCATCACCCCCCCCCCCCGCCTTTCTGCACCGTGGTCTAGTCCTGTCTGACTTCCTGCTCCTTCCCCCACAGCTTCTGCTGTAAACGTTGTCCCCAGTCCTCATTTCTAGCTGCTTCCTGGGTACATCTGATCCAGCTAGCCAGAGGGGATTATAATGGCAGTGTCCTCCACTGCCTGAGGTGAGACCTTGATAAGGGGATGGGAGGTGTGAGCTTAAGGGGTGTTTGTGTCTGCCCTGCTACCCTGAGCTGATCTGGGAAGGGGGGGGGGGCTGCTGTGTCCACCACCACCACCAGATATAGTGTAGCTCAGCTGATTTGATAGGTGGGATGGTATTGCTGTGTGTCCACCAACCATCTATAGTAGTAGTATAATATACAATATTTTAGTACACCATTTGATTCAGAATTTTTTTTCTTGTTTTCCTTCTCTAAAACCTAGATCAGGTGGGTCTTATACGGCGAAAAATACGGTAGATCCACCCGAAGTGATAAGTAGCAGATGTCTCCTTACCAAATGGAGTTGACCCCTGTTTGATACCAAAGAGGGAATCAATAAAGCACTTGATCTATTAATGGATGATGGAGGCTTGCACCTATGTCTTTCAATAGCAGTGATCTCCGTTCATGTGTGCAAAAAACAAGATAAATTCCGACATAGCGTAAAAACGTTTAATAGAGTAGAGACAATAAAACAAAGCCAAATGACTGCTTACTTGGTAAAGTGCCCCGAACCTGGCACTGAGGCTTGGTCGCATATAGGGATAAACAGTCCTAGCTCTAACCTATGGTGGCATGCGTGCGTTCCACACATCGGATGCCGTGAACCAAAGAAACCGGAAGTGATGACACCGTGCGTGGTCAGGTCCCGCCTCGACGTACATTTCGTATTACGTATTACGTCCTCAGTGTCTTCACATGGCAAGTTGTACCTTCCTCACCTCACCACTGCCCTTCGCTTTGCCTTTGGTTGGTCCGGTGCTTTTTACAGTCAGTGTAAGGAGACTGACGCAGTTAAAGAACACACAGCAGGGAGGTCCAACCATATCAATGTGTACTTCTGGGTACACATGAAATCTGAATCGTGGGCCTGGAGCTTCACAGTGATGTTGAGACAAGTGTGCTGGCAGCTGGGAGTGAGATCCCAGCTGCAAGAGATGATCAGGAGGTTAAACCTTTACCCTCGGTGCCAAATGACCTTGCGTTGGTAAAATGTGCAGCATTATGGCAACTGTCAATCTAAATGCAGGTTAAGATGGCGCTGTCTTTGGCAGGTAAAAGGACAGGAGGATTTAGTACCACTTAACATCTACTGCCTCAGGGGCTCAAACACATAGCTCAAAATGACTTTATTTTAGAAAACAGGGCACACTGCCATAATGTGAATATCGTGTTGTGTTGTTTACTGCAGTTTATAAAAAGTACATTTAAAATGCATTGTTTTAGGTCAAGATATTTAACAAGAAAAATCTTAAAGTGAAGTCTTTTTTTGTAATGCCATTAGTTTAAAATGCAGTATTTAAAATCACTTTCACTTAGCCAAAGTTGTGCATGAATGCCAGGTTTGCTTTATTACTTACTCTATGTGATAGAATGTCTTTGTAACTTTCATCTTAAAAATAGACTTGACACCTTGCAGACATGTTTTAAAGCAGTCTGGGAGTTGACATAATGAAGTGATATCTGCTGATGAGTACAGAGTTCAAATCTATCTTAACACTTTTCCTTCACGGCACCATCTGCTTCTCTACTTAGAGATTCTGTGTCGCATTTGAAAGACGACAGAACAGTTTGCTACCAAAAGCTTTGCAGACTTCTTTTTTGTCCAGGATGATGAGTTTACACCCTGACTGATGAACAGACCACTATCATCTACCATTAATAGACTGACCCTTAAGCTAGGGCATGCATTCATTACAGAAAGCATTGTGCTTACACTGGTAAAATACATTTATCACATCAGTATGAATACGCACTTAGAATGTTGATCTATTAGATATTACTGCAGTAAAGGTGCAATGTTGTACCCCTAAAAATATGTATTTATAGCACCAAGGAAGTGTTTCTGATTTAGTGCTGGTACTGGCATTCTAATTTATGTGTATATATACATTTTTAAATACATTTTGACTTGACATACAAGCGATGTCTTGATATGCATGTAGCGTCATGTCACAACTAAGTATAAAAGAGAAGAGAGGAGCCTCTAAGTGCCTACTTTCACACGAGCGGACGAACGGTCCGCCTTTCATAAGACTCACAATGCTCGCCTATAGGATTGCCGACTTTAGCGGATAAGCATACGCTAACGTCCGTAATCATCTGCCTCCGTCAAGATCCGTTTTTTTGGACGGAAGAAAATCCTATTTTTCTTCCGTCTGGCGGATCGGATCGGATGAATATGGACACACGGTCCGTATTCATCTGATTCCCCATAAGGGACCGCCCTGTCAGCCGAAAGCTCAGCGGGGATTTTACGGAGGAATCCCCACTGAGCAAACGAGCTAACGGAGCGGATCAATATGGATCCGCTCCGTGTGAAAGAGCCCTAAGTTTAGCAATATGGTTACATTTAATGAAGGTACATCATTTGGCAACATATAGCTACACTAATGCCACGTACACACGATCGGTTTGTCTGATGAAAACGGTCTGATGGACCATTTTCATCAGACCAAACCGATCGTGTGTGGGCCCCATCAGTTATTTATCCATCGGTTAAAACAATTGGAACTTGTTTTAAAATTATCTGATAGATACCTGACCGCTAGAAAAAAAACGATCATCTGAAGGCACGTCCATCGGTTAAAAATCCACGCATGCTCAGAATTAAGTTGACGCATGCTTGGAAGCATTGAACTTTATTTTTTTCAGAACGTTGTTGTATTTTACTTCACCGCGTTCTGACACGATCGTTTTTTTAACCGATGGTGTGTAGGCACGACTGACCATCAGTCAGTTTAATGGGATAACTGATGGAAAAATCCATCAGACGTTTTCATCGGATTGACCGATCGTGTGTACAGGGCATTAGAGGCGCCTCTCTTCTCTTTTATACTCTGTAGCTCATGCTGGATTTTTCTTCTAATCCCCCTGTGGGGGCTTCCATTTGTAGATGGACATTTTATGGTTACACAATCTGGTTACATTGCTATAATCTTTTAATGGACTATAAACAGAAGGATTTATGAATGAATAAATGGTTGTGGAACGAATCATCTGAGTTTCCATTATTTCTTATGGAGAAATTTGTTTTGCTATACAAGTGTTTTGGATTACAAGCATTGCTCTGGAACAAATTATGCTCTCAATCCAAGGTTTTATTGTATATACCGTGTAGGTGCCACTGGTGACGATGGGTTCTCTGCTCTACACGACTCTCTCAACTGCTCGATCCCCACTGATACACCTGGTTATAAACTCAAGGCCTGTGTGATTTACCCACTGGTAAACTACAGAGCATTAGTAATGTACAGATATTAAGCCACAAGCAACTTGGTGGTAGATAAATTAGATTTATTAAGGCAACAAAGTTAAACAATGTGTAAATCAATGAAAAGACCATTAGACCTAGGGAAACTGTACTAAATAAATGATCAGGGACCCATAACTGGCAATAGATTGAACTGTGGCAATGTTAAACCAAAGTATAATTGATGCAAACAGGGTTAAAGCACTGGAATCAACCAATGCAAGAAAATAAAGGTCCTTGTGTGTAACCGCATAAAGCCCCAATAGTGGGTGGGCGTATGCATTCTTAACCAAGTGGTACCCCTAGAAGTGACCCCCTTTTACCCTCTTTTTCTCCTATTTTGTTTTGATACACAATCCCGCGTGTATGTTTATGATTTTAAACCTATAGGGGCCTTCTCTGTTCTTTGATCTTTTTATTGGCTTATATATTTATGCATCTGGTTTTTATGCGACATGTATAGTCTGGTTGATTACACCTTATAATATCATATACTATTGAATAAGAGTGCAATTTTTAAGTTCCAGATTTCTATTTTTTATTTCCTCATTTTTTTTTTCATTGGTATTTTTCCATTTATTGTAATTTTTTCATTCCGATTTGTTTATTTTATTATGTTATAAAACATAATTAAATAGATTTTTTATATAATGTTGAACTCCCTTTTCCACATTCGGATGGAAGGGGGGAGTTTTTCCATTTTATGGACTTTTTTTTTATATTTTTATATTCCTTTGGACTGTTTATTGCACATTTTTTCCTTCATTCTTTTATTTTAACACAATTCCAGCACAGGTTTTTGAATGTTTTTATATCTTTAGGATGTTTTGTAACCTTTGGACAGCTTTCTGAATTATTACGAGCTACTGTAGATCTCTGTGTTTCATGGCTCCCATGGGTGGCAGACAACTAAGCAGCAGCTGGTGAAATATTTATCTCCATCTGCCTGTGGAATCTTTATTCCAATTTTTTTAGGCACTCTGTATTAATAGTTTGCTGTATTATTTTGTATTTGTTGTATGTATGTATGTATGTATGTATGTATGTATGTATGTATGTATGTATGAATGTATGTATTTTTAGTTTGCTGTATTATTTTGGTTCCTAATATTGATTTTTTTTGGTCTTTAAATTTTATTGTGTGGTTAATTTGAGGTTGTTTTTAACTGCTGTCCTGTCCATAGCTAACCTTTTTTTGCCTTGCTGCTACAGGTAGGTTACCTTAAAAAAAAAAAAAAAAAACTTTTAGTTCAGGTAATAACATTTTAGGTTAAATGTATTATCACTGCTAAAACCACTGGAGGAAAGACTTATTTTCAATGAAAATGAATTTGTTTGGGTGCTGCTTCTGTAAGCCATGTCAGCCAATCTAATAAAAACAAGTCAGCTCCCCTGCCAACTACTGTATGAGCTGACAATTTACATTGATGCTGTATTGTCGGTGAATGTCATTTTAGAAATGTTTATGTTTCCCTGGAAGCTGCATAAAAATAATCTCTCACTACTGTACAATATTTTAGAAACAAAAAATGCATTAGTAACTGTCCACCATGGCATTACCCATCTTGACAAAATTTGCATATTAGCTCTTAAAATGGAAAGAATTTATTAACAGCATCCCCCCCCCCAGACTTTTGATTAGTTGCTAAGTACTGTTTTACCAACTTTCACAGAACGCAAAGGCAAATAAAAGCTGGGCAGAGGTTTATATCAAGTTTGTGAACATCCTCCATGCAGCTCTTCAACAGCAGATCACTTCAAATAGCCTGCAATTAACCAACAGTAGATCATTATCACAGTGATGTATTACTTCAGGGTAGAGACAGGAAAGAGCTGCAAATGTCTGGACTTTACCAAACAAAATTAATTTGTGTGTGGAAAACTTTTCATCCTGCTCCTCTTTCCTCTTCACTGTGATCGAAAGTAAACATCAATTTGACCCACTAATGATGAAAAAAAATAACTGTCTTAGAACATTCTTTCTCTAAGAAATGTCAAACAAAATTTGACCTATCCATTGCCAGCTTAATGCCTCCATTTCTAACGATAGTTTTACCAGAACGAGCGCTCCTGTCTCATACTTGATTCTTAGCATGCATGGTTTTTCCCCCCTTGGAAAAGCATACACGCGACCGGTTTTCCAGACAGGAAAAAGTCAGCCGGAATCCCAGCGGGAAAAAAGAGAACAAGTTCTCTTTTTTCCCCGCAGTTTTCCTGTTGGGAAAACTGTGATGGAGCATACCCACGGCCAGGCCCGGATTTACTCCCTGTGCCGCCCCAAGGCCGGGTCCTTTAATGCCGCCCCCCCACACACACACACAGGGGCCAAGTGATACAGTCAGCAGCTATAACCGCCGACTGTATCACAGGAGCGTGCCTGCAAGAAATAACCCATATGTGAGAGATCTCGCATGAAAGGGGTTAGTTCTTGCAAGGAGGAGCCGAAACAGCCGCCGATCCCCCATCACAGATTCCCCCCATCAAAAAGCCCCCATATAAGGTCATCTATCACAAAGCCCCCCATAAAAGATCCCTCATCACAGACTCATCTATTATTACAATGTAATATAAAGTTAAATAGTTCAACTCACCATAATGCAGAATGAGTGTGAGCCCTGATGTCACTGTCCCCAGCCAGCGGAGTGCTTCCTTACATCTCAGGTGTCACTTTCCCCAGCCAGCAGAGTGCTCCCTTACATCTCAGGTGTCACTGTCCCCAGCGGAGTGCTTCCTTACATCTTAGAAGTCCCCAGCAGAGTGATTCCTTACATCTCAGGAGTCCCCAGCGGAGTGCTTCCTTACATCTCAGGTGTCCCCATTGGAGTGCTTCCTTACATCTCAGGTGTCCACAGCCAGGGGAGTGCCTCCTTACATCTCAGGTGTCCCCAGTGGAGTGCCTCCCTACATCTCAGGAGTCCCCAGCGGAGTGCTTCCTTACATCTCAGGTGTCCCCAGTGGAGTGCTTCCTTACATCTCAGGTGTCCCCAGCCAGTGGAGTGCCTCCTTACATCTCAGGTGTCCCCAGCGGAGTGCTTCCTTATATCTCAGGAGTCCCCAGCGGAGTGCCTCCTTACATCTCAGGTGTCACCAGTGGAGTGCCTCCTTACATCTCAGGTGTCACTGTCCCCAGCGGAGTGCTTCCTTACATCTCAGGTGTCACTGTCCCCAGCGGAGTGCTTCCTTACATCTCAGGTGTCACTGTCCCCAGCGGAGTGCTTCCTTACATCTCAGGTGTCCCTATCCCCAGCGGAGTGCCTTCTTACATCTCAGGTGTCACTGTCCCCAGCGGAGTGCCTCCTTACATATCAGGTGTCACTGTCCCCAGCGGAGTGCCTCCTTACATCTCAGGTGTCCACAGCCAGCAGAGTGCTTCCTTACGTCTCAGGTGTCACTGTCCCCAGCGGAGTGTTTCCTTACATCTCAGGTGTCACTGTCCCCAGCGGAGTGCCTCCTTACATCTCAGGTGTCACTGTCCCCAGCAGAGTGCTTCCTTACATCTCAGGTATCACTGTCCCCAGCGGAGTGCTTCCTTACATCTCAGGTGTCACTGTCCCCAGCGGAGTGCTTCCTTACATCTCAGGTGGCACTGTCCCCAGCGGAGTGCTTCCTTACATCTCAGGTGTCACTGTCCCCAGCGGAGTGCTTCCTTACATCTCAGGTGTCACTTTCCCCAGCCAGCAGAGTGCTCCCTTACATCTCAGGTGTCACTGTCCCCAGCGGAGTGCTTCCTTACATCTCAGGTGTCACTGTCTCCAGCAGAGTGTTTCCTTACATCTCAGGTGTCATTGTCCCCAGCGGAGTGCGCCTTACATCTCAGGTGTCCCCAGCCAGCAGAGTGATTCCTTACATCTCAGGTGTCACTGTCCCCAGAGGAGTGCTTACTTACATCTCAGGTGTCACTGTTCCCAGCCAGCAGAGTGCTTCCTTACATCTCAGGTGTCACTGTCCCCAGCCAGCAGAGTGCTTCCTTACATCTCAGGTGTCACTGTCCCCAGCGGAGTGCCTCCTTACATCTCAGGTGTCACTGTTCCCAGCGGAGTGCTTCCTTACATCTCAGGTGTCACTGTCCCCAGTGGAGTGCTTCCTTACATCTCAGGTGTCACTGTCCCCAGCGGAGTGCTCCTTACATCTCAGGTATCACTGTCCCCAGCGGAGTGCTTCCTTACATCTCAGGTGTCACTGTTCCCAGCGGAGTGCTTCCTTACATCTCAGGTGTCACTGTCCCCAGTGGAGTGCTTCCTTACATCTCAGGTATCACTGTCCCCAGCGGAGTGCTTCCTTACATCTCAGGTGTCACTGTGCTCAGGTGTCACTCAGGTGTCACTCAGGTGTCACTGTCCCTCTTCTCCGCTCTCACATTATAACCTCCACATTTCTCTTCTCCTCTCTGTAATCATAACTTCCACAGTGCCCTCTTCTCCTTTCTCACATCATACCCTCCACAGTGCTCTCCTCTTCTCCTCTCTCTCTCATCATAACCTCGGCAGGCTCCCTTCTCGTTTGTGGTCTTCTGGAAAATGGCTGCTGGCGGAGACAGCGGAAAATAGTACATTACACTGTGTCGCTGCCCACAGGGGGGCTATGTTAGTGTGAGGGCGGCCGCGAAAACCGAAAAGTCGCCACGGGAGCGGCGCCGCCCCTTCACCCACTGCTGCCCCAAGGCCTGGCCTCGGTGGCCTTGTGGGAAATCCGGCCCTGCACACGGCTGGTTTACCCGGCCAAAAGCTGTCATGGCAGTTTTCCCGACGGGAAAACCGGTCGTGTGTATGAGGCATAAGGGTTTGTGCTACCTTCCAGGAACACAGTAGTGCTCTATAGCAGATCGATCCAGCTCCTGTGCTTAACACTGGATCCTGGACCAACAGTAGATGCTTAGTCTTAAGGCTCTTTTAACACATTGCTGAGATTAACAGCCAACGTCCCAGTGATTTTTTAGATGGCATTTAAAAAAGCAGTATCTGGGCAGTGCAGTAATAGATTTTTTGGGGAAGGCTTTGGCTTTTATAATTGCATATTGCCAAATAGTTGCCACAATCTACACATAAACCAGTTGGTAAAACACTTTTATGAAAAACAGTTCAAACTGTTAATCTGACAAATAATATAACATATAATAACATTTTCAGAGAGAATTTCACATGATTCTTTGACATTTTTGGGTTGACCCACAGTGTAACTTCACATTCTCCTCTGGGTGAGCTATGTACATTACAAGGATTTTAACCACGTTAGCCCCGGACCATTTGGTTGCCAAATGACCGGGCCACTTTTTGCAATTCGGCACTGCGTCGCTTTAACTGACAATTGCGCTGTTGTGCGACGTGGCTCCCAAACAAAATTGACATCCTTTTTTCCCGCTATAGAGCGACAAAAATAGAGCGACAATTTAAAAAAAAAAAGCAATATTTAGTACTTTTTGCTATAATAAATATCCCCATTTTTTTTTTTAAAACAATTTTTTTCTCAGGCTAGGTCAATATGTATTCTACTACAAACTTTTGGTAGAATAAAAAAAATCGCAATAAGCATATATTGATTGGTTTGCGCAAAAGTTATAGGTTCTACAAAATAGGGGATAGTTTTATGACATTTTTATTATTTTTTTTACTAGTAATGATGGCGATCTGTGATTTTTATCATGACTGTGACTTTATGGCGGACACATCGGACATTTTTGACCAATTTTTGGGACCATTGTCATTTAACCACTTCAGCCCCGGACCATTTTGCTGGTCAATGACCGGGCCACTTTTTGCGATTCAGCACAGCGTTGATTTAGCTGACAATTGCACGGTCATGCAACATGGCGTTCTTTTTTCCCCACAAATAGAGCTTTCTTTTGGTGGTATTTGATCACCTCTGCGGTTTTTATTTTTTGCGTTCTAAACAAACATCAAGCGTCAATTTTGAAAAAAAATAATAATATTTTTTACTTTTTGCTGTAATAAATATCCCCCAAAAATATATAAAAAAAACATTTTTTTCCTCAGTTTAGGCCGATACGTATTCTTCTACAAATTTTTCATTAAAAAAATCGCAATAAGTGTTTATTGATTGTTTTGCGCAAATGTTATAGCGTCTACAAAATAGGGGATAGTTTTATGGCATTTTTATTAATATATATTTTTTTACTAGTAATGGCAGCAATCTGCGATTTTTATTGGTACTGCGACCTTATGGTGGACACTTCTGACTCATTTTTGGGACCATTGTTATAGCGATCAGTGCTATAAAAATGCATTGATTACTGTAAAAATGTCACTGGCAGGGAAGGGGTTACCACTAGGGGGCGAGGAAGGGGTCAATTATGTTCCCTCATTGTGTTCTAACTGAAGGGGGGTGGGACTGACTAGGGGAAATGACAGATCACTGTTCATACATTGTATGAACATGCAATCAGTCATTGCTCCCCCTGAAAGGACCGGGAGCTGTGTGTTTACACACACAGCTCCCGGTTCTCGCTCTTTAATGAGCGATCGCGGGTGCCCGGCGGCGATCGCAGCTGCCGGGCACGCGTGTCGGCACCAGAGGTGAGCAGGTGGCGCACGCATGCCCCTAGTTTCTGAAATGCAAAATCACGTTATATTATGTGATTTTGCACAGCCAAATAGACCTGCCCCCGTAAAACTACGGTGGGCGGTCGGCAAGCGTTTATACAGTGATCAGTGCTATACAAATGCACTGATTACTGTAAACATGACACTGGCAGTGAAAGGGGTTAATCACTAGGGGGTGCTGAAGGGGTTAAGTGTGTCCTATGGAGTGATTCTAACTGTTAGAGGAGCTATCAGCGATTACTGTTTACAATCACAGGGAACAGTAGATCCCTGACATGTCACTAGGCAGAAATGGGGAATGCCTTGTTTACAAAGGCATCCCCCTGTTCTGCCTTTGCTGACCGCAATCGCGGGCCACCCGGGAACATCGAGTTCCTAGGACCCGTGGGCGCACTCACTAGGAACACAGCGACAAATTTAAAGGGATGTACAGGTATGCCCATTTGTCTGCCTGTGCCATCCCAACGTATATTGGCGTGCGGCGGTCGGCAAGTGGTTAACAAACTTTGTTGTAGATTCTTACCTTTTGTTCTGAGGAAAAAATGGTTTGTTGTGCAAAGTGAATGTAAATGTGAATAGGAGTGATTTTATAATTATCCATCAGCTGCTGCACTTGCAGGGTTCTAATGGGGAAAGTGGCAGAAGGTTTTGTATTCCTTTAGACATGATTTCCCTTTGGGAGTATTTCACCAAAAAAGTTGCTTGTGTTGCAGCAGATGCCCAAAATCTTACTTGTATCTTAGTGCAGACTTCTGGGAAAATAAGTAAGCCAATCACAGAAGCAGAAAATTGCATATCTCTGGGAGGGACTATCTGTGTACAAAATGCCTCCAGGTTGCCATATTGCATAGCATTGTATAGAAAATGACAGTGCTGTAGATTGAAAAGGGAATGTAATTACAGTATGACTTCCATAGCAATTAAATATGCTATATTATAATTTTTTTATTTACAATTTTTTTTCTCATGAAAGTGAAGTTACTCTATAAAGTTAGAAGCTTGAATATCAAAAATCATATGTAATTAAACTATTCGTTATTTAAACTAAGAATAATAATATTTGGATAATATTGCTATCAAAGTATTAATTCTTTCTTTCACCTGTACTGCTAGCACTCTTTTGTAAGCGTAATAACTGCCATGCTTGTTCAAAGTTAGATTTTTGTTATTTTTGAAGAAGATTATCTGCTTCGGGGTTCTCTTAAATAATTATTGAAACTTCCTTTCCTTCCTTGTCCTTTAGTTGCTCTGTTGGAGCATTACTCAGAAGAAATGTCTCAGACTTCTAACAACCCTAGACGCCTTGATACATTTACACACTGACTATGATTTGAAAAATAGCCTTCTGCTTCACATTAAAAAGATACGTATTTTGTTTAACTGAACCAGCTGCTTTACTATTTTGCTTTTAAAATGGCTCATAGTGTTTTAAAAAAGTGCTATAACAAAGGATCCCTATGCAGTAGAGACTGTTTTGTTTAAAGTAAACCTGTCAGGACTGAAATATGATAGCTACCATTACTGAGTCTGACTTGAAGTGCATGCTGCTTCACTAATTAGTGAGTCATTTATCTAGAACAAGTAAGTGTATATCAGGTGTCCCTACACCTTATTTGTACATGCTTGTTTCAATTTGGTAATTCATCCTGCAGTGAAAGAAAAAATTGAAATTAACAGCAGGGCTTGTAACTTTAACCACTTCAACAAATAGAGCTCTCTTTTGGTGGTATTTGATCACCTCTACGATATATTTTTTTTGCGCTATAAACAAAAAATATATATACAATTTTGAAAAAAACACAAATTGTTTTTACTTGTTGCTATAATAAATATCCCAAATAAAAAAAAGGCAGATATACTGTAGTCTACATATTTTTGGTATAAAATCGCAATAAGCATATATTGATTGTTTTTTGTTGCAAAAGTTATAGCGTTTACAATATAGGGGATAGATTCATGCCATTTTTATTATTATTATTATTTTACTAGTAATGGCGGCGATCTGCGGCAGATCAGACACTTTGGACACTTTTTTGGGACAATTGACATCTATACAACGATCAGCGCTAAAATAGTCACTGATTCTAAATCTACTTTTAGGTGATTCTAGGAAAAAAATCCCTTTAAAAAAGCCTACCCTGCCTCCACCTAACAACTGCACTTTTATTTTTTTCATCAGCTCATTCCCCACAGTTATTACCCTTTCGTCCCTCCCTCCTAGATCATAAGCTCTAATGAGCAGGGCCCTCTGATTCCTCATGTATCGAACTGAATTGTAATTGTACTGTCTGCCTAATGTTGTAAAACTGTGGGGGGGGGGAATATAAATCCTGTATAATAATAATTTGTATCTTTGCATGGCCAACCTTTAGCTGCACAGTTAGAAAAATACCTTCATATATCTTAATAGAGAAGTGTAGTTTATACCTAAAGTAAAAAAAAAACTGCATGCCGAATGCGCATGCGTGGCAGCTCCCAAAATGGCTGCCGGCTTCTAGAGCTCCGCTCCCCCACGGCCCTGTAACAGCCACCGGAGCTCTCAGGGTGCCCCCCCCAGCACCCTTACCAGGATAATCGAGTGGGGGGAAGCCCCCAGGAACGAGAGAATGTCAACGACGCCGGCCCAGAGGGACTTGTCGCATCAGATGGCCCCCTCAGCTATGCCAAAATTGTGGCGGTGCAGCGAGGCCTGCATTCGGCAGAAAACACTTAGGGTTCCATCGCTGACCAGGACCTGGTTCCTCTGCCATCCCAGGTACTGATTACCCCCCCCCCCCACACTGCCCCAGGCCACATCACCAGCATCCACGGAATCTCTGCTGGGAAGACTGAGCTCTGGCCCCCCTCTACCCCCATGCTGGATCCACATACAGGCCTACTGCTGGAGGTCAGTGATGCTGCTGAATCTACTCCCATCCCCACTGACTTTCCATCCATGATGGAAGTTTTTGCGCAAATGCTCTCTAAAAGCCTAGCCCTTAATGCAGCCCAGATTACTTCATCCATCCATGCGGATCTGCAGCAAATTGGGATGGGAATGGACACAATTGAGAAAAAGGCTGATCAATCAGTGGTTCGAATTAATCAAAACACAGCCAGGCTGCAAGACGTTCAGGATCAATTAGAAACTGCCTTTGCAAAGATTTATGACCTCGAGAACCGATCGAGACGTTATAACTTTAGGATCAGGGGGATCCCCGAATTGGAGAAGGAGGTGCAGGCAGCTGTGAAATCTTTCATAAAAAGCCTTATCCCAGATATTGCTGAACACCGCCTGGAGCTAGGCAGAGCTCACAGAGCCCTGCAACCCCCCCACTCAGATGGCCTCCCCAGAGACATCATAGTGAAACCTCACTATTATTCAGTAAAGGAAGTGATGAGGAAATCTAGGAACTCGGATAACCCAACTCTGCATGGACACAAAATTCAGATTTTTGCCGATCTTTCCCCATACACGGTGCAGAAAAGACGATCACTTAAACCGTTACTGTAGCTTCTGATGGAGAAGGAAATCACTTATAGATGGTCTTTCCCCCTCCGCCTGAACTTTTCCTACAAGAACAAAAGCTTTGGCTTCTCTTCTCTCCTCTCCTCTGGCTGAGGATGAGCACCTTCTGATACATCTGGGGATTCTATCCCAGGACAACCCCACTCATGAAGACTGGCAGAAGCAAAAGAGACCCCCGCCAGTGAGCCTGCTGCAGTACACCTGGCTGAAACAAGGCTCCAAGCGCTCCAAGGAAAATCTCCCGCCTTGATGGTCTATTCCCCTTTATCGGATCAGGGATCTGATCTGTGACATTTCCACTCTGTCTACATTTTGCTGTGACTTCTCTGCCCTTTCCCCTTTTGAGGGTCCCCGCTGAATCTGAAATACTGCCTACAGTGACTCGACTAATGTTTTATTTAACCACTTTTATTTTGCAGGTTGCTCTGCTGGGCCTTATTCACTGGTCAGGGGGGGGGCGGGATTCAGAGGGTGTGTGTCTGGTGTCTTTAGTTTAATACTGTGTGTTTGTTTATTGTTGGGGCGATCTGTTCTTTTGCTCATCGTAGGCTCAAGTTCGAGCCTTCAGTTCAATCGGTTTTTGGGTGGTTGGGCTGTGGTGGACCCAGTGCACCTCACTTTAGGACCGGGAGTGCCTTATGTGCTCCTAGGTTCTTTCACGGATTCCCTATAACCAGGGAATTCCAAGCCTCTCAGGCTGGAGGGTAGGAGATGGCTAGTACATCCCGATCCCTGGGCAGGAGGGGGTTCATTGTTCTTATGTATTCATTTTGATAGTTTTCACACCTTTTCTCCTTCCTCTTCTTGTGACTGTTCATCTGAGTCTCCACGGATTCCGCAGCTGTCACCGGCCTCACATCCCAAGGCCTGGGTATCTGCCATCTTAGCACTTTAGGCATCCTGGTGAGTATAGCTCTCTAGATCAAGGTGAGCCTCAATTTTTTGTTCTACCCACTCTGATCCATGTCTAATGCACATCCTTCTGCACCCTCCCTCAAGATTATCTCCCATAATGCTTGGGGTCTTAACTCTCCCGTTAAACGCAGGAAACTTTTCCAGCAATACCACTCCATGCATGCAGATACTCTCCTGTTACAGGAAACCCACTTCCCAGCCACGTTTAAACCCACATTTCTCCATCAGCGTTACCCTCAATTTTTCTTAGCTTCGGCGGATAACAAGACAAAAGGGGTAGCCATCTGCTTTGCTTAACACATTAATCTCTCTTAACCAAAAACTGTGGTTGATCCGCAAGGGCACTACATCCTAGTTTCTGGTCACATTGATGGAGAGCTTTACACCTTTGTCTCATACTACACCCCCAATAAAAGTCAGAAACTCTTTTTTTACTGTTTACTACATAAATTGCTAGTGCATCTCAAGGGGACAGTGTTCATTGGCGGAGACTCTAACACAGCCTACTGTTAAGACCTGCAGTGGTTAGGGTACTGCGGCCTTCTTTCCATCTCCCAATCGCCAAGCATAAGGGAGTATCGCTACCCTAGATGGTAGAGGGAAAGTGGAGATGAATGCAGTTCCCAAGATGATTCTTCCGAATGGTTAGAGTATTCCTCCTCCCCAAGCATGAGCCAAGACTTCATGAAGGGTGTCCAGATATAGAATGGCTTTATTGAGAGACAGGTTACTTATAAACAGCAAAAGAAATACTTGATGTAATCAGATATACAATTACATCCTCCTCCCACATCAGGTGTTACTAGCCAGCCCCCCTTCAAGAGACCTCTTTTAGGAGACAGGCGGCTGTCTCCGGTAGAATTACTGTTTCTTTGCCCAGACAAGGTGATTTAGAACTTCGCACCTGCTAAACAATAGAAATTCACACAATGAACATTTCTTGAGAGACAGACTAAAGATTATTTACATGACACAGCAGACAATAATACCACAACAGGCTCTGCCTGGGAGATATTGAGGTCAGTTTAAGGAATAAACCAATTATCCAGGCAGAGAGCACCCTGCTAGTACATATCTCCTGATAGCCCCGATCTGGGGGACCAACATATCCAAATTTCACCCAGATCGGTCCAGGGGTTCTTAAAAGACAAGTCTATGAGAAAATCCAGAATAAAGTCTATTTTCTTCACACCTACAAATTTTCGCTTGAAAAATCAAGGGATAGGAAACCGATACCCAAGCGTCCCTCCAAACAAAGCATTAAAATTGCTAAACTGTTCAACTCTGCAGGGTTGATTGATGTTTGGAGAGAGGCAAACCCTCACACAAAGAACTATACACATTTCTCTGCCCCACACAACTCATTTGCCAGAATAGACCACATTTTCACACGCTCCTCAACTAGGGATGAGCTTCGCGTTCGAAACGAACGTATGTTCGACTCGAATATCGTCCGTTCAATCGCTTGTCAAATTTCGAACAAAAACGATTGTTCGCGGCAAATTCGAGTGAAACGAAACGACCGTTTTTAAAACTTTTTCCAATTGATACTACTATCAATGGGAAAAAAAAGTTTTAAAAACGGTCGTTTTTTCAGGAGTCCTGCTTCTGAAAAAACGACCGTTTTTAACACTTTTTTCCATTGATACATGTTCCCTGGGGCAAGACCCGGGTTCTGAAAGACGTTTTCCAACAATAACTTGAAAATTGGTCTTTCAAATTATCGTTTTTGAATTCGAACGTTCGAGTCCCATAGACTTCAATGGGGTTCTAAATGTGAACGATCTGACTTTTCGACGGTTCTGGTGCGAACCGAACGCGGGGGTGTTCGGCTCATCCCTATCCTCAACAATACCTTTGATCAGATCATAGAAACTCCCCTCTTGGTTCACTCAATGGTCACTTTGACCACGTTACGATCTTCTAGAGTTCGAGTTCCCCCTCGTTGGCGTTTGCAGGAGTCCCTATTTAGTGACCCAATACAGTGTACCCTTCTGGAGGAAGCAATTAAGGAATATTTCCTTATCAATGCGACGAGCAAAGTCTCAGATGCTACCGTCTGGGCGGTGCACAAGTCAGTTCTTCAGAGAAAAAGCATTCAAATTGTTTCGAAATTCAGGGTGGAACACAGGGTGGACACACTGAAGCTTACGGAGGACTTTCATTCTCTTGCTAAAGCACACAAGCGACATCCCACGGCCGAGTCTCTTGGGAAACTAGACAGGGCCAGAGCCCTACTTAACTTGAAACTGATGACGGATGCTGAAAGGCACCTTAGATGGAGCGGGGCAAAATTTTATTCCCAGAGAGACAGGATTGGGTCTAAATTAGCGGTAAATCTGAGACCTAAACCACGCGCTCTAACATTCCTTAAAATTCGGGCGACCTCAGGGGACCTTACGCAGAACCCGACCAAGATTATGGATACTTTTTTTAAAGTTCTACTCTGATCTATACAAACCAAACCAACCTCCCCGGGGGGTTCACTGAGAAACACATTTTTAGACAATCTCCCTTTGCCTACTCTGTACACAGAGCATAGAAATCTCCTTGGGAGTCCATTTATCAAAGAGGAAATACTGGATACCATTAAATGCCTTAAGCTAGGTTCCTCACCTGGACCGGATGGTTTTTCCACTGGTTATTACAAAAAATTTGGACCCTGTCTGGCTCTGAATGTTCAACTCTCTCAGGGAGAGAAACCCCTTGAATATGGACCTGAATTCTGCATATATCTCAGTGAGTAATTATCTCGCTCATCAATAATGATATTAAAATTATGACCAAGATCCTGGCCAATAAGTGCATAGTCAGCCCAGTCGTGTCCTGTCCCCAGGAGGATGTACCTGGAGGATGCTACATCTCCATGCATTCCCATAATCCCCTGTTATAATATAACTGGCTGGATGACTAAATAACGGCGTTCCTGGACTGCTTCTCTGCCAAGCTCCAAATGATCTTTAATACACCCTGGCAACAGCTGCTCCACTGTTTTTTTTTAATCAAGGCTTCCTCTCCTATGCGATATCTATCTGGCTTCTGGTAAGCCTTCAATTTATTTGGTGACACGGTGGTGGTGTTATTTCAAGTCACTATCTAGGACATCCTTATATATTATTTTTTATTGTTCAATGTGCTGGTTTGACGTACTTCACTATGTTTATTTAATAACTTTTTTTGGCAATTAACTGCTGATACACCTGGAGCTACCCACAACCTCTCAACCCTCTTTTCTGCTGTATCAACCTACTGTGGACTCCTAAAGGCCCTGGCTGGGTTGTAGCCGCAAGCACGTTATGCTTGCCTTCTGGTAAGCCTCCATTGTTTATCATATTTACAGTTTTGTAGCAGAGTAAACAACTTTTTTTCACACAACTGCCCATCAAGGACTCTTTAACGTTTTTTTTGGTCTTCCACTTATACTCTTTTGATTTTCATCAATTTTTTGAGTACACCTGGACTTTAGATTCACATAATATTTTTCTTGCACATGGTATTATAACCATTTGGTCATCACTCAATACTTTTGTTTTCATTTATTTATTTTTTTTAGCGCAACTCCATCTTTTCTTTCTTGTACTATTTAGTGTGTGTGTAACACCTAGTGGTTGCTGCTTGTAATTTATTGTCATTTCTGCTTGTTAAGCGCGGTAATTTTCTTTGATATATTTTCCTGGCCAATAGGGTTTCGGGTTTTATTGCTGCATACATTCATAAAGATTAGGTGGGTTTCATCCCTGGTAGACAGGGTCCGGACCAGATCCGATGGGCTATTGACATAATTTTGCTTCTCAAATCACAGTGGGAAGGGGGACCCCTGCAAAAAGTTTTTTTACTCTCCATAGACCTCCTTTAATTCTATAGACTGGGCATACCTGTCTGATATCTTGGGGAGGTGGGGCTTCGGCCTGTATTTCTTAAACTTGATCCAAGCACTTTACTCGAACCCCACTGCCCAGGTACGCCTAATGGGCAGATACTCGGACTCCTTTACCATTGGCGGAGTACCAGACAGGATTGCCCGCTCTCCCCCCTCCTCTTTGTGATGGCCATAGAGACGCTAGCCGTAGCTCTTAGATCGAACCCTGACTTTAAGGGAGTGACTTGTGGAAAACTGGAGCATAAGTGTGTGCTGTAAGCAGGTGACCATCTCCTCTTTATCACCTCCCTTTCTGACCTCCACTCCTGTGATTCTTAAGACGCTGTGGGCTTTTAGTGAGGTTACGGGGCTGAAAGTTAATATGAATAAGTCGACAGCTTTGAACATTACTGTCCCCCCGGGATCTTCTTAATCAGCTTTCCAATAATTTTGATTTCAGTTGGGCTTCTGGTGCAATCCCATACCTAGGCATTAAACTGATGTCAGACGTCAATAGTCTTTTTAAAGCCAAATATTCCCCTATGATACACAAAATGTAGGGGGCGATATGGATATGTGGTCGAAGTGTGGTTTGTCCTGGTTAGGCAGGATCCATGCAGTGAAAATTACCCTTCTCCCCCGTCTGTTATACTTATTCCGCTCCCTCCCAGTCTCGATTAAGAAACATTTCCTCAGTAAACTGCAGTCACAAATAGTTTGCTTTGTTTTGGGTAGTAAGGGGTATAGATGTCCCTCTGGAATTATTTTCCGCCTGAAATCGCAGGGCGGACTGGGACTCCCAAATCTATGGGGTTACTACCAGGCAGTTCACTTACACAAATCTCAAAGTTTTTTTTAGGGGTCCGAAACCTGATTGGCTCTCAATGGAAAGACAGGCTACCTCTTGAATTCCATTGATTACCTTGTTTGGTGTGACCCCAGGGTTAGGCCTGCGATAATGTCCCCTACTCTCTCGCACTCCATAGCCTAAAGTTCCAAGCTCTTTGGACTACACACCCTGACATCCTCCCTGAAGCCTCTACCACATTTATTCCATAATGCAGCTTTCCCTCCGGGAATGAACATCGAGGCCTTTCGGTGGTGGATAGATAAGGGTCTCTACCGTATTGGCCACTTCCTATCTCTGGCGGGTTCGATTTCCTTGTCGCATTGTAGAAAGAAGCTGGATATGCCCGATTCGGAACTATTCAGATTTTCCCAAATCTCCCATTTTTTACACTCAATCTATAATAATAAATAGAAAGGTACTCCCCACCATAACACCCTATGAGCATTGGTGCTCTAATACAGAGGATCAGAGGGGAGGTATATCCTTGATCTATACAGCACTTGTGACTAAAGTGGACAAGCCAACCTATGCCCGGGCCTGGGAGGAGGACATGAACAGCTCGTGGGACACTGTGGTCTGGTTCTGTGCTACACAGAGAGCGTATAAAGGTATTGTCAACATTTCTCTCATAGAGGCTAGTTTAACCACTTAGCAACCACCTGCCGAAAAATAACGGCGGCAAGGTGGTTGCTTAACTCTGGGATCACGTTATATAACGTGATTCCAGAGTCGCGCTCCCGCGCGCCCCCTGGGGCGCGCACACGGGAATGTCGCGGCGGTTTACCACGTGATCGCGCCGTCCAATGACGGCGCGATCAGATGTAAACAGACCGGCGTCATTTGATGACGCCGGTTCCTCCCTCCTCTCTCTGTGCCGATCGGTACAGTGTGAGAGGAGAAGGGAGGGAGCGGATGGCAGCGCCAGTGCTGCGGGATGGATCTGTGACAAATGTAGTCACAGATCCATCCATCCATCCCTCCCTGCTCAGCCATCCCTGCTGCATATACTCTGCAATGCTGGGCAATACTCTGGGGGGGGGGGCAATACTCTGGGGGGGGGGGCAATACTCTGGGGGGGGGGGCAATACTCTGGGGGGGGGCAATACTCTGGGCATACTCTGGTGGGCATACTCCGCAATACTCTGGTGGGCATACTCCGCAATACTCTGGTGGGCATACTCTGGGCATACTCTGGTGGGCATACTCCGCAATACTCTGGGCATACTCTGGTGGGCATACTCCGCAATACTCTGGGCATACTCCGCAATACTCTGGGCATACTCCGCAATACTCTGGGCATACTCCGCAATACTCTGGGCATACTCCGCAATACTCTGGGCATACTCCGCAATACTCTGGGCATACTTACGCAATACTCTGGGCATACTTACGCAATACTCTGGGCATACTTACGCAATACTCTGGGCATACTTACGCAATACTCTGGGCATACTTACGCAATACTCTGGGCATACTCCGCAATACTCTGGGCATACTCCGCAATACTCTGGGCATACTCCGCAATACTCTGGGCATACTCCGCAATACTCTGGGCATACTCCGCAATACTCTGGGCATACTTCGCAATACTCTGGGCATACTCTGCAATACTCTGGGCATACTCTGCAATACTCTGGGCATACTCTGCAATACTCGGGGCATACTCCGCAATACTCTGGGCATACTCTGCAATACTCTGGGCATACTCTTCAATACTCTGGGCATACTCCTCAATACTCTGGGCATACTTACGCAATACTCTGGGCATACTTACGCAATACTCTGGGCATACTTACGCAATACTCTGGGCATACTTACGCAATACTCTGGGCATACTCCGCAATACTCTGGGCATACTCCGCAATACTCTGGGCATACTCCGCAATACTCTGGGCATACTCCGCAATACTCTGGGCATACTCCGCAATACTCTGGGCATACTCTGCAATACTCTGGGCATACTCTGCAATACTCTGGGCATACTCTGCAATACTCTGGGCATACTCTGCAATACTCTGGGCATACTCTGCAATACTCTGGGCATACTCCGCAATACTCTGGGCATACTCCGCAATACTCTGGGCATACAGCGCCCCTGTCCCCGTGAGCTCGCATGCAGAAGCGAACGCATACGCAAGTCCCGCCCACATATGAAAACGGTGTTCAAACCACACATGTGAGGTATCGCTGCGAACGTTAGAGCGAGAGCAATAATTTTGGCCCTAGACCTCTTCTCCAACTAAAATGATGTAACCAGTAAAAATATTTAAAGCGTCACCTATGGGGATTTTTAAGTCGCAAAGTTTGGCGCCATTCCATGTGGCCACGCTGTGTAAAAGTCCCACACATGGGGTATCGCCATACTCGGGAGGAATAGCAGAATGTGTTTTGGGGTGTAATTTGTGGTATGCATATGCTGTGTGTGAGAACTAACCCGCTAATATGAAAATTTTGTGGAAAGAAAATAAAAATGAAAAAAATCTTGATTTTGCAAAGAATTATGGGAAAAATTACAACTTCAAAAAACTCACCAGGCCTCTTTCTAAATACCTTGGAATGTCTTCTTTCCAAAAAGGGGTCATTTGGGGGGTATTTGTACTTTTCTGGCATGTTAGGGTCTCAAGAAATGAGAGAGGATGTCAGTACATCAGGTGTGATCAAATTGATCAATTTTCAGTAATTGGTACTGTAAGCTGGGGATAGGTAGCGGGTACAAAAGCTCCCTGGGATGAGCAGGCACAGATACCAAAGTCCATAGGATAAGTGAACAACAGTGGGATTTTTATTGGTGCTATACAAAGTCTATTTACAGGTGCTGTACAGTGTGCAGAAAACAAAACAAGCAAAAGTAGTTTAAACAAACACCTAGCCGTGTCTCGGCTCTAACTACACGATATGTAGGCCCTAACTACTAAGCTAAACAAGCCTACCGCTTGTTAGCTCAAAATACAAACTGCTCACCAGTCTTTTAACAACCTCCTTGCTCCTACAGATCCACACTATCTGTTTCCCAGGACAGAGCAATGGCTGTTAGCTCAGGTGAGCTTAAATTGGCCTGGGGGAGAGGGCCAACACCTGACCTGGATCAGGGATCAGAGATCCCTGAACGTGTAAGAGAGGAGCCTGGGAGAGGTATAAACCCCGAACTGGACTTTCCCAGGCTCTCTCTGGGACGCTCTGCTACACACCCTCCCCTCTTGTTTCAACCCCAGGGTTGGAACACCTGTAGCCCAACAGGAGTGAACACGGGACAGGGCATCTACATTACCCATCTCAACCCCTGGCCTGTGTTTTACCGAAAAGGAATAATCCTGGAGGGCCAAAAACCACCGGTTCACCCGCCTATTAGTCTCCTTCTTTTGGGCCATCCATTTCAGGGGAGCATGGTCAGTTATTAACTCAAACTGGCGCCCTAACAGGTAGTACCTGAGCGCGTCCACGGCCCACTTTATGGCTAAACATTCCTTTTCAATGACTGCATATTTTTTCTCATGATCATTGAGCTTTCTGCTTAGGTAGACCACAGGGTGTTCTTCCCATTGTATACCTGTGATAGTACTGCCCCGATACCTACATCAGAGGCATCTGTCTGAACCAAAAAATCTTTGGAGAAATCGGGGAGTATAGCACTGGCTGTGCACAAAGAGCCTTCTTCAGGACTTGGAAAGATTCTTCTGCTACTGGGGACCATTTTATCATTACGGAGTCTTTCCCTTTCGTCAGGTCTGTCAGTGGGGCAGCTATAGTGGCAAAATTTGGAATAAACCTTCTATAATATCCCGCAATGCCAAGAAAGGCCCTGACCTGCTTCTTGTTTGCAGGACGTGGCCACTGCTGGATGGCTTCTACTTTATTCACTTGGGGTTTAATAACTCCACGGCCAATAGTATAGCCCAAATACTTGGCTTCCTCCAAACCAATGGCACATTTTTTGGGATTTGCCGTAAAACCTTCCTTGAAGAGGGAATCAAGGACAGCTTGGACACGGGGCAAGTGAGACTCCCAGTCAGTGCTATGCACCACTATGTCATCTAAATAAGCTGCAGCATACTGCTGGTGCGGTCTTAGGGTCCTGTCCATGGCCCTCTGAAAGGTTGCAGGGGCATTTTGCAACCCAAAAGGCATTTTCTTATACTGGAATGATCCCTCCGGGGTCACAAACGCAGTCTTTTCTTTGGCACTATTAGTCAGGGGTATTTGCCAATATCCTTTGGTCAAGTCCAAAGTGGTCAGATAACGGGCCTTGCCCAGTCGGTCTATAAGTTCATCTACCCTGGGCATCGGGTACGTGTCAAACTTTGTTACTGCATTGAGCTTTCTGAAGTCGTTACAAAACCTCCAAGTGCCATCCGGTTTTGGGACCAACACGATGGGGCTCGACCAGTCACTATTGGATTCCTCAATGACATCTAGTTCCAACATCCTTCTAACTTCATCACTGATGTCCTTTCTCCTCGCTTCAGGAATTCGGTATGGTTTGAGCTTGACACGGACCCCAGGTTCAGTAACAATATCATGCTGAACCGCTGAAGTCGTGCCAGGCAACTCTGAAAATTTCTCTCTATTCCTTATTAGGAACTCTCTAGCTTCCTGTTTTTGGGAATATGACAGGGTGTCTGGAATCGTGACCTCAGGGATCAGAGGGGATTCAGTACCCTTAGGCGTTACCGGTAGGGACCTCGCAGTTAACGCCAGTCTATCCTTCCAGGGCTTTAACAGATTCACGTGGTAAATCTGTTCGGGCTTCCTTTTACCTGGTTGATACACCTTGTAATTGACTTCCCCAACTCTTTCAATTACTTCAAAGGGGCCCTGCCACTTAGCCAGGAACTTGCTCTCAACAGTGGGAACTAAAACGAGGACCCTGTCACCCGGTGAGAAAACACGGAGTTGGGCCCCCCGGTTGTATATTCTCTGTTGGGCTGCTTGAGCCTGTAGTAAATGTTCTTTCACCACTGGGATTACGGCTGCAATCCTGTCCTGCATTTGAGCGATATGCTCAATTACACTTTTGTGGGGTGTCTGTTCCCCCTCCCAAGTTTCCTTGGCTATGTCCAAGAGTCCCCGAGGGTGTCTCCCATAAAGCAACTCAAATGGAGAGTACCCTGTAGAGGACTGGGGAACCTCCCTGATAGCAAACATCAGGTACGGTATCAGGAAGTCCCAGTCTTTCCCATCTTTGTCAACAACCTTTTTTAACATGCCCTTTAACGTCTTATTGAAACGTTCCACCAAGCCATCCGTTTGCGGATGATACACAGAGGTTCGCAACTGCGTCACCTTAAATAACTTGCACAGCTCCCTAGTTATCCGTGACATAAATGGGGTACCCTGGTCTGTCAGGATTTCTTTAGGGATGCCCACCCGACTGAACACCATAAACAGCTCTTTGGCAATATTTTTAGCAGATGCGGCGCGTAAGGGAACGGCCTCAGGGTAACGGGTAGCGTAATCCATAATCACAAGGATATGCTGATGACCACGGGCGGATTTGGGGAGGGGACCCACAAGGTCCATGGCAATCCTCTCGAAGGGCACTTCAATAATGGGCAAGGGCACTAAAGGACTTCGGAAGTGGGGCTGGGGGGCTGACATCTGACACACAGGACAGGATTGACAATAATTCTCAATATTTTTCTGTATCCCAGGCCAGTAAAACCTGCGCAACACTCTTTCAGTGGTTTTCTCAACCCCTAAATGACCTCCTAGCAAGTGCCCATGGGCAAGTTCCAACACCACCCTTCTGTAAGGCTTGGGGACCACCAACTGTTCAGTAACTTCATCATTCTTTTTACATACACGATACAGTAAATCATCATTGCTGCTGAAATAAGGAAAACAGGGCCTATCCCCTGGTTCAACAGGTACATCATTAATCACCATTACATTTTCCCAGGCCCTGGCAAGGGTAGGGTCTTTTCTCTGCTCAGTACCAAAATTTTCCTTGTGCACATTAAGGTCAGTAAACTCCAACATAGGCTCCGAGTCGGCAGACGGCTGTCCGGCTCTACTGGTTGTGGGGACTTCCTCAGGCTCCTCCAGCTCTCCTGCCATAACCGAGAAAGGATAACTCGGAGAGCCCTGAGATGAGTCCCCTGAACCCACAATATCGGAAGTAGTCAGGAGCTCTGGCTCTGCGACTGAGTCAGGTACTGCGACCGGGTCGGGACGATCCCACAGTTCCCAAAACTTAGGGAAGTCCCTACCAATGATGGCCTCGTGCACCAAGTGGGGCACAAGTCCGACCGCATGGGACACCGTACCTAAGCCAGTTTTTAAACTGAACTGTGGCTATAGGATACTCCCGGGTATCCCCATGTACACAGATCACAGCAACTTTTTTAGCATGAAAATTCACAGTTTCAACCATCTCAGCTGTAACCAAAGTAACCAGACTTCCAGAGTCCAGTAAGGCCGTAATAGGCTTATCATTAACAGTCATGTGACACATGTGTTTCCCCACATTTGGCGCTGCAGCGCATGAAACAGCAGCAAACATGGACTGCCTTCTAATAGACATATCACACTGCATTGGTTCATCAGTCAATGGACAGTTTGCTGCAACATGTCCCAGCTCTTGGCAACGAAAACACCTGATGTTTCCCCAAGTTGGTTTGCTGACAGGCAGTGGTTTCCCTTGCTTGGGACGCCAAACTTCAGTCCTGGCACCAAAAATCCTCCCCCCTATTTCCTTGCCATGCTTACCACCCACTTCCCCTGGAACAGTCTTACCGGTTGCCTGGGGAGACCGTGGCTTTGGGTGGAAAGTCCGTGCGGTTGTTGGGGTGGTGACCAGGTTCTCTGCAGCAAAGTACCTTTCGACGAGTTCCACCAGGTTATCTGCCGACTTGGGGTCCCCTTGACTCACCCACTTCTGCAGGGGAATTGGGAGTGACCTCAGGAATTGGTCCATGACCACACGCTCCACTATTTGTGGCGCAGACAGGGACTCAGGCTGTAGCCATTTTCGCACCAGGTGGATTAGGTCGAACATCTGCGATCTTGGGGGCCTCTCGATTTTGAAGAACCAGCTGTGGACCCGTTGGGCTCGAACGGCCAAGGTGACGCCGAGTCGCGCCAGAATTTCCTGCTTGACCTTTTCGTAGTCTTCTGCTTCTGCTGACTCCAGATCATAGTAGGCCTTCTGCGATTCACCAGAAAGTAAGGGGGCAATCAGTCCTGCCCACTTGGTTTTAGGCCAACATTCCCTCTCAGCGGTCCGTTCAAACGTTAACAGGAAGGCCTCTGGATCATCATCCGTAGTCATTTTAGACAGAAAGCGAGCCACATGGATGGCTGAAGGCTTGTCTCCCATATCCTTAATTTCCGCAGGTGCCCACTGTGCTAGCGTCTCTGCAACCTTAGTCAGGGTTTTCCTATCCACTTCTGCAGCAGTGGCAAGCTGTTCAAACAGCCTCTGCGATTGCTCCTGTACAGCACTAATCTGCCTCTGCGATTGCTCCTGTGCAGCACCAATGTGTTTGTACAGCGCCTTGGTTTGCTCCTGTGCGATAGCATTGGCTTGCTGCAATGCAGCGTTAGTTTGCTGTTGTGCAGCATTTGCTTGCTGTTGTGCAGCATTGGATAACATCATTTGTTTGAGGATTTCCTCCATGTTGTCACTTTAGGTACTGGCCTTTTAAAAATAGTAACTTACTACTGCTGATCGCAGCCTCCACCATATGTAAGCTGGGGATAGGTAGCGGGTACAAAAGCTCCCTGGGATGAGCAGGCACAGATACCAAAGTCCATAGGATAAGTGAACAACAGTGGGATTTTTATTGGTGCTATACAAAGTCTATTTACAGGTGCTGTACAG
This sequence comes from Rana kukunoris, assembly GCA_029574335.1. Classification (NCBI taxonomy): domain Eukaryota; kingdom Metazoa; phylum Chordata; class Amphibia; order Anura; family Ranidae; genus Rana; species Rana kukunoris. The sequence continues at coordinate 391,104,665 of CM056050.1, read as the reverse complement.
TGTGCAGAAAACAAAACAAGCAAAAGTAGTTTAAACAAACACCTAGCCGTGTCTCGGCTCTAACTACACGATATGTAGGCCCTAACTACTAAGCTAAACAAGCCTACCGCTTGTTAGCTCAAAATACAAACTGCTCACCAGTCTTTTAACAACCTCCTTGCTCCTACAGATCCACACTATCTGTTTCCCAGGACAGAGCAATGGCTGTTAGCTCAGGTGAGCTTAAATTGGCCTGGGGGAGAGGGCCAACACCTGACCTGGATCAGGGATCAGAGATCCCTGAACGTGTAAGAGAGGAGCCTGGGAGAGGTATAAACCCCGAACTGGACTTTCCCAGGCTCTCTCTGGGACGCTCTGCTACAGTACCATAGCTTTTAGACCCTATAACTTTCACCCAGACTAAATAATATCTAAATTTTTTTTGTTTTGTTACCAAAGATATGTAGCAGTATACATTTTAGGCCAAATTTATGAAGAAAAATTACTTTTTTGCAAAATTTTATAATAGAAATGAAGAAAAATTCATTTTTTTACAAAATTTTCGTTCTTTTTTCATTTATAGTGAAAAAAATAAAAACCGCAGAGGTGATAAAATACCACCAAAAGAAAGCTCTATTTGTGGGAAAAAAAGGACAAAAATTTAATTTGGTTATAGTGTTGTATGACTGAGTTATTGTCATTCAAAATGTGAGAGCACCGAAAGCTGAAAATTGGTCTGGTTATTAAGTGGGTTTAAGTGCCCAGTAGTCAAGTGGTTAAAAGTTTTGCTTAGGTGGTACTATGTTCCTTCCAGGCTGGCAAGTATGTTTCCAGGGACCTTGCCAGTGTGTTTTAGGGGTTGCGAGCTGGAGGGCTCCATGCTCCAGACTTGGTGGTCCTGCCCCCGCATTAGATCCTGCTGGCAGAAGTTTTTCCGTACCATTAGCTCCTTAACCACAGTGGTGGTAACTAGTGTTGAGCAGAATATGCCATATTCGATTTCGCGATATATCTCGAATATATAGTCGAATATTCGAGATATATTCGCTAAATACGAATATTCGTGATATTTTTTGGAAATGAAATGATTGCGAAATTTCGCTATTGCGAATGCGAATTGCGAATGCGAATGAAATTTAGGCAAATGCGGAAGGAGCACTCTGATTGGCTCAGAATATTCGTGATATTTTATAATACAAAATAATTGCGAAATTTCGAGAAATGCGGAATGGAGCACTCTGATTGGCTCAGAATATTCGTGATATATTACAATACAAAATAATTGCGAATATTCGGCAAATGTGGAAGGAGCACTCTGATTGGCTCAGAATATTCGTGATATATTACAATACAAAATAATTGCGAAATTTCGAGAAATGCGGAATGGAGCACTCTGATTGGCTCAGAATATTCGTGATATATTACAATACAAAATAATTGCGAATATTCGGCAAATGTGGAAGGAGCACTCTGATTGGCTCAGAATATTCGTGATAAATTACAATACAAAATAATTGCGAATATTCTGCAAATGCGGAAGGAGCACTCTGATTGGCTCAGAATATTCGTGATATATTACAATACAAAATAATTGCGAATATTTGGCAAATGCGGAAGGAGCACTCTGATTGGCTCAGAATATTCTTGATATTTTATCGTAATTTCGCAAAAATGCGAATGAGAAATTGATTGCGGAATTTCGACAGTAACACTCTGAAATCGAATATATGTGTTATTTTAGCTAAAAACAATATTGCGAATTTCTCGAAAATAATCGCGCGATATCGCTATTGCCGAATAATCGCATTGCGATTTTTCGGCAATATAAAATGATCGCTGCAGCTACTCGGCCCAAGGTCTCTAATCATACCAGCAATGCTTTTAGACGTCGATGGGGATCTCTAGGATGTGATCTGTTCTAAAAAAAAATTGAAAAAATACGAATATTCGAAATAGCGAATATTCACCGCGAAATTCGGAATATATCGTGAATACTCGAATATGCCATATTCGAGCCGAATATTCGCAATACGAATATTCGTGAGCAACACTAGTGGTAACTCCCCACCCCGGCATACCACTTCTAAACCAGTGTATTCCCGATTTACCCAGACATTCCCAGGCTTAATAATTTTTCATCATATTGGGAGACAAAATGTCCATTGCCAAGGCCTGGAAGAAACCTACTGTCTCCTTCCGGGTTCAGGAGGAAAGTCTCCTGGATTATGATGCAAGAACAGATTATAGCTAAACTTAATGACAAAACAGAGAGATTTATGGCCATTTGGGAAACCTGGGCCAACTTCTGTAGCATTTCTCACATACCGGGAGTGCAGCTCGGAAGCTTGACCGCTCGTGCCACTCCTTGATGGAGCAGGCACGCTTCTTTTCATTCCTTTCCTACACTTTTCTCTCCTTCTTCTTTCTGTCACCTCCCTTGGTGTTTCCATTGAAATTGACTTCTCTCTGTGCCAACATACGTGGCTGAGTTTACGCATCTAGTGCGATTGCCATCCTCACTCATCCACCTAGTGGTACTTTGCTGATGGCCAGGGGTAGGGGCGAAGTGATCGCATTTCCCGAGAGTCAGGCTGCGCCTGACCCGTTGGGGTGTTTCCTCAGGATTTTTAGGGTGGCTCACTGTCCTATGGTGGGTCGATTCGACTTGCTTGAGGATGGTTGGGTTATTATACTCACTTATGTCATTGGTGAAAGGTTTATGAGGTTTTATCCTCGATTCCTCAGGATATGGAATGTACTGTCATTATGAATGACATTAACTCTTTGTATATTTCTTTTTGACGTCTGTTATCTTTTAAAACATTTCAATAAAAATTAACTACCATACCTAAAGAATAGATTCCTCCCATGTACTTACCATGCATACAACCCAATATCAAAATCAAAAGGGGTGTCTATTTTAATTTCCAAAAAAATTGCATGGTCCATGCTGGACAAATGGGTAGACGGAGATGGATGCTTTATATTTTTAAAAGGAAGCATATGGGGCATGAAGGTGACATTGGCCACTGTATACGCACCCAAAACGCATCAAGATACCTTCCTGACTAAAACCTTAGCCAAACTCGCCAAATTTGCAGAGGGGAAAATGATTCTGGGAGGAGACCTTAATATACCACTCGATCCTAAATTGGATACATCAACTGGGTCTTCATCTACACTAGTGTGTGCCAGGAGGGGAGTTATGCGGAAGTTGCAAGAGATGCAATTGGTGGATGTATGGAGATTATTACATGAAAGTGAGAAAGATTACACATTTTTTTTTCAATCTGCATCAATCGTTCAACCAGATAGACCTCTTCCTGGTGCCACACTATCTACTGACAGTAGTACATGAGGTAACCATTGGGAATATAACATGGTCAGACCACGCGCCAGTGACACTACATATTTCCATATCAGGCAAGGCTTCCTCCCCGGGGCGCCAGTTTGTTGCAGTTTCCAGAAGTTCGGGAAGATGTAGAAAAAGAAATGGAAGCATACTTTCAGACGAACAACACATCGGGGAGTGACCCAAGCATTGTATGGGAAGCACATAAGGCAGTAATGAGAGGTGTGCTGATAAATCATGGTGCCAGATTATAGAAAGCTTGAGAAGCACAGGAAGTCAAATTGATAGAAGAAATTCAGATACTGGAGGTCCAACATAAAGCAGTACAGACATCACTGATAGGAGAAAAGCTGGGGCATCGGAGGAGACAACTGACAGATCTACTTAGGTAAAAAGCGAAAGCAACAATTCAGGCAGGAAGGAAAGTAACGTATGAACTAGGGGATAAGTATAGTAAAGTCCTAGCAGGGAAGTTGAAGGAAAAGGGGAAGACAGTATATGTGCCCCATATGAAGGGGAAAAATGGACAACTAATTTCACTCCCCAGAGATAAAGCACAAAGATTTAGAGAGTACTATTCCTCCCTCTATGACTTGGCTCCGGTGCCTCAACCCCGGATTAAGTTGGAAGAATATCTCTCCTCAGCCCACATCCTTAGGCTATCTTCACCAGAACGGGATAATTTGGAAAGACCTATTTCCATTGAAGAGCTTAAAGTAGTAATGAAATCGGTTAAACAGGGGAAGGCCCCAGGCCCAGATGGGTTTACCATTCAGTATCATAAACTTTTTTTCCATATATTAGGGGCGCATATGAAAAAAGTATTCAATGAGATTGGCCGGTCTACCTCCCTTCCGCCAGACGCACTTACGACACATATTTTGGTTATCCCGTAAGAAGAGAAAGACCCGATGGAGTGCGGGAGTTACCGTCCAATCTCATTGTTGAACATAGACCTAAAACTGTGCACTAAACTTTTAGCTTCCCGACTTCAGCCTTTGCTGAAACAATTAATTCATTTGGACCAGGTTGGCTTTGTCCCTACCCGGGAGGACAGGGATAATACTATTAAGGTTCTCAACCTGGTCCACTGGGCAAATGAAACAAAAACACCCTCTATCTTCCTAAGTATGGATTTGTTTTTAATCAAATTATAAGACTCCTAATCAGAGCTTTTTTTCTCAGAAAATAGGTGCAGGAACTCAACCACGACCCATTCAGATTTCACAAACAGTAGAAGGGTTTAAAGGGGCATTAAATACCAGAATTGCATTACATACAGTGTGCAGAGTTCAGGTGGTTACATAGCAGTCACTTGTAAACACAGAAACCAGACTTCTGTGTTCACAAGTGATTGTGGTGAGCGCGCACCAAAGGGTCTGAGCCAAAGGTGGTGGAACTGAGTTCCACCAAGTTCCCCCAGAAAAAAAGCCCTGCTCCTACTATCGATGACTGGTAAGAAATTGATCACATAATTTATTCCTACAAAATGCAACAATCTTCAGTATGTCCTTATTGTCTGATTTCCTGGTGATTTTGTTTTATACATCTTTTTGCATTCAAACAATTTATGTATGGATGCTTATAATTATAGATATATATTTAGTTCAATAAAAGTTTTATTAGAAATTTTCAGACAGAAATCAGGAAAAAACATGAGCCGGTCCCCCAACAGTGGGTGGGCCGGTCCTCCACATAATACAAACTGATTTATTCATAGTACAGAACACAATATGGGTAGGTTCATCATCTCAACGAGGCATTTATATAAAGCTATCCGGCATATAACAGAACATGTCCCACAACCGCATCCCCTAGCCAGAGCGCCCCTTTGGGAGCCTGCTGCGCCCGTGGCCAGGAGGACGCAAGGGGACAATGTCCCCACACAAGGGGTGTCACCAAGAACTAGATAGCGGTGCTTCCATACGCCGGAAGCAACCAGGAGTACATCAAGGGACTGAGCCTCTAACAACATGAAAATAGGGGATTGCCTTGGACGAACCGATCTCTTACGTGGAGGGCAAAATAGGTACCGGAAAAAGAATGGAGAAGGATAGATCAAATAAAAGAACTAGTAGAGGAAAAGAGGGAAGGAAGAGAAAAAGGAAAGGGGGGATGCGGTGTGCTCGGTCTCCCCGCGTCTTGGACATAGGTTGTATATTCAAGGTCTCGCATATCTTTTAAGGCAGCGGAGACCTCGGTTCCGATGGGAGCATTTGTTTTAGTTTTTCCGAGGAAGAATGATGCCTCCACAGTCCCCATGTAAAGGAGAACTTAGCGTGGTTATCTAGGGCTTTAGCCTGGAGTTCTTCCATTAACATGACTCCATTCATTTCAGAGACCCATTCAGCTAGTGTCGGGGGCGATGAGGACTTCCAATGTCTGGCTATGAGTTGCCTACTTATACTGAGACAGAACTTGAGAAGGGTGTGTTTTTGGAATTTGAAGGAGCCCGGGAGAATGGATAGGAGGGCCACAGTAGGGGAGGGAGAGAGGGGCTCACCATACATGTCCGAATAAATTTCAAATATCTGGTTCCAGAAGGGGCGAATGATCTCGCAATCCCACCATATGTGGAGGTGCGTACCTATAGCCAAGTTACATCTCCAACAGGAGTCCGATGTCGAGGGGAACATGATCCTGAGGGCGGACGGCACTCTATACCACCGTGACAGCAATTTATAATTTTTTTCCCGAACATAACTCGAGACAGAGGATTTATGAGTGTAATAGAAGGCTTTTAGCCATGCTGCCTCGCTAATATCTTGCCCTAGTTCCCCAGACCAAGCTGCGGTGAATTTGGGAAGGGAGTCACTCGTATGTCCTAGGATAATTTTATATATCATGGAGAGAGTATGTCGGGGGACTTCATGGGGCGTGCACAGTTGCTCAAACTCCGTCGGGGGCCTATGGGTCAGTCCCGTATTGTATAGTTGCTTGCAGTAAGCTGACAGGTGTATGTGGGTAAGCCAGGTTACCTTCGGGAGGGGGGAAAGCTCGTCCGTCACGAAGGATCCCGTGGTAGCGTCGACAAACCGCCGTGCCGTAGGCCAATGGTCTCTCCTGTACCCATTAAGTGAGTGGGCAAGTTTGCCCTCCGGAAGAGCCGGGTTGTCAAACAAGGGAGTCATCGGGCTTGGGTCAGTGGTCAAGGCATAGACCGTTCTCCGTCGGTACCACACTGCTAAGGCGTCTCTGGTCAAGGGCGAGGATTCTGTAAGAGCCCGAAGCGACTCCCCATGGCCCCATAAAAGGGCCCGGAGGTCTACAGGGGAAAGATCTTGTTCGACCGACGTAGAAACCTTATTTAACGGACGAGGGAACCATTCCAAAATTCTCGAAAACACCACCGCTGCGTGATATAGCTCAAAGTCAGGAAGACCTGTCCCCCCTCTAGTGATGGGGGAACAAAGCAGCTTGTGTTTCAATCTGGGGCGATTCCCTCTCCACACAAACCGGATCGCCATCGAGCGCAAAGTCCGAAAGAAGGCAGAGGGTAGGGCTATCGGCAGGGCCTGAAACATATACAAAAATTTAGGTAAGATGTCCATTTTCAGGACGTTCATCCGTCCGAACCATGATACTGGCAAATTCAAGCGGTCCTCAGTTAGTCGCTTGAGTCTGGTCAGCAGCGGGCCATGATTGAGGGAATATATCTCTGCCAGGTTGGCTGGTATCTCCGTCCCCAAGTATGTGACGGACTTCGCCCTCCATTGGAAAGAGAAGTTCGATTTCAGGAGCGATAGGACAGGTTGTGACAGTGAGACATTCAGGGCTTCCGTCTTAGAGAGGTTGAGTTTATAGTTGCTCAGTGTACCAAACCTTACAATCTCAGCCAAAATAGAAGGGATGGTGACATGTGGGTGTGTGACGTAAAGCAAAAGGTCATCTGCATAGAGGGAAAGTTTGCAATGAGATGAGGGGGTCTGTATCCCCTGTATACTCGGATTCGCCCTCAGCGCCTGTGCTAGATGCTCTATAACTAGGGCAAATAAAAGGGGAGAGAGGGGACACCCCTGCCTGGTGCCGTTTGCAATCGGGAATGTCTCCGACAACACTCCGTTGACCAGTACCGATGCGGAAGGGTTACTATATAGGGACATAATACGTGTTAACATTTTTGGGCCTAGGCCTATTTGGGCGAGAGTGGACCTCAGGAAAGGCCAACTGACCCTATCAAAAGCCTTCTCTGCGTCGCAAGAGAGAAGGCATGTCGGGATCCGATTGCGCTTAGCGTAGGCAATCAGGTGGATCGTCTTGGTGGTGTTGTCACGAGCCTCTCGGCCTGGGACGAAGCCCACCTGGTCGCCATGTATGATTCGAGGGAGTAGAGGGGAGAGGCGTTCCGAGAGAATTTTAGTGAATAATTTTAGGTCCACATTCAATAGGGAGATCGGCCTATAATTGGGGCAGTGTGTCTGGTCCTTGCCAGGTTTTGGGATCACAACTATTTGGGCGTGTAAGAGGCCTGGGGAAGGGCAGAGAGTCCCGTCAATGACATTAAAGGCTTTTATAGATATATATTTAAATGTGTTTTTCTCTTAATGCATTTACATGAGCGCTCATATTTCCTATATTTCTCATATGTTTAACAGAGGTGTGTAATTACAATTTCTAGCTGTAAAATTTCATAGCAGGGCTCGTTCCTTCGCTCAACTAGAGTATCTGTGAGGGGTTGCAATATTGTGGCACCTTCACCACTGCCTAAGGCCCAATATTTCTGCCCCTGTTTAACAGGGGTGCGTAATTAAAATGTTTGATCTAATATGTAACAGCAGGGCCCGTTCCTGCACTCAACAAGAGTATCTGAAAGGCTTTACAGTGTTGTGTCACCACCACCACCCCCGCCTAAGGCCCAATTTTTCTGCCCCTGTTCGAAAGGGGCACATAATTACAATTTTTGATCTAATATTTTACAGCAGGGCCCATTCCTGCGCCCACCAAGAGTAACTGTGAGGCTTTACAGTGTTGTGCCACCACCACTGCCTAAGGCCCAATTTTTCCGCCCCTGTTTAACAGTGGCATGTAATTACAATTCTTGATATAATATTTCACAGCAGGGCCCGTTTCAGCGCCCACCAAGAGTAACTGTGAGGGCTTACAGTATTCTGGTGACACCAACACCTAAGGCCCAGTTTTCTGCAGATTATATAGGGCAGGCTGTATAGTATATACAGGCGGTCCCCTACTTTTTAACATCTGACTTACAAATGACTCCAAACGGAGGGAGACAACAGGAAATTAGAAGAAATCTACCCTTAGGATGAACAATTCTCTCCTGTAAGAGTTAATATGGGAAAAAATGTATCTCCACTGATGCTTTATCACCAATCCTTGTGTAACGGAATTGGCCCGTGACAGACTGAGATATTCCTATGTCTAGGGTCACCTTATGTCCACTAGGGCCATAGGGTGACAAAGAATCATAATTCATTCATTACAGAAGATGGGACATTAATAATAATTCATGTTTGCAGGATGTCTTCAAATATCAAAAGCTGTTGGCTATTCAATCTGGGCACACATGCTTTTGAAAGGTGTTAATTCAGGTCTACAAGACCAGAGTGACTCATACCTCTGTATAATAGGCTATTGAAATGTCTTGAGACATGTCTTGAGGTGTTGGCTATTCACTGTGAAAGACACATGCTTTTGAAAAGGTGTTGATTGCACCCACTCTCACAAGACTCTGCCATTGTGTGATAAAGCTGTCTAGATAACTTATTCAACTAGATGTCTGTGTTATGTTAAAGGTTAATTGAACACTATTGATGATGCGGTGCCATCATGTCTAGCTACCAATTAAAGAATTATCCTCAGTGAGTGAATAGGGGGGTGGGGACTGCATTGTCCTGTGATTAACTGTATTATGCTTGAAACTGTATAAGAAGCTGAGAAAATACCAATACATTGTCATATCTTTGAAGCAAGTGCAGAGCTTGAGTCTCGTCTTGTTTATGGGAATTGATATGGATCGTGTATGCAGGATTGTCAGAGTGTGTCAGATAAGCTTGTCGTGGTTGGATGGAAGATCGTAAGCGGTGGTGACCGTTACACCTTCTTTCCCTAAAATACCCACATTTTCAATATCCAATTGTGAAATGGACAGAAATTGAGGTGAAATCTTCTAAGCAGGGGCACACAACAGCAAAACAAATGTTACAGGGGTGATAACCCTTACCTATGTTATCCAAAAAGCTACACTTACAAAAGTCCCTGTTCTTAATCACAAAAAAAATCAACTTAAGAACAAACCTACAGTCCCTATCTTGTTTGTAACCTGGGGACAGCCTGTATACTGCTGTTCAGAGTACATAGGGCATGGGGCCCCATGCCTTTTCTTTTTTTTATTTGGGTGCGGGGTTCCCCTTAATATCCATATAACACCCAAAGGGCCTGGTAATGGGCTGGGGGGGGGGAGTTACACATGCCGGGACCTGGGGTCCCCTTTGTTAAAGGGGGCTTCCAGATTCTGATAAGCCCCCCCCAACTGCAGACCCCCACAACCACTGGGCAAGGGTTGTGGGGATGAGGCCCTTGTCCCCATCAACATGGGGACAGCCTCCCCATGTTGAGGGCATGTGGCCTGGTACGGTTCAGGAGGGGGGGCGCTCTCTCGTCCCCCCTCTTTTCCTGCGGCCTGCCAGGTTGCATATTGTATAAGGCTCTAATATGGATTTTGAGGGGAACCCCAAACCATTTTTTTTAAATTGCATAGGGTTTCCCTTAATATCCATACCAAACCTGAAGGGCCTGGTAATGGACTAATGCCGCGTACACACGATCACTTTTTGTGATGAAAAAAAACGTCATTTTATCTCACGAAACAAAACAAGGTTTTTCAAACTTCATTTTCCAAAACGACGTTGCATACACACCATCGTTTTTCAACAAAGCTCTAGCAAAGCGTGGTGACGTACACCATGTTCGACGGCACTCTGTTCCATTGAAGCTCCGTCTCATAACTTGCTTCTGAGCATGCGCGGGTTTAAAAATGTTGTTTTCAACATCGTTTTGCCCACACACCATCACTTTTTATGACACAAAAAACAACGTTTTGAAAAACGACACAAAAAATTCAAGCATGTTCGAATTTTTTTTTGGTCGTTTTTTTGAAGACATAAAACGACGTTTTGCCCACACACGGTCAATTTAAATGACGTTTTTGAAAGCTTCGTTTTTTTTTCATCACAAAAAGTGATCGTGTGTACGCGGCATAAGGGTGGAAACCATGCTGTTTTTTTCAATGACTTTTATCTGTATTGCCGAGACCCAACATTACATTAAAGTCGCAAGCAGTTTTAAATTACTTTTATTACTTTAGAAATGTCATGTTGTGCAGAGATGTGCAGGCATACTAGGTACGATATTTAAAAGACTTTTATTTTTTCACTTTAAAGGGGTTGCATAGGATTTTTTTTCCCTAAATAGCTCCTTTTACCTTAGTGCAGTCCTCCTTCACTTATCTCATCCTTCAATTTTGCTTTTAAATGTCCTTATTTCTTCTGAGAAATCCTCGCTTTCTGTTCTTCTGTCTGTAACTACACACAGTAATGTGAGGCTTTCTCCCTGGTGTGGAGAAAGCCTCTTAAGGGGAAGGGGGCGATCATGAGGGTCAGGACACTCTCTACTTTGCAGATAGAGAAAGGAGCTGTGTGTTAGTGGGCATCCTGACACTCCTGCTCGCCCCCTCCCCCCTCAATAGGCTCTCTCCACACCAGGGAGAAAGCCTCACATTACTGTGTATAGTTACAGACAGAAGAACAGGAAGTGAGGGTTTCTCAGAAGAAATTAGGACATTTAAAAGCAAAATCGAACAATGAGGTAAGTGAAGGAGGACTGCACTAAGGTAAAGAAAGCTTTTTAGGGAGTTTACTTTTTACCTTTACAACCCCTTTAAGCATTATTAAAATCACTGCTCCTGAAAAAACTGACGTTTTTAAAACATATTTTTGCATTGATACATGTCCCCTGGGGCAGGACCCGGGTCCCCAAACACTTTATGACAATAACTTGCATATTAGCCTTTACAATTATCACTTTTGATTTCTCACGTTTGGGTCCCATAGACTTTAACGGTGTTCGAATGTTCGCACAAACTTTCAGTCCGTTCCCATGTTCTCCTGCGAACCGAACCGGGGGGGTGTTCACTCATCCTTAATCTACACACACACTATATTACCAGAAGTATTGGGATGTCTGCCTTTACAAGCTATGGGGATTCTGGGAGTGCTTTCCATACCATCTGCAGTTCTATAGACACAATATTACAAAAAAGTATTGGGACACCTGCCTTTGCACATATATTAACTTTTAATAGCATCCCAGTCTTAGTCCGTAGAGTTCCATATTGAGTTGGCTCACCCTTTGCAGCTACAACAGCTTTAACTCTTCTGGGAATGCTGCCCACATGGTTTTGGAGTGTGTCTATGGGAATGTTGGACCAGGCCACCAAACTCGCTCATCTGTGTCTTTATGGATCTTGTTTGTGCACTGGTGTGCAGTCATGTTGGAAATTGGGAGCATGACATTTTCCAAAATGTCTTGGTATGCAGGCCCCTTAGTTCCTTCACTGGAACTAAGGGGCCAAACCTAACTCCTGAAATAAAAAACCCCACACCATAATCCCCCATCCACTAAATGATTTGGACAAATGCACAATGCAAGGTTCCTAAAGACATAGATGAGCGAGTTTAGGGTGGAGGAACTTGACTGGCCTGCACAGAATTCTAACCCCAATGCTATAGAAACACCTTTGGGATGAATTAGAGCCGAGACTGTGAGGCTAACCTTCTCGTCCACATCAGAGTCCTCCTGGTGCAACAGCTCCAGGATGGATACCGCTGTGACAGATGTGAGCAGGTTGCCCTTCTGGAAGCTCGCATTAGAGATCTGGAGGAGCAAGTTGCAACACTGGGCAGAAAGGACAACCTTGAAAGGGGTCCCCTGCTCGCTGAGCAGGTGGTCAGTAGGGTTAATGTGGAGGGTGGAGGGGCAAGTCAGGATTATCAGATAGGAAGATGGGTTAATGTAGTTAGAGGGAGTGGAAGGGGCTTGCAGACAAGGAAGGCCAATCCTGTGTTTGTGCATCAAAACAAATTTGCCAAGTTGGGTGAAGATGTGGAGGTGGCTAACACAGAGGTGGCAGCCCTAGATGTTACTGCTACCCCTAACAGCCGGGAGAGCAACCCATCTAGTAGAAGTGGTGAGGGGAGTGCAGGTAGGCCTAGACAGTTGGTGGTAATAGGGGATTCTATAATCAGAAAGACTGATAGAATAATTTGTCGCCAGGATCGCCTCAACCGAATGGTTTGCTGTCTCCCTGGTGCCAGGGTTCGGCATGTGGTGGACCGGGTGGATAAATTACTGGGAGGGGCTGGGCATGACCCAGCTGTCTTGGTCCATGTTGGAACCAATGACAGTATACATGGAAGGTGGAGGCTCCTTAAGAATCAATTTAAAGAACTAGGCTGCAAGATGAAGGGAAGGACCTCCAAGGTGATATTCTCTGAAATATTGCCTGTGTCATGCGCAACACAGAAAAGGCAGGGGGAGATTAGAGAGCTGAATGCATGGCTAAAGACCTGGTGTAGGAAGGAGGGATTTGGGTTTCTAGAGCACTGGGATGACTTTTCATTGGGGTGCAACCTATATGCTAAAGATGGTTTGCACTTGAATGGAAGGGGGTCTGCTGTGCTGGGGGAGAGGTTTAGGGGAATGCTGGAGGAGTATTTAAACTAGACTTGAGGGGGGAGGGTGAACGTGAATTACATCGGGCACACAGGTCAGTTAGGGGTCAGACATTAATGGAGAGTGGAATGGGGATAGATGGAGGTGGGGTTATGGCAGGTGACAAGAAAGTTCCCATGTTGCAAACAGCCATTGGAAATTATAGTGCCATTTGCACTACTAAAAATTATATGAATCATATGAAAAACGCCAGCGAAAAATGTAACAATACATTTAAGTGTTTGTTCACCAATGCCAGAAGCCTTCCAAGCATGAGGAGAGCTATGATGTAATCGGCATTGCTGAAACTTGGCTTCAATCCTCACATGACTGGGCTATTAATATTCCTGGCTATGCTCTCTTTCGGAAAGACAGGGTAAAAAGGAAAGGTGGAGGGGTCTGTCTCTATGTGAGAAGTGACCTCAAAGCAAGCGTGAAAGAGGACCTGGTTGATGGAGAGTGTGATGAAGTTGAAGCATTATGGGTGGAACTGCATACAGATGTGCGTAGTTCAAAGCTAATCATTGGAGTTTGTTATAGACCACCCAATGTTAATGAGGAGGTGGAGACTCGGCTCCTTGCACAGATGGAAAGGGCTGCAAGGGCAGGGACGGTGATAATAATGGGGGATTTTAACTACCCAGAAATTGACTGGAATAATGGAATTTCTGGGACAGTTAAAGGACAAAAATTTAAAAACCTATTGCAGGACAATTTTATGGTCCAGTTTATTGAGGCCCCAACTAGGAATGATGCTCTGTTGGACCTGGTAATCTCAAACCATGCAGAGCTCATTACTAATGTTCAGATAAAGGAACACGTGGGTAGCAGTGATCATAACATGATTTTGTTTAATGTAAACTATAAGCAAGAAATACATACAGGAAAGATAAAAACACTTAATTTCAAGAGAGCAAATTTTCAAAGCATGAGGACTGCTCTCCAGGGCTTGGACTGGGAGGGAATATTGGCACCGATGAACACAGAACAGAAATGGGAATTCTTCAAAAAGACTCTTTGGAACCTCACTGCAAAGTATATTCCCATGGGCAATAAGTTTAAAAGGCTAAAGATAAAACCTATGTGGCTCACGGTCAAAGTTAAAAAAGCTATAAACAATAAGAAAATAGCTTTTAAAAAATATAAAAATGAAGGAACACTAGTGTCGTTTAAATGTTACAAAGAATATAATAGAATATGTAAAAAGGAAATCAAGGATGCAAAAATTCAAAATGAACGACAGATTGCAAAAGATAGTAGAACAAACCCCAAAAAATTCTTTAAATATATTAATAGTAAAAAGGTCAAGTCTGAGCATGTAGGCCCTTTACAAAATAATCTAGAGTGGGTGACTGAGGACATAGAGAAGGCAAATTTATTAAATGATTTCTTCAGCTCTGTGTATACAATGGAGAATGGGGGAGCTCATGTCGATATAGGGGGTGGGAGTGACACAGCCCCAAATCCACAATGGCTCAAAAGTGATATGGGTGTGGGTGTGTGGGGGTGATGGCGCTGTCACTAGTATGTTGTTTGGACTAGCCCACAAGTGTAGGGTGGGATTAAAGGGACAACATTCCCTACGGTGTATGGTAACACAGATGAGGCGGGAGTGATGGTGCTAACGAATGTTAGCAATATGTCATCAATTGAGGTAAAAATAAACACATGTGCATAATAAACGTGTGGTGAGCTATACTGTGCACTAACATCAATCCATAAAAGAAATATTGCAATAGGTTTCAAAATAACATCTGTTAACAGACCGTGCAGTGGGTAAACCTTACACAAAAAATATATATAATATAAAAATGAAATATATAATATAAAAATGAATTAAAGTATTGTGACAAACAGAGTGTCAACACTATATCCTCAATAGTCAAAGGCTAAGATAAACAAACAGTGAGGAGACCATATGACAAATTGGAAATCAGCTGGAAATAGTCCATCAGTAACAGTCAGGTGACTCAGTGTGATGTGACAAGTAAGGTGCACCTATATGCATAGGTGTTACGTCAGGTGAATATCGCGGTGAATCCGGTGCTCCCCCTCAAGGGTCCCCACTCACCAAATGTAGTCACCCCTGCAGGGGTAAAAGGCGTGTAGGTCACAGTAAGTATTCCTCCCGTATCGTGGCACCTTCTCCTGTATTCCAGAGGTAGTCGCCAAGGTTCCTGGTATATTTCCTTGGTATGGATGGTTATTAACACAGCTCTCAGCCTGAAGCTCAGCTCCACACAACGAGCTTGCGCCGGACAGCACGTTGTGTGGAGCTGAGCTTCAGGCTGAGAGCTGTGTTAATAACCATCCATACCAAGGAAATATACCAGGAACCTTGGCGACTACCTCTGGAATACAGGAGAAGGTGCCACGATACGGGAGGAATACTTACTGTGACCTACACGCCTTTTACCCCTGCAGGGGTGACTACATTTGGTGAGTGGGGACCCTTGAGGGGGAGCACCGGATTCACCGCGATATTCACCTGACGTAACACCTATGCATATAGGTGCACCTTACTTGTCACATCACACTGAGTCACCTGACTGTTACTGATGGACTATTTCCAGCTGATTTCCAATTTGTCATATGGTCTCCTCACTGTTTGTTTATCTTAGCCTTTGACTATTGAGGATATAGTGTTGACACTCTGTTTGTCACAATACTTTAATTCATTTTTATATTATATATTTCATTTTTATATTATATATATTTTTTGTGTAAGGTTTACCCACTGCACGGTCTGTTAACAGATGTTATTTTGAAACCTATTGCAATATTTCTTTTATGGATTGATGTTAGTGCACAGTATAGCTCACCACACGTTTATTATGCACATGTGTTTATTTTTACCTCAATTGATGACACATTGCTAACATTCGTTAGCACCATCACTCCCGCCTCATCTGTGTTACCATACACCGTAGGGAATGTTGTCCCTTTAATCCCACCCTACACTTGTGGGCTAGTCCAAACAACATACTAGTGACAGCGCCATCACCCCCACACACCCACACCCCTATCCATATACTCCTATTGGAGTCATATTTAGGGGGGGCTGCAGTCACAATATTTATTACCTCTACCCTTGACTAAACTATCCTGAGCGCAGCTTTCAATCTCACTTATCAAAAGTGATATGGTCCAGAAATATTTAGACAGAATAAAGGTGGATAAAGCACCTGGACCAGATGGCATCCACCCACGGATCCTAAAAGAATTGAGCTCTGAAATTTCAAAGCCACTGTATCTAATATTTAGGGACTCATTAATGACAGGAATAGTACCACTGGATTGGCATAAAGCCAATGTGGTGCCCATATTTAAAAAGGGAACAAAGTCTTTACCTAGTAACTATAGACCGGTTAGTTTAACTTCTATAGTTGGGAAGATACTGGAACGTTTAATAAAAGACCACATGGATGAGTTCTTGCTGGAAACAAACTATTTAAGCAGCAGACAGCATGGATTCATGAAAGACAGAAGTTGTCAGACAAACCTGATTTCTTTTTATGAAGAGGTAAGTAAAACCCTGGACAGAGGCGTAGCAGTGGACGTGGTATACTTGGATTTTGCAAAAGCATTCGATACAGTTCCCCACACACGGCTCATGTGTAAGGTAAGGTCTACAGGATTAGATATATCAGTTTGTAAATGGATAGAAAACTGGCTGAAAGACAGAATTCAGAGAGTTGTGGTTAATGATTCTTACTCTGAATGGTCCAAGGTTATCAGCGGTGTACCCCAAGGTTCAGTGTTGGGTCCCTTACTTTTCAATATATTTATAAATGATATTGGGTCTGAGATCAAAAGTAACATTTCTGTTTTTGCAGATGACACCAAGCTATGCAGTGGAATAATGTCCTTGCAGGATGTCTCCAATTTACAAGCCGACCTCAATGCTCTGTCTAATTGGGCGACTAAGTGGCAGATGAGGTTTAATGTTGATAAATGTAAAGTTATGCACTTGGGGGCTAAGAATATTCATGCATCATACATGCTAGGGGGAATACAACTGGGGGGATCTGTAGTGGAGAAGGATCTGGGGATTTTGGTAGATCATAAGCTCAATAATGGCATGCAATGCCAAGCTGCGGTTTCCAAAGCCAGCAAAGTCCTTTCTTGTATTAAGAGAGGTATGGACTCCAGAGATAGAGATATCATTTTGCCCCTGTACAAATCATTAGTAAGACCTCATCTGGAATATGCAGTCCAGTTTTGGGCACCAGTTCTCAAAAAGGATATCGGAGAACTGGAGAAAGTGCAGAGAAGGGCAACCAAACTGATAAGAGGCATGGAGGAGCTCAGCTATGAGGAAAGATTAGAGGAACTGAATTTATTCACTCTTGAGAAGAGGAGAATAAGGGGGGATATGATCAACATGTACAAATACATAATAGGTCCATATAGTGAACTTGGTGTTGAGTTATTCACTTTAAGGTCAACACTGAGGACAAGGGGGCACTCTTTACGTCTGGAGGAAAAGAGATTTCACCTCCAAATACGGAAAGGTTTCTTCACAGTAAGAGCTGTGAAAATGTGGAACAGACTCCCTCCTGAGGTGGTTCTGGCCAGCTCAGTAGATTGCTTTAAGAGAGGCCTGGATTCTTTCCTAAATGCACATAATATAACTGAGTACTAAGTTTTGTAGGTAAAAGTTGATCCGGGGTAAATCCGATTGCCTTTCGGGGGATCAGGAAGGAATTTTTTCCCCTCCGGTAGCAAATTGGATCATCGCTCTGCTGGTTTTTTTTGCCTTCCTCTGGATCAACTGTGGGTATGGAGTTGGGTGTATGGGAGGATGTACTGTGTTTTACTTTGTTTTATTTTTATTTATTTTTATGGTTGAACTGGATGGACTTGTGTCTTTTTTCAACCTGACTAACTATGTAACTATGTAACTATGTAAGAGCCTGACATCACATATGTGCTTCGGGAAGAATGGTCAAACATTCTAATAGACACACTCCTACACCTTGTGGACAGCCTTCTCAAAGGAGTTGAAGCTGTTATAGCTGCAAAGAGTGGGCCAACTCAATATTGAACTCTACAGACTAAGGCCCCTTTCACGCGATCAGCCCACAAAGATCCGCCTGTCCATTTTTCAGGTGGATCCGAGCAGGCCACTCACTGACTTGTATGGGCAGGCGGATGTCAGATGTGTCTGCTGACACCTGCCTGCCATTTGATACGACAAGATCCACTCAAAACAGACAGATGGGGATACTTTCACCATCCGCCCAGCGGATCGGATCAGATGAAAATGGACATGCTGTCTGTTTTTATCTGATCTTCCCACAGAGAACAGCAGGGATCTGACAGGTCTGCACAGCGGGGATCAATGGAGCGATCCCCCGCTAAGCAGATCTGCCCTGTGTAAAAGGGGCCTAAGACTGGGATGACATTAAAGTTTTTGTGCGTGTAAAGGCCAGTGTCCCAATACTTTTGGTAATATAGTGTATATATAAATACCAACTACTGCCTTTAAACAAATAAATAACTAAATACAAAAAAAAAATAAAAAAAAAATATTTTGAAGTAAGGTGCTAAATAGTCTTCAGAGAATACAAAAAATTGTGTCATGGCATAATGCAGCAAGCACATGGATAATGCCATGATCAAATATCCTAAGGCCTCGTACACACGACCAGGTTTCTCGGCAAAAAAAATCAAGAAAACTGCTTCTTGCCGAGATTCCCGTTCGTGTGTATGAGGCATTCAGGTTTCTCGTCTCTAAACGAGAAACCCGAGAGTGTGTATACTTACCTGTCGCCGTGGAAACCCGCGCATGCTCAAAATGACTTTGACGCATGCGCAGTAGCTTCCACGGCATAGGTAGGGTGAAGCAAGATGGCAGAGACGGCATTGAATGTGACGAGAACATTCTTGTCGTACGCAATGACGTCAACACGTTCTTTCCTTTCAAGAGAACCGCGGTTCTTTTGAAATTAAAGTCAGTACACTCGGGCGGCAAGAGTTTCTTGCCAAGAATCTCGTCAGGGAAAACTACGGTTTTTCCTGACAAGATTCTCGTTCGTGTGTACGAGGCCTTACAGTTTGCTTAAAAGGGAGTTCCACCCACAATTTCACTTTTTAAATATAAATACCCCTGTAATACACAAGCTCAATGTATTCTAGTAAAGTTAGTCTGTAAACTAAGGTCCATTTTGTTAGGTTGTTACAGCATTTAGATTAGTTTATAATCTAGAAATAGACCGTGGTCATCTTAAGTGTGGGCATCATGAAGCCAGACTGTATGACTTCCTGGATTTCAGCTTTGCATATCTCGCACATGCTCAGTGCTGCACAAGAAATGTAATAGGTTTCAGTCAGGTTTGCAAGGACTACTGGGAAACATGATGCCTATCCCAGAAACCCTTGCAAATAGCCTTGTGACTTAATAGCCTAGGCTAATAAGGAGGAGGAAGTAATGAAGGACTACAAAATAAAGGTATTTACAAGCAACAAAATAAATAAAAATTGTCCATTCTGAACACTATGAGATTAGGGCATGCAGCACAGACAAACATAAAAAAAATGGGTGAAACTCCACTTTACGTATGCACAGCAGAAATTTTAGTTCAACTCCCAGAATGTGAATAAATCTGGACTTACATACCTTTAAAGTCTAATAAATATGCTTTGAGAGTCTGTGCCTCGTTCCTATGAACTGGAAGACAAACAGTTAAATGGCTTGCTCTTTTCTATAATTATGCATTGTTTATTCATTGTTTGTGGATTTATTTTCTGCATTCCCTCTGTTTGGCCACTTGATGAGATGCAAGAAGTAATCCCAGCCCCACCAGGGAGCAAAAAGCAATCTGCATTGCATCTTTTAATATGCATGTGGCGTGTGACATAATGTGTGAAATTCTGGTGTCATTGCCAGCTGTCACCCGTCTCCTGGCTTTTAAGAAACGTTCGTGTCAGAGATGGTAAGATTTGTAGAGCTTTGAAGCTTTATGGGAAAAGTCCCAAATGTTTCCATTTTTTTTTTCTCAATTTTTCTTTAATGCAGCTGAAACGTGAGATATTTTCCTGAAGGAATTAATGGGATATATTAATTTCCTGTCTACTGCCAATGTGTGATGCCAGCTCTTATGGGCCACAAAGCTCTCAATATGCCAGGCCATCAAATGACAGATGCCACTGGTTTGTTGCTGGGATTAAATCAGCACTGCCCTATTCTAAAAACAAACTTCTGCTTATTTTATAGACAAATAATGGTCAGGCAGCAACCCACAATTCATTTGTTTTTCTAATGAGCATAATATATATCAATTCACAGAGGTGCCTTCAGAATAAATTATGTATTTTGTTTTGTGCATGAAGAAAGAATGACTATTGCAGTGACATTATTATGTTTTTTTATACTGTCTCATCTCTTTATCACATCTCAAGCTGTGAAATATTGTATACTATTGTTTACTGTTGTGAAATGAATATGTTTGGCCTGCACTGTGAATAAACTTGTATATTCTTTATTTAGTGTACAGTAAATTATAATTATTGCACACATCATTCTCAGAGCAAGAAAAATGCTGAAGATGAAATAGACTGTTTAAAGTGGTTCATAGCCTAGAAATGTTTGAGCTCAATCACATGTTTTTCATAATATCGAACTACTGTTTTTACTGGTGCTCAGCTGCAATGTTCTTAAAACAGGAAATGGAGACACATTTAATGAGCTGAGCACCAGATATGTCAACCCAGGGAGAAACCTGCCAGGGTAATCAAGTAGTGGTGTGCGCTTTCAAGGCTAATTTAAATAAGGGGTAGCTAATTGGATTAGGAGGTATGGTTTTTTAAAGACACTTATTTCCCACTGTAGTTACTATACAAAGAATTCTCTTTGCAAAACACATCTTGTAATAACCAGAATCTCCAAAATTATAGGGTTGGGTTCACATATTAGCAAGCAGCGTTTCACAGCAGGGGGTCCGGTGCGACCTCGTTCTCCGGTTCAGGTCCGATTTCAGACCAAATTTTGGGCTGAATTTGGACCTGAAATGGAACAAAAGACGCAGAGGCAGTGGCGGGTGGTGCTCAAAATGTTTGGGGGGTGCAAACAAACGAAAAAAAGAAAAAAAATTGCAGCCTCACTGTGCCCATGAAATGCAGCCACTGTGCACATCAAACCCAGCCACTGTGCCATAAAATTGTCGCTACTGTGACATAAAATTGTTACTGTGCCATGCCATCAAACGCAGACACTGTGCTATGCCATCAAACGGAGCCACTGTGCCATCAATTGTTGCCACTGTGCCCATCAATTGTCACCACTGTGCATTGCCATTGTCGCCACTGTGCCCATCAATTGTCGCCCTGTGCATCCCCTGGTTAACTATTTGGAAGCCGATTACAGCCCGATTACAGCCGCTGGCTCTGATAGACACTTCCACAGACAACTAGCTGCCGTTATTCAGATGGCCGGCGCTCGCCAGGGGGCCAGCCATCTGAATAGTGGGCGGCAGCGGCGACAATAAAAAGATTTAATGCAATGCATGAATCTATATATTGTTTTCAGTGGCGGTGCAGGAGCGAGAGAAAAATGGTCTTGTGTACGCTTTAACAAGGGGGAAAAAAACTAGCATTTGTAATGGAGATAACACATTCGTCATGCTGTAACAGACTGAAGAACACAAAGACTGAAAAGCGTGAATTGTCTCTCACCAAACTTTTACTAACACGCGGTAACACAAAATTAGCAAAAGCAGCCCAAAGGGTGGCGCCGTTCAAATGGAACTTCCACTTTATAGTGCTGTTGTACGTGGTGTCGTATGTGTTGTACGTTACCGCGCTTTGCTCAAGTTTTTTTTTTTTTTTCACGAATGTGTGTATGCAAGGCAGGCTTGAGAGGAATCACGACATGAAAAATAAAAAATAGTTGTGTGTATGTGGCATAACACTTATAGCATTTTTAGCTTTTGCAGGCTGTCTTAGGCCACTGCCAACTTGAGACTGGCAGACATTAGACACAACACTTTTGTCATCAACATGTTTGGTTCTGTTTGGACTTTAACCCCTGCATTCCCACTGGGTAGTGAAAAGTTAACTAACTGGTGTCACTCTCACATCATCATGGACAGTCTCGTAACCAGTCCTTTTATACATTAAATCAGCAGTTCCAGGCATCATTTCATTAAAGAGAGTCTTACCCACCGCAGTAGTTGGGAACACCATCTTCATTTGAGTATGTTGTCTTAGGAACTAGTTCTCATCTGCACATTTACTGGCCAACCCCCCCTGGTGGCCACGGGATGAAATCACAGCAGGCATCTCCCACTGTTTAGCATACAAAACAGAAACATCCTCCTTGTTGTCAGGGGTGACTGCAAACATATTTGCATTGGAATCTTGGCCCACAGATAAAGAGTTCTGTTTAGCAACATTACCTTCAGTTGTACCCCAGAATCTAGGGCAAGACAATATGTTGTGCCCCAGCTTTCCACATTCCAGGCATGGTACTGGACGACTTTTTCCCAGTACGTTTCTCTCCTGATGATTCCCAGCTGGCAAAAACGCACAAGCCTCTTTTGTGGGGTCTTTATGTCAAATCTCTCCTGAAGCTCCTCCCTCCAGGCACAACTTCCACTCTTATTGCCATGGGAGATTGCACTCTCCCAGCAGAGCTTTGCTGGCTCTCTCCAACATGCTGTATTGGCTCCTCTGTGTTGCTATGGACAACCACTGTCAGCCCTGGCCTTTGGTCAGCCTTTCTTCTGGCACATAACACAGGCTTCTCAGACCTTTTTTTTGCTAGGTAGCTTTGCACTTGAGCCTGGGACAAAGGGTACTTGGAGACTGCATGCCCCCACTCACTGCACCGCAAACAGCGCACTTGGTTCCATGTCTTGTCAGGGCTTACCACACTGCATCTGTTTTTCAGCTTAGTCCTCTGCACCTTGATAGCTAGACATGTGCATTCGTTTTCGTTAGAATGCATTTTCGTCCGAAAATTGGGTATTTTCGTTATCGTTTTAACGAACGAAAACGAAAGCGCAAGAAACGAAAACCGAAAGATTCGTCGTTCAATTTCACAAAGTCATCGAAAATCGTTGTTCTGAATACAGTGAATAGGTATATTCACTGTATTCAGAACGACAATTTTCGATGCTTTGTCGAATTTCCGTCTTTCAATTTCACAAAGTCATCGAAAATCGTCGTTCTGAATACAGGGAATAGGTATATTCCCTGTATTCAGAACGACGATTTTCGATGCTTTGTCGAATTTCCGTCTTTCAATTTCACAAAGTCATCGAAAATCGTTGTTCTGAATACAGGGAATAGGTATAATCCCTGTATTCAGAACGACGATTTTCGATGCTTTGTCGAATTTCCGTCGTTTAATTTGACAAAGTCATCGAAAATCGTCGTTTTCGAATGAAAACTTTCCAGACGAAAACAAAATAAATCAAAACGATTTTCGAGAGTAACTAAATAAATTTATTTTCTGGACGAAAACGAAAAAACAAAACAAAATATTCCAGTCTGCACATGTCTATTGATAACTGGCCTACTTGTACCAGCATTGCCAGGGGCAACAACACCCCTCTCCCAGGTATGGACATCCGGCCACTCTCTCTGTGTATTGAAGGTTGGCTTGCCTTCCACTTGGTCAAATCCTGCCAGGTGCTGCTTGCACCAATCCTCTACAGATTAAAACGCTGGTGGACTCTCCATACTAGCAGTCACCTGTGCACTCATTGAAACAGTGTTGCTAGGGACAACACAAGCCCTCTTTCTCCTTGGAAAACTCTGTTCAGGCATGTATGGGGTTCGATCAGGCGGTAACAACACCTCCAGCCACAGAGCTCTATATATCATCTCAGCCATCCTTGCTTCTTTTAGGTGCTTTGATCATCCCATACTCACAATCACTCCAGAATAACTTTGCACAGTTCAGCAATAATTAGAGCACTTTAAGGCTAGTTAACTTTCTCCTTCAGGTTCTCCTCACCTGCGCACACAGACAGATTATGCAGTTTCTGGCAATAGCTCACTGAAATTTGTGAAGATCTTTAGTCCATGCCTGCATTCTCTGCATATAATTGGTCAATTATCAATTATAAATCAATATTTCCCATATATCAGGCAAAATCAGTATTTCCTATAAATCAGGCAGGTAGACTAAAAAGTCTCTCAGTGTTTCTGTAACACATACAAATAACCACACATTGTTCACTAATGTGTCATCAATTATAAAGGATCATAGCCAATAATTGAAGAGAATATACCTAAAGCAGCTCTCCGCTTTTACCACCAACCGATCCTGAGATCCAGAAAGGTGGAGAAGTGATGTGGAGTCTTACAAGTGGAGTCACTACTAATATACTGTACTTTGTGTTTTTTCCCAATGTGATCTGGAGATTTATATCCCTTTGGGAGAAGGGCACTATATCACAGCGGTGCTGGATCCAAGCTGTTTCACCAACAGCAAGACTTATATTGGCTTAATACACTGATATGGACTTTCATATGTAGGACTTAATATGGTCACAATTATTCCTATTTTTAATCTTGATCACTATCTATTTTTAATTTAGTTGATATTCTTTTGATACACTACTGTGGATTAGTACTAAGTTTAATACTTTTGGATTACTTTACTGTTTATGCCTCTTTTTTTACCATCCACCTTACAAGAGACCACTGTCATTTTAAGATGTGAGTAGCAGCATGGTAGAACATCAACATGGCAGTGGTGTTAACTAAAGTTGGAAGTTCAGCGAACACTCGAATTTGCAGGACGTTGGAACTTGGCAGGATGTTTGCTTGCCGAGCACCCCATAATGCACTGGATGCTGTACAATGCATTTTAGGTCACTATTTGGTTGAAGCAATGCACCTGACCACTGGTGCAAGGCTTTGCCCAATCAGGGCACAGAGCACAGTCAGAGCCAAGACTGGACAAAGTCACAATGACTTTGCCCAAACATGGCTTAGTGCTCATAATCTCACCCTACACTATAAAAGGTTCCTTCCCACAGGAACCTTTTGGTAGTGTGTTGTTGAAGTGTAGATATATAGAGCAGGGCTCTGTTTGCTACTAGCGAGTTAGTGTGATATTGTGACTCTGATTGTTGAGTCTCAGTTGTGACAGAACCCACTGTCACTGTGTGTTTTGGAGGGGGCTGTGAGCTGGCCTCCTACCCAAAGACTATGGTCCAGCAGAGAACGAGAGACTTGGGGACAAGATGGCATTGGGATAATGTAATGTCTCCATATATGTTACGTTCCCTTCTCCCCAATCTTCCCCCTCTTGTTATTTTGTTTAATTTAGGTCACCGCACGTAGACAAAAGGTGTGGAGACACATCCCACCCGGGGATGTGTAAGGAGGGGCTGTCTGCTTATCATAATCCCTTTGTGTATTTCAACTGTAGTTCTGTTTGAATGTACAAGTGTCGCGTTCCCATTGGTTCTTTCTTGTCACCTACCCCCTATATGACCAGGCTACCGGGAATGTTCCTAACTGTGTTTAAAAGTGTATGTTTTGTACTTACTGTAAAAAAAAATGAGTTTTATCCTCTGCATGTTTAATCTTCAACACCTGTGATCGGGGGGTTAAGAGCTAGTTAGGGCCAGTTTGCTGACTGCGAGTGCATTTGGAGGACAGGAGACACAGGTCTGGTGGAGGTGCCCAGCCAGGGGTATCAGAGATCTGTCACATCAGTGTTGTGTTAGTATAGTCTGAGCGCTGGTGAACATCAAGTTCATGGGACCTGCGGGCACGTTCCTGCGGCGACAGTGCGCATGCCCCGCTAGGCAGCAAATTTAAAGGGAAGTACAGGTATGCCCATTTGCCTGTCCCTGCAATTCTGCCAACGTAAATCAGCGTGCGGTGGTCGGCAAGTGGTAAAGTGCACCAAACACCACTTTTCATTGAATAAAGTGCTTCCAATTACACGTTTGCCAGTATCTATTACATTTGGGTAATAAGCCCCCCATCATATCTCGAGAGGGCAACAAGGAGAGGCAGAATGACAGCCCAACTCTAGTGCTAACGCTGCTAAATGGCAGTTTTTTTCAAAAAGTTTGGTGGCAGTTTACAAACCGAAGGCGGCCTGAAGTGTGATGAGTCAGCATCACTGTCCAGAGTGGCAACTAGACATGTTCACACTGAAATATTTAGTTTCAGAATTTCGGTTTTGTTCAAAAAAAACATTTTTTTAATTACTATTTAGAAATTGGTTTTTATTTATTTTATTTCATTAAAAATGCATTCATACGAAAATATAAATTAATTAAGATCGAATCTGTCAATTGAAGGCTTATGTCTGTTGGATGTTACAAGAAGATTTGACAAAGCAGCTTAACTGTACCATGCCGCGATCATACAGATCCGGTCGAATACTTCACCAACAAGGTACAGTAGAATTCTAATATTGTTTGACAAGTAATAATTATAATTATTAATTATTATTACCAGTCAAACAACATTAGAATTCTTCTATAGCCTATGGGCAGAGCATTTGACCGCAAATGTCCGCGCTCGGCGATCGTATGTTTTTAGCTGCCCCGTCAAATCTTCATGTCTCTATAATGTCAAATCTTTTCTCTCTATGTCGAATAATCTTGGGCTAATAGAGTTAGTTTAGGAATATTCTAACACAGGTTTGATAGACACAGATTGCTATTGTCACTGTCATGTAGAATCTTCGATTTGTCTATATCGCAACAATATGAAAATATAACGGATACGAAAATAATTTATTTTATTTTATTTAGGATCTTTCGGATCTTGTATTCTACATGCTCGTTATCGTTTTGTTAGAACGCACATCCCTGAAATTCGGACAAAAATGCATTCGGACGATAGTGAATACACATGACTAGTGGCAACATTGTTAAGCTGCACTCATCGTGAATGATAATGATATACAATGTAGGATCATGTGATAGATGTTGGATTTATATTATGGGACATTTGCCATTTATTTTACATTATTTTTAATTAAGGAATTTTTTCACAATGTGGGTGTTTTTACTTTTCAATTTTTTTTTTTTTTTTTAGAGTAGCAAGGGGTTCTTTGTACCCCATATCCATTCACTTAGAGAAGGATTCTAGATTCCAAAAATCGACCACCCAATTTTGAAGACAGGGGGGCTACACATGGTTAAGGATGGTAGGAGATGATGCCCCCCACTCTCACACTCCTAGCCAGTCAAGCTGCATGCCTGGATACAGGTCTTTGATAAATGTCTATGAGGACCCCAAATAGTTTTTTAATAGTTATCTGGAGTCTTCTCTTCTCTACAGCAATTCAAAGTCCATAATTTAAATTGCTTGTCTGAGTTGTCAGAAAAAAATGGGAAATTTCGGTCTGCTGAGCTCAGTGAGGAGAGCTCTGAAGCTGATTGAAGGGAATAGAGATGAGGCTGTCAGTCATATGGAGAGCTCTCTGAATCACCTTTTTTTCTTTTGGTGTCAGACACGTTTCCCCACAGCACCAGGTGAGAAAATTGCAAAAGGTACTTGCTTTAACATTCAACTAACAAGGCTGAATATTATATCTGACACTCATTTTTCAAGATGATATGACTAATCATTGTATTTTGAGGAGAGGAGAAGTGAGGTGACACCTCATTACTCCGTGGGGGAATATTCCTTGCCATTCCAAATACTGTATTTATTGGCATATAACACACACTGTTTTACCCTGAAAATAGAGAGTAAACTGTGCCTGCGTGTTATACGCAGGGGGCTGTGGAAAGTTTTTTTCCTGAAACTTCTCTTTTAAAGTTAGGGTGCGTGTTATAGGCCTGTGCGTGTTATACGCCGATAAATACTGTACGGTAGTTTAAAGGCAGCTTTATAAGACACGTTTTCCAGGCTCACAATAGCTGATACCATACTTTAAATATTCACTGTATGCCAAATTCACTTCCTTATAAACTAGCCAAATGTTATTGCCAACTAGGCAGGGTACATGTCAGGCAATAGTATAATATTAGTCCATAACATGTACTTGTCCATATGAATTTTAGAATAGAAATCTTTAAACATCTCTAAGATGCTTTTTAATTAGCAATTTAAACTTTTATACGTCACTGAAAATGTGGGACCCTTTTAAAGTGTTTTAGATAAATATATTGTTTGTGGGAATACAATTTTTAGAAATGAAAGATCAGCTAAAAAAAGGAAAGCTTTAAATGTGATTAAGGAAAATAAAAAAAAATCTTATAGCTTGAGGGAACAGAAACTGTGTTGATGAAGAAAAATAGAGAATGTAATAAAACTGCAAAGAAAGAATTCTAGATAGTAAAGACTGGAGCAATATTCAGATTGGAAATGGTATAAAATTAAATCTACAAAAATTTTACAGGTATATAAATTTTAACAATCTTAATCAATAAAGAGTGCTCTTCCCTAAGAGCTAATTTTTAAGTACAGTAAGCCACTGTATCCAATAAACATTTATTCTGATAAAGTCAGGCCAGTAGAAGATGAATTTTGCAATGGTTAATATGGGTTACTTACTACACCTAATTAAAATACAGTATATTGTTTTTAAAATATTTTCCAATTTTTTTATAAAACAAAGCACTTTGAAGAATTTTTTCTTGTTTTCGGTAAAATATGAAATATAAAATATATGTAGTGTATATAATATTATGTTGTTTTTGTATCCTGCCCGGAAGAAGAACTCATCTCTTTTTTTTACTTACAATGTGCAGAAAAAAGCCTATGTTTGCAGAGATCAAAAGCTCAGGGGATATATTTAAAATCAGTAATTGTGATGATCACCAAACATTTTACTGCAGTTGTATATGTTTTCTGGTGCATGTGTTTTAATTTACATTGCAATTAATGTTTATTAAATGTCACGCTCACTGCTTTATAAGTGTGCCCCAGGTTGAATGACTCATTGCAAAAACTCATCTCTATACAGTCACAGCACATGCAGGAGGTAGTTGAGTGGCTCTCAAAACCTTCCTCTTCTTCTTAACCACTTCAGCCCCGGACCATAT
The DNA here is from genome assembly GCA_029574335.1 of Rana kukunoris. Lineage (NCBI taxonomy): Eukaryota > Metazoa > Chordata > Amphibia > Anura > Ranidae > Rana > Rana kukunoris. The sequence goes on along the minus strand of CM056050.1, from coordinate 391,075,628 downwards.
TGCTGGTCAAAGACCAGGAAACTTTTTGCGATTTGGCACTGCGTCACTTTAACTGACAATTGCGACGTGACTCCCGAACAAAATTGGCGTCCTTTTTTTCCCACTAATGGAGCTTTCTTTTGGTGGTATTTGATTACCTCTGCGGTTTTTAGTTTTTTGCGCTATAAACAATGACAACAGTGACAATTTTGAAAAAAAAAAATATTTTTAAATTTTTGCTGTGATAAATATCCCCCAAAAATATATATAAAAAATAGTTTTCCTCAGTTCAGGCCAATACGTATTCTTCTACATATTTTGCGTAGAAAAATCGGAATAAGCGTTTATTGATTGGTTTGCGCAAAAGTTATAGCTTTTACAAAATGGGGGATAGTTTTATGGCATTTTTATTAATATTTTTTTTTTACTAGTAATGGCAGCGATCAGCGATTTTTATCGGTACTGTGACATTATGGCAGACACTTAGGACACTTTTTTTTTTTCATATAATTTTTTATTAAAGATTTTACAATACAGGGTTAATACGTAAAAGGTTTCACAAGCGATGGTACATATCATCCAAGCGTGCATCACGGGTACAGTAAAACAATAGCCTAAAATGTAACACAGGCAACTCAGGGAACAGAAAAATTAAAGACGTACATATACACCACAGTCCTCCTGATCACATTAAATGGGTCCCTAAGGGACGCTGAGCCTACTATACTCAAATAGAGGAGGAGCCTGCATAAGCAATATAGTCAGAACTGAGGGAGCTCTTAGTGTTTCCTGGAGAGTTGGCCCCTCTCCAGCGTTTCAATTTCATGGTTAGCTGCATGCAGAGTGGGGCAGTCACAGGGTGTATGTGGACTGGAAGGGTGTTATACGTCATACCCTGACGTTGGAAGTGGCAGTAGAAGTACACACAGATATTGCATTGGGCAGAGTGTAGACAGGGGGCGGGCTCCAGGGGGGTGGGAATACACAGGGGGGGTCGCATGATCATGTGACGGGCAACTGAAGTAAGCTTTCCGCGGCCCGAGTGTCGGGGTCCGCAGTTCCCTGGGAGTCTCTGTAATGTGACCAACAGGCCCACGTGGTTCGGAATGTTTCGTGTGTGTCTTTCGCCTGGTGGATAATTCTCTCCATGTCCTCGATTTTATTGACTCTCTTAATCCATTCGGCAATGGTGGGGGCGGTGGTTGTCTTCCAATGTATAGGGATGCATTGGGTGGCTGCATTGATAAGGAGCAGGGCAAGGGATTTGGAGTAGGATCTCCTAGAGATTGAGGTGTGATGCAGGAGATACTGCGCTGGGGTGAAGTCAGGTGTGTAGGTGGTGATATGTGCGATGAGGTTGTGTATCTTCTCCCAAAAAGGTCTGATGTGTGAGCATTCCCACCAGATGTGCAGAAGAGACCCCACAGCCGCATTGCATCTCCAACAGGTAGGGGGGACAGTAGGGAAGATTTTGTGCAATCGTTCGGGTAATCTGTTCTCCTGCGCGGAAACATTAATGGAGCCTTTGTGGGTGTGTTCCCAGACCCGTTCCCAGTCATCAGGGGATAGGGAGATCGAAAGATCCGCCTCCCATGCACAATGGATTTTTTTTTTTTTTTCTTTTTTTTTTTTTTTCCCTTGACTTCTTCAAGAGGTACAAAATTTTTTCCCACCTCCCACCCAAAATCCCTCCCCCCACCCCCCTTCCCCTAGGTGGCTCCCGGGACCCCCCCTATATATTCTATTGCCACTAGTATAAGGAGAAAATTTGGGTATGTTGGAAGAGATAACGTCTCAGGGCCCCTCCCATGCATTTCATTTACAACTGACTCCCTCTACCTCCTCTGTCCCACTACAAAGTTCCATGTTGTCTTAAAAAGTCCCCACTTGCGCCATCTGGAGCGGTAGTCATTATTCATACCCGTGGCAGAGTCTTTCAGTTCCTCCAACCTGTGTATTTGGTCCACAGCTTCTATCCATTCCCAGATCCGTGGGCCTTCCCTTTCTTGCCATTTTATTGGAATCATCTTTTTAGCTGCATTTAGAATGTGCGGGAGTAGCGATCGTTTATATCTCTTCACTCCTTCATCATTACAATGGAAAAGGCAGGTCCACGGATCTTTCTTCAACTTGACTCCCGTAATCTCGTTTATATACGACAATACCGAGTCCCAGTACTTTTTGATTATGGGGCATGTCCACCAAAGATGGGCCATTGTGCCTCTCTCGCAGCACCCCCTTCAGCAGTCCGCAGACTGATCTTTTTTGTACTTACTCATTTGTACAGGGGTGAGGTACCATCCGGAGATGCATTTGTAATTCATCTCCGCCATCGAGGTATCTATTGCGGAGGCGTGGGTCAGATGCATTATCCTATTAATCGAGTTGTTCCCTCTGTCTATCCCTAATTCCTTTTCCCATTTTTCTACTAGTGGTGTAGCCCCTCGTGCTCCTATCTTGATGAGTATTTTATATAACTTAGATATCGTGCCCCTGGTGTTCCCGGTAGTGCACAGCCTTTCCAAGGGAGTCAGCTCCGTCCCCGCCCGCAAAGGCTGTGGTAGCTTCCCAGTGAAGTGTTTGATTTGTGAATAGTGCCAAAAGTCTAAGTTCCATGTATCTACCCTTAGTTTCAAATCCTCAAAGGTCATCAATTCACCTCCCTTGATAACATCCCCTAGGTATACCGTATCTTTTTTAATCCATTTCCCTCCAATTTTTTCTTCACCCGGTGCAAAATATGGATTATTTTTTAAATTCATAAGTGGAGAATTAGGTGGATTCTTGGTGAATGTCAGAGCCCTGTCCCACATTCTCAAAGTGCTTTTTGTGAGTTTTAGTAATTTGTGCTGCAGTGGTCGTTTTTGTGTAGGAATCCATAGAATTTTACTTAATTGGTTCTGGGTTAGGGATTTCTCAATTTGGACCCACCTTTTCTCTTTTTTATCTCTAGCCCATTCTACTGCTCGGGAGAGTACCGCCGCCTTATAATAACTTTTAATGTCTGGGACCGCCAGGCCTCCCTCCAGTTTGTCCTGTTTCAAGTTTAATAGGGAGATTCTATACTTTTTGTTTTTCCAGATGAAGTTCATTGCCACAGAGTTTAATTTATTCAGATATTGAGAGGGTAGAGGGATTGGTAATAGCTGAAATTTATATAGTATTTTGGGAATATATATCATCTTTAGGATATTTATTCGACCCATCCAAGAGATGGGTTTATTTTTCATTTTTGTTAATTCACTTTTAATTTCATTTAATAAAGATATAAAGTTGATCTTGTAGATCTTCCTTTCTGTATTTGCCAACTTGATCCCCAGGTAGTTGAGTTCTTTTTGCCAAGGAAAAGGGGAAATCTCCTTTACCAATCTAACTTGGTTTTTATTGAGATTAATGTTTAAAATCTCTGATTTGGTTGTATTAATTTTGAAATTAGAAATTGCTCCGTATTGCTCTAGCGTCAGAAGGATCTTGGGGATGGTTTTTTCCGGGTTGGTGATATAGAACAATATGTCGTCAGCAAAGGCGGATATCTTATGCTCTTCCTCACCAACCCGGATTCCTGTGATTTCAGGGTCATTTCTAATCACGGACAAGAGGGGTTCAAGGGACAAGATGAAAAGGAGGGGAGATAGGGGGCACCCCTGTCTTGTCCCGTTGCTCAACTTTATGGTGTCTGATAGGGTGCCATTAATCTTGCATCTTGCTGTCGGCTGATAGTATAATGTCTTTGTCCAGTTTAAGAATCTGTTCCCCATTCCCACTGCGTCAAGAGTGTGAATCATGAGTCCCCAGTCTACCCTGTCAAAGGCCTTCTCGGCATCAATTGACAGGAATAGACTGGGGATCTCCTCTGTCTGGGTCTTTTGCATCAACAGCAGGGCTCTTATGGCGTTGTCCTTTCCCTCCCTGTTAGGTATAAACCCCACTTGATCTGGATGGATCAAGTCTTGCATTACGCCCTTCAGATGGTCGGCTAAAACTTTAGAGAAAAGTTTAGTATCGATATTCAGAAGGGATATAGGTCTATATCCCGAACAGAGGGATCTGTCCTTTCCTTCTTTGTGGATAATAGCCACTGCAGCGGATGAGGCCTCCAGGCTAAGTTGATATTGTATGCCCAGGCCATTGAAGTACTTACACATTCTGGGAATCAGGATTTCACTGAACCTCTTGTAGTACAGGACCGTAAACCCATCTGGGCCCGGGCTCTTATCGACTGTCATATTTTTGAGGGCATTTTTTATTTCTATTTCTGTGATAGGCCTATCTAAGTATGCGCGTGAGTCTTCTTCGATTATCGATAGTTTCGCTCTATCCAAAAAGGCCCTTAATTTTTGTCCCCTTACAGCTTCTTGCCCGTCAGATCTTTTTATCGAGTAAAGTTCTTCATAATACTTTTTAAAAGTGTCAGCTATATCTGCAGTTGCGTACACTAGTTCCCCATTTTGTCGCTTGATCTTTTCAATATAATTCCTAGTAGTTTTCTTTTTTGCCATTTTAGCAAGGTATTTGTTAGGTTTGTTTCCCCACACGTACCTCTCCCTGGTAATATTATTTAGTTTAATCCTTGTTTCTGTTTCCATTATATCCTTTAGTTCATTTCTCTTTATTATTAGTTTAAGATATGTATTTTTTTGCCCTCTGTCTTTGTGCCTTTTCTCTAGGTCCGCTATTTCTCTGATCAGTGTTTCCCTCTGTTTGTTTTTCTCCTTTTTCCTTCGGGAGCCTTCCCTAATTAGAATCCCTCTGATATAGGCCTTGTGTGATTCCCAAACAGTTGCCATGGAGATTTCGTCTGTGTCGTTTATGTCAAAGAATTGCTTTAGTTCTGTCCCGACCCTCGCCACTCCATCATCATCTCTAATCAGATAGTCATTTAATCGCCAGGGCGTACGCTTGAAATCTGTAGTTGCAGTTTTGATTTTCATCATAATAGGAGCGTGGTCAGATATGGTCATTATCCCTATGCTGATTTCAGAGATATAGTCCAACAACCGGTGAGCTACCAATGCGTAGTCGATCCTGGAGTACGTTCCATGAGGGGTTGAGAAGAACGTGTAGTCCCGCTCCCCCGGGTGGAAAGCCCTCCAGGCATCGACCACCTGGCAGTCCCCCATTTTTCGTGTGAATCGCCTTAGATTCGAGTTGTTGACATCTCTCCTCGGACAGGTACTATCCTCCTTGGGATCTATGACAAAATTTAAGTCCCCCATAAGAATTAGATGACCCTCAGCGAAAGTATTTATTTTGTCCAGGATCTTGCATAAATACTTTATGGGGTGTCGATTGGGAGCGTAGATATTGACTAGTGTATAAACCCTATTTCCAATAGACCCTTTAAGGAATAAGAACCTGCCCTCTGAGTCTGCCAGTCTTGCCATCAGGGAGAAGCCCACCCCCCTGGTGAAGCCGATAGCAACCCCTCTAGCTCGACTTGTAATCGCATCGCCATAGTACCAGATGGGGTATGTGGGGGAGTAAAGTTTGATATTTGAATTCAGGGTCAGGTGTGTTTCCTGGATGAGGATCACATCTGCTCTGTATTGTTTGATTTCCTCAAGGATCTGCATTCTTTTTCCCTTTGAGTGTAAACCTTTGACGTTATAGGATAGAAACTTTACCTCCGCCATTTAACCCTGTCAGTCCTAAGTTGCGCTATGGAGTCCCTGAGAGCCACCTTCCCCTTGCCCCCACCTTCCCTCCCCCCCACCCTTCCACCCCCCCTCCCCTCAAGCCCCCTTCTCTAAATACCCGTCCCACCTCCCCCCACCCCCCCCCTCCCCAGCCTGTCTAAGGCCTCAGATCTGTGGGGGTCATCGTGCCCCATCCCACTAGATCAAATTATCGAGGTGGCACTAACCCGGGCTTCTCCCGCCTAGGGCTCTTCTCCTTCACCTTGGCCCTGATTTTTATTAGGCAGGAGGCTGGCCTGGGCTAGGGGTTTCCCCACTCCCATCCCCTCTCCCCGCCCTCCCCCCCCCCCTCCCCACCCCACTCATTCGGACCATCCTGGGGTTTCTATTTTAGGTAAGCCCAGTTTGTCACAGAAGATAGGAAGATCTTCTGGGAAAGTTAATTTAGCAAAAGTCCCGTCTTTTTGAGCCAGTAAACATGCCGGGAAGCCCCACTGGTACTTTATATTATGGATCCTCAGTTGCTCTGTAAGTGGTTTAAGATGTCTCCTCCTTACTAGGGTCTCCCAGGCCAGGTCTGGAAAGATTTGTATCTCGGAGTCGTTATAGATTAGAGGCGGTTTTCCTCTTAGTTTCTGCCAGATCTCCTCCTTGTCTTCATAATGCCTGAACCTAGCAATTACATCTCTTGGTCGTTCGCTAGTGTTCTCTTTGAGTCTGCCTAGACGATGGACTCGCTCTATTTTAAGGGGTTTCCCAGCCTTGTCCTCCAGTAGAGGGGTAAACAGAGTGTTCATGATGTTTTTTAGATCTTCCCCCCTTACTTCCTTAATGGATCTAATTCTCAAATTCTGTCTACGGTGCCTGTTCTCCTGGTCCTCTAGGCGATATTGTAAGTTCCTTTGATTGACCTTCATTTCCCGGACTTGGTTTTTTAATTGGTCTAGCATAGAGTCTAGTTTATCCACGTTTTTTTCTATTTCTTCTACTCTCGGCAAGACGTGGTTTATATCTACTCTCAGGCCCTTGATTTCCTCTTTAATGGTGTCTTCCAGTCTCCTTAGCATTCTATCTAGATCATCCATCGAGATCGTGTGCTGTTCTTCGCCCCCGTGGCTTATTTCTATTTCTCCGTCCATAGATACATCTGTAGACTGTTGCTGTACTCCCCCTCCACCCTTTCTGGCTGTGCCTGTTTTACCAGTTTTCTTTTCATGCGCAGGGCTGTTAATGCCGGCGCCCTGGGACATGTATTGTCTTATGGTAGAGGTTACTGGGGGGTCTTTAGGGGTTTTTGGGGCCGAGCCCCTAGTTATCTTGCTCATATTATACTTGGATCTGGCTCTAATGCGCTTCCCCAGTTTTTCCGCCCTGTTATACCCGGGGAAGGGGTATCACCACTAAGGTCCGTTAGGCGTTATTCTCCCGGCGGTATCGTGGTCGCTTTGGAGTGGAAACACGGTCTGTCACCATATATTTGTTGTTTAATTATGGCCCGGCACCCTCGTAGAAGGTTGTTGGTTTTCAGCAAGGAAAGAATGGGTTAGGACGTGTGGGGGCTCAGGGTGGTTGTAAACTCGCCTCTAAAACGCCCCTCCAAACTGGTGGGTAGGTAGCTATTTCCTTTGGGTTTAGGGAGGGGAGAGATCATTAACTTTGTGTTTGTCGGGTCTGGCTTGGTGTCGGGTCGTGCATATGGCCATTCATTTCCCATCCGTAGGAAAACAGAGATGTGCCAAACAGCTTTCCTCAGACCGCCCTTCTCCCCTTCCTCCCCTAGGAGTGGGGAAGTTCTGTTAGCACTGTTCGATTGAACTAATACTACTGATCCTATGATGATACTTGTGTTTCCCCTAAAAGCCTTTACCCAACACTTAAACTAGAGACTTACTACAAAGCATATATTGCGTTGAAAAGAGGTCCATGATGAAGATGCATATCAGTCAGCAAACATTGATAAATGGAATGATCTTACCGCTGGGCTTCCCTTCTCAGCACGATTCTGTCTCTGATGGTTGCTGTGTCAGGCGGCGGGAGCTGGGTTACCTGGTCCGTGCTATAGCCTCTGAGTGTGATGGGGGGGGGGGTTCGGGAGGGGAACCAGAGCTGTCCCCTGTCGCGGATCCGGCCGGGTCACTGACGAGCCATCCCCGCAAGGTCCGCGTCAGCCCCGGTAGTTGTGCACAATGGATTTTATCACGTGGAACCGCGGTGGGCAGGAGAAGGGCGTATATTAACGAGACCACATGCGTTTGTACGCCCGAGTCCTTACATAATCTCAAACGGGGTGTGGTCCCTGTGCCAATTGGACATTGTCGGAGTGCTCTGAAGAAAGTGTCTGACCTGCAGGAATTTGAAGAAGGGTATGTTCAGGTTCGGGAACTGGGCGGACATTTCAGTGTGGGTCAACAGGGTGCCTGCCCGAAAGAATTGATTGGCCCTGGCTGTTGTGTCCATGTTAACTGTAGAGCCGTCCCGTGAGGTGATGTCAGGGGGGAGATCAGGATTTTGGGTGATGGGCGTCATAGGCCCGGGGGAAGGAACCAAGTCTAAAACGCAGCAAGTGGTTCTAAAGGTAGCTAGAGTGGGGCCTATCAGCGGGTGGTCTGTGCACGTCTTCGGTATTGAGTTGGGACTAATCCAGGGGGCGTGTGCTATCGGGAAGTTCGCAAAGGAGTCCTCTATCGCAACCCAATCCTTGTTCTGACCATGTCTGTGCCAATCTACCAGCCTGGTGAGTTGACAGGCCTTGTAGTACAGGGAAAGATCCGGCAGACCCATTCCCCCCTTCAGCTTCGGAAGAAAAAGTCTGCTCCATCCCAGCCGGGGGGGGGGAGTCCGCCCACAGAAAAGACCTACAGATACGTCTTAGGGAGGTGAAGTATGTTGGAGGGAGCTTAATCGGGACGGCTTGCATCCTGTACAACAGTCTGGGTAGAACGTTCATTTTTAAAATTGCCGCTCTCCCGAACCATGAAAATCGTCCCTTGTGCTAAGCGTGTAGGTCTTCCCGAATGGTTTGGAGCAAGGGTAGGAAATTATCTGTGTATAGGTCATTCAGCGTCGATGGGAGTTGGACACCCAGGTAGGTGATCGCACGCGTCTCCCAACGGAACGGGAAGTTTTGTTGACACAAGGACACCGTCGAATGGGGGAGGGACACGTTCAGTGCAGTACACTTGTGGAAATTGATTTTCAGGTTGGATAGCCTGTTGAAGAGGTCAAAATCCTTTAGTAGATTGGGAATAGTGGTAATTGGGTCCTTTAGAAACAATAGAACGTCGTCTGCGTACGCCGCAACTTTGCAGATTTTCTGGTCAATGGCAATTCCCTTAACGTCATGGTTATCGCGCAGCTTGCGAAGGAACGGCTCTAGCAGGAGGATGAAGATGATGGGGGAGAGTGGGCATCCCTGTCTGGTACCATTGGCAACGGAGAAGGCGTCCGACAGTCGACTGTTCACCCTAATCCGGGCGCTGGGGGCGGAATATAACGCCATAATCATTTGAATGAGTCGACTCGGGAGCCCTAACTGGGATAGAGCTGCAGACATATAGTCCCAGGCCACCCTGTCGAACGCCTTCTCCGCGTCCAACGATAGGAAAAATCCCTCAGTGTTTGTGGAAGTCAGCCAGTGATGTACGTTTATGGCCTTAATGGTGTTGTCCCGAGCTTCTCTGCCCGGGACAAAGCCAACCTAGTCGGTGGAGACAAATTCTGGAAGGAACGGCAGCAATCTGTTAGCCAGAACTTTAGCATACAGCTTGATATCCACGTTTACCAGAGAGATGGGGCGGTAGTTGGAGACAAGGGTGGCGTCCTTGCCCGGCTTAGGGATCAACGTGATGTGTGCCTCTAGGAGGTCTCGGTGTGGATGGGTCATATCTGGGAGAGCATTAAATGCAGCTATAAATTTAGGAAGCAGGGTGGGGACAAAGGCCTCATAGTATCCGGCCGGGAGGCCGTCGGGGCCCGGGCTTTTCCCCGCTTTCAGCTGTTTCAGGGCGAGTAAGACCTCATCAGACGTGATTGCCGCACCTAATTGTGCCAAATCCTCAGGGGGGACAGTGGAAGGGCCATATTTGGCGAGGAAGTTCTGCATGGCCGTCTGACGGTCTTGTGGGGGTGCACGGTCCCTTGGCTTGGGTAAGTTATACAGGTTTGAGAAATATTGTACAAATTCATGGGCAATATGGTCAGTTCTGGTGACGGGTGTCCCCGATGGAGGAGTAATGGAGTGAATGGTATAGCTAGCTTTTTTCTTTTGTAGGGCTGACGCCAACAGTTTCCCGGCCTTATTCCCGAACTCATAGAATAATTTGTGAGTAAAGGCGAATTTGCGCTTCAAGGCTGTGTGGAGTTCGTCTATCAGTTCTTCCCTAGCTGTCAGGAGGTCGGAGTATGTTTGGGTCGCTAAGGTGAGTTTGTGGGCATTCTCGAGACTTTTTATGCGGTCGGACAGTTCAGTCATCCTGGCCTTTCTGAGCTTATTGCGTCTGGCCATGAGTGTTATCATTTCTCCCCTGATGACGCATTTATGCGCCGACCATAGGGTGACTGGTGAGGTGTCGGCGGTGTCATTCTCGGCAAAGTATTGGGAGAGCCTTTCCGAGAGCAATCGTAAATTCTCCGTGTCGAGTAGTAGAGAATCGGCCATTCTCCATATCGGGGACCTAGCGCAATGGTCGGGTAGGATCAGTGACATGGTAATGGGGTGGTGATCCGACAATGTCATGGGTTCTATCGTTGCCCCTGATAGGAATGTAAGATCAGGTTGTGAAAGAAAGAAATGGTCTATCCTGGAATATTTGTCGTGTAAGGGGGAAAAGAAAGTGTAGTCCTTCACCCTTGGGTTGAGTGTGCGCCACGTGTCGTGTAGAGTGAGTGTACTGAGCTGCGTTTTAATGGCACGCAGCGCTCTATAAGACAGGCAAGTCGACCCATTAGACGTGTCCACCGAGGGGGAGAGGGGGACATTGAAGTCCCCTCCCACTATCAGCGTGCCACTCTTAAATGCAGTCAATTGATAAAGCGTATCACGAAAGAAAGAGACTTGTTTGGAGTTAGGAGCATAGATATTTGCTAATGTGTATATCCTGCCATATAGTGTGCCTTTGATGAAAATAAATCTGCCTGACCTATCTTTTTGGATATCAGAGACTTGGAACGGGCATTGTCTGGCGAACAGGATCGAGACCCCCTTTGATTTAGCCTCATCATTTGTGGCATGGTGCACCTCAGACCTCGTACACACGAGGGGATATGTCCGCTGAAAACGGTCCGATGGACCGTTTCAGCAGACATCTCCGATCGTGTGTATGGGCTAGCGGACAGATTTCTCCACCCGACAGATTTCAAAGCATGCTTTGAAATCTATCTGGTGGGAATCTGTCCGCCCGACATGTCTGCTGGTTAGTACACTTACCAGCAGACATGTCGTCCCGCACCGCCGCCGCGCCGCCGCCGAATGGATTCGGCGCATGCGCGGAAGTGTTTAACTTCCTGGTGCGGTGACGTGGCGGCGTCAACGTCACCGCCGCGTCACCGCCACGTCACCGCGCCGTCCGGCGGCGGGGAATTTGATCCGATGGTGTGTACACGCCATCGGATCTAACTCCCGATCGGACATATCCGATGGAAATGGTCCGCGGACTGTTTTCATCGGATATGTGATATAGTGTGTACGAGGCCTCAGGGAAGTATCGGTCCTGAAGCTTGGGAACGGAGTCGGTGCGGAAGTGGGTCTCCTGAAGGAATACAACATGTGGTTTGTCCCTGTGAAGCGTATACAGAAGACGTGAGCGTTTTTCCGGGGTATTCAGACCCCGGGTATTAAGTGAGAGCAGTTTGAGTACTGGAGGCTTGTGCGTCTGAGGGGGGGTGGGCATGTGTGGAGTTGATCCGTCAATCATGGTAAATGGAGCGGAGATGGTGTGGGAGGCGGGGCGGGGAATCGGGACTGGGAGGACGACAAAACAAAAAAAAAAAAGGGGGGGGGGGGCAACAAGTGTGTTATAGCCAAAAAATATCTAAAGTCAACCTAGAGACAAAGTATACCGATGAGGTAACGGGACCACGTCCCAGCACCTGAGAGGGCTATTTACAAATCGGAGCAGTACGGCGCCCAAAGGGTTCCCGCACACTGTATAGCGTGTAGTCGCCGCTTCGAGCAACCGTGTGGGGTTTGGCCGGAGCTCCGCCCAAAAGCAGAAACACTAAGAGGGGAAACTGTAATGGAGTGCCGCCTCGAAACGAACCGTTAGATGGTGTAGCTGTAAGGAGAGGTATGGTTCGAAAAACTCCCTATGGGGGGGGGGAGGGAACAGCCCAAGGTGATGATCCATCTCCAACTGGGCGGGAGCAACCCGGGCCAGTCGGGGGGGTGGGGGGGAGGCTTTGGTAAATAAACTATCATGCCTCCCTCCCCAGCAACTGGTGGCAGTAAGACCTGATGACAGTGACCGGCGCACTAGGCCAGTGTGTGTGAGTGGCGCATTCGGTGTGTCTGGCTGGCATATTTCGCCGGCGCTCGATGCATGAACATGCAGTGTACTGCACTCCTGCCCTAACGTTATAGCCCAAGTGCATAACCAATAACCGATAAAACTTTTAAACTATTGAGTAATGCATCACCCCTCTCGTCCTCAGAGGTCCGTCAGGCCACGCCCCAGGCCAGGGGTATGGGAACTACGTGAGATGGGGGATGCATGGCTCCAAAACACATAATACTTAAATCCTTGCACAGGCCAACCCCATCCTGAAAAGGGGGGACGATCCTGCATATTCCCATAGCATCAAGTTTCATTACCCACCGGCCTTATACCCTGAGACACAATCTTACGTATCCTCCCTCGGGGGTGTTTTCAGACAGCAGGAGGGGTATGCGTGGGGCAACTCCAGTCCCGTTAGTGCCCCAGTGTTCATGCCTTGTGACGTGATCCATCCGGGTTGGGGAGAGCCGAGCAGGAGCAATACTTCAAAGGGCTGGCAAAACAGTCCCAAGGCATCCCTGCCTCCTGTGTGGTATGGGGCTTGCCGGTGTTCGGTCCGCATATCGTGTCCTGGTTGTACCAAGATGCGAGCATGGGGGTCCTTCTCGCGACTGGCTGATACGTCACTGTCCGTCGGGGGTGGGCGTGCTCAGGCTGAGGAGCAAACAGGGGGCAACAGCGGCAGTGGAAGTGGGCCATCCGGAGGGTGTAACGTGCCCGATCTCGATGCTCCAGGCTTGTGACGGGCCGAGAAGAGAGCGGGTAAGTGTCCCATCAGGTTCACAGCGTGAGCCGGACGACGATCCATGAGGACTGCTTCCTGTCCGCGGGCTGAGGCTTCCTGTCGCGATGCATCACGGGAGTTGTAGTAGGGGAGGGGTCAGCTGCGCAAAACTCTCAGGGAGGAATCTTAGACTGGAAGTTTCGTGTCACCGGTCCGGGCGTAAACCGACAGTGTGTTAGCGATACAGCGAGTGTCATTGTGTCACCAGGGCCGGTATGAGGCCGTGTCGGTCAGTCTTCAGCAAGAAAAATAAAGAGAGTGCAACAAAATATAACAAACACACAAAAGAAAAGGAGGGTATTGAACTTGAACTGTAGGCCATATCATGCAATACAGGAGAATGCAATGTTCATAACGTCATGCAAGTGATCAGTAATCTCTGCGGGCTCTTCTAGCCCTGGGGGGAGCCTGGATCCCTGGTCTCCTCGTGGGGCAGTGGCCCCGGGGGGGTGCCTGGTTCCAGATGGTGATCTCCTCCTGCGGGTACTGGTGGGTTGAGTTTCCATTCGCTCCTCTGGCGACTTTTCCCATCTGCCCACCGAACGATGGTAGATGGCATACCAGTCCCGGTACCGATACAAGGGGTAACCCCAAAGTCTCGCAAAAGTGGGGCAGGTCCTCCGGGACCTTGAGGGATGCCATGCGGCCCAGATGAGACGCTGTCAGGCAGAATGGAATTTCCATTGATAGCGTATTTCCTTGAGCGGAGCACCTCCAGAAGTGGTTTAAGATCTCTCCTGTGCTGGAGAGTGATGCCTGACAAGTCCTGGAAGATCTGAACATGGGCGCCAGCATGAGAAAGAACGCGCTTGTGTCCTCTTGCCTGTTTCAGGATGTCTTCTTTCCAAGACATAGTCCACCAGGCGAGCACACGATATCCCTCGGGGGGTCTGTATCCTTGGCGGGGGCGTAAGGCTCGATGTATCCGCTCAAATGATATCGGCGGCGCGTCCGAGGCCTGCCAATCACTGAGTTGAAGAGGCCCCTCACAGCCTGGGGCATCCGATCTCCCTCGATCTCCTCAGGCAGACCCCGCACGCGAAGGTTATGGCGTCGGCTGCCTCCGGTTTCTCCAGGTCCTCCAGGTGGCGATTTACCTCACGGAGCTGTAGGGTGTGGGCGTGGGCGTCAATCTTTTTTGTGGACCTCTGGAGGACCCTGGTCATGGTCATCATCCAGAACCCTCTCGGTAGTCGAGACGCGATCGTTCAGTGCACAGATATCCACCCTCAATTCTGCGATGGCGGCGGATAGGGTGTCTTTAATGTCAGCGGCAACAGCCCTCAGGTCTAGGATGCTGATGTAGTGGTGGGGAGGGGGGTGAACCCCAGCCGATTGAGCCCCTGAGGACGTTGGGGGAGCCAAATTAGTCGTTGTCAGGATGATTTCAGGTTGCAGTGCTGGCTGAGCATGAAGGTTTCCCTGAGAGGAACCTTGGCGGGAAGTTGCCATGTTATTTCGGCCCGCTCGAAACATCTCCGGGATGTGTTGGCTCAGTGCGCCGGTCTGCTACCTCGGGGAACGGGAACGGGAGGCCGACGAGTGTCTAGAAGCAGTTCCCATCGTTAAGATGAGGGTGATGGTCCAAGCTCTCCGCTGATTGTAACGTTTCGGTCCGAGGCGGCAGGAGCTCGGAGCTCAGGCGTCCATCTCCTAGCTAGGTCCGCACTTAGGACACTTTTGACACATTTTTGGGACCATTGGCATTTTTATAGCGATCAGCGCTATAAAAATGAATTGATTACTATAAAAATGACATTGGCAGGGAAGAGGTTAACACTAGGGGGCGAGGAAGGGGTTAAGTATGTTCCCTGGGTGTGTTCTAACTGAAAGGGGGGTGGACTGACTAGGGGAAATGACTGAACGCTGTTCATACATTGTATGAACAGACAATCAGGCGGCGTACACACGACCGGTTTCCTCGGCAGAATTCAGAAAGAAACTCGATGGGAGACGTATTCTCCCGAGGAAACCGGTCGTGTGTACACTTTTCGCCAAGAAACCCGTCGAGCCAAAAAGAGAGCATGTTCTTTATTTCCTCGATCGGCAATGGGAGAATTTGGCTCGACAAATTTTTTGACTGCCGAACAAGGAACTAGACAGGGAAAACGACGAGTTTCTTGGTCGTGTGTACGCCACCTTAGGAATTTCCCCCCTGAAAGGACCGGGAGCTGTGTGTTTACAAACACACAGCTCCTGGTTCTCGCTCTGTAACGAGCGATCGCGGGTGCCCGGCGGTGATCACGCCGGGCACCCGCTAGGTGCTAGGGCAGTATACAGATAGGCTAGGGAAATATATAGATAGGCTAGGTCTGTATATACACAGGCTAAGGTAGTATACAGACAGGCTATGGTAGTATATAGACAGGCTAGTGCAGTATAAAGACAGGCTATGTAATATATACAACTTACTTTATCTGCAGGCAGTGCACCAGGTCCCGCAGAGACACCTGTAATGACATCAGGCCGATGGGATCTCCTCCAGCCCCTTATCTTCACAAGCAGCTGACATCGAGTTCCTGCTTCAATGTAGGACACAAGGACAGTGGAGATTGTGGGCTCAAGATGATCACACACTGCTCATTGTTACCTGTCTCTCCAGCAGGGTTAGTTAAGCTTATTTTCCCATGGTGAGTCATCCTGCTGCAGGGGGTCATGCAATAGACAGGAGCAGCCCTTCTGCCTACAGAATTCTGGTGCAATGTCAGGCATCAAGGCTAGTAAGCAAAAAAGAGCCAGGATCAGAGGATGGCTGAAAGAGTGGTGCCAGCCCCAGGGGCAACTAAGCTGCCTTGGGTCTCAGGAGTACATGGGGCCCGGCGCCGCCCCCGACTGATGTGCCCTCTTGGCTGGCTCCTACATTGACAATTAGTAGTGCCAACCCTGACCTCTTAATGTTTTCAGTGTCACATATACAACTTTCTAAAAGCTATTTTGCTTTAGTATTTAATTCCTATTATCACTGGCCAATATCTACCCAAAATTAAAAAAAAAGTGTTGTGATCATGATAAAACTGGCGATGCCCAAAACTGCCTCTTCAGCTGCAGTAATGGGTTTTGTTTACACGCTAATTATTTTTATTTCATTCTTAATGTTTTCTTTATAACAGAATGATAGTTGATTGTCATTTTGTAATACCATCTATGTTTTCTGTTGAACATAATTTTTTATCTAGTTTTTTTTAATACGCTTTAAAGGGTATTAATGTGTCTCATGTGAGTTTAATAATGTACTCACATATCAAAGTTTTTTTTTGTAGAAGATAATTTTTGCATTAGATTGCATCTTTCACTTATCTATGAATGTTACTGAACTCCATAGAGGATATTGATAATTGTTGAAACCTGTGGGAGGATGATATATTAAACACTTATAGACTTCATTGTTTCATGAGTACACATCTGGTTAGTGATCCATTTTACTTTTGGTTGGAGGTCACATTATTCCTTTCCTCATAGAAATCACTCTGAAGGATGTATGAATATAAGGATATTAAAGGGGCTTTATATTGATTTCTCTCTGAGTATGTGCACATTTTCTTGAAAATGTAAGAGTTTTTATACTGTATCAGTATGTGCAGTTAGTTTTGTATTTCTATTTATATTAGCAAAATACTTTTTACTCTTCTTTCTTTGATATATGGTAGTATAGTATAGTAGCAGAAACAATCTATAAATATTGACCCAAAACCATAATAAGTTCCTGTTAACCGCTTGTCGACCAGCCACCGCAGTTTTACAGTTTTATATCTACGCCATCTCGCCGAGCAGCCAATAGGGGTGTGCATGCACCACCGGAGAAGCGCGCCCCCTGCTCACCCCTGACGCTGACGCGTGTGGCACCCGTGATCGCTCATTACAGAGCGAGAACCAGGAGCTGTGTGTGTAGACCAGTGTTTTTCAACTCCAGTCCTCGAGGCACACCAACAGGTCAAGTTGTCAGGATTTCCCTCAGATGAAATGGCTGTGGTGATTACTAAGGCAGTGAAACTGATCAAATCACCTGTGCAAAATAATGGAAAGCCTGAAAACATGACCTGTTGGTGTGCCTTGAGGACTGGAGTTGAAAAACACTAGTATAGACACACAGCTCCTGTCCTGTCAGGGGGAGAAATGCCTGACAGTCTGTTCATATGTATGAACAGCGATCAGTCATTTCCCCAAGTCAGTCCACCTCCCCTTCAGTTAGAACACACCCAAGGAACATACTTAACCCCTTCCTTGCCCCCTAGTGTTAACCCCTTTCCTGCCAGTGTCATTTTTATAGTATTCAATGCATTTTTATAGCACTGATCGCTATAAAAATGCCAATGGTCCCAAAAATGTGTCAAAAGTGTCCGAAGTGTCCGCCATAATGTCGCAGTACCGATAAAAATCGCTGCTCACCGCCATTACTAGTAAAAAAAAATATTAATAAAAATGCTATAAAACTATCCCCTATTTTGTAAACGCTATAACTTTTGCGCAAACCAATCAATAAACGCCAGCCAATGGCTGCGCTGCTCTCAATCCATCCACTCTAGCCAATCAGCGGCCACGCTGAGCGGTGAAGAGGATCTCGGGACCGCTGGTGGGACTTTCGACGGGTCAGGTAAGTAAAACGGGGGCTCGGGGGGGGGGGCAGGGTGGTAAACACTGAAGTTTGTTCACCTTAATGCATAGATTGCATTAAGGTGAAAAAACATTTTCCTTTACAACTCCTTTAAACCTAAACAAAATAGGATGATACAATAAATTAAGGTTTATTTACCTAGGTTGTGCCAACAGTGCTGCTCCCTATAGAATACACCTCCGCTGCCACATTTGGCACCTTTGGGGAGACGGACAGATACCTGGTTTTGACAGGTACCCGCTCCCACTTCCAGCTCAGTTGGCTGCAACAAAGTGAGCTGGAAGTTTGGCTCCGCCTCCTTTCCCCGCAACCGTCCCATTCACAAAACACAGAGTTATTTGCACATGCACAGTAAGAAACTAGCTCTGCAGCTACAAGGCTTCACTGCCATTTTAATTTTCTCAATTTTAAAATGTCATTGTACAGTATCTTACTCTGGAGCCTTGATCAGTTGAACTTGATGTCAATATCAAACAAACATCTGCACAATGGTAACTTAAAAAATTATTATGTTTACTATAAAAAAAGAAAAGGGTTCAAAAAGAAATAAAAATTAAAAATGTGATAGAAGGTAAATAAAATATTTTAAATTTTGGCGTGGCATTCTGCCTCTCTCTAAAGTCATGAACTTGATTTTCACATCTAATAATTGGGTCAATGATGATTTTTTTTGGAGGTTGACAACTTGCTAGGTTTGTTATGAACAAAATGCACATTACTTATAAGCATCAACAACCTTAACGCTATACATAATACATGCTTATTTATACCTTTTGTGAACCCATTTGTGTGAAGACAAGATTCAGATACCAAAGTGCAGGCGAGTCTCTAAGCTGCTCTTCCTTGTATCAGCAAGTGTTTAGATATATGTAGTTGAGCTTGATGACTTAATAGTCACTTTAATTAAATGTGACATGCTGTGTATATAACATTCAGCAAATTATAATTGTATTATTTGTTCAGTTTTAACAATCACCTCAATTTTTTTTAAATCCATGCTCCATCCATGCCCATTCTAAAATTGTTTTGTGAATGCTTGTACAAGTCTATATGCTTCACCAACCCTCCCCCATTGGAACTCCTCATTCATTATTATTATTATCATTATTGTTATTTTAAGAATAAACCTAGCCAAAATGCTCTGTCTAATGCAATAAAGATGGACGAAGACTCTGGAGGTCCCAGAATGTGGGTATGTATTTTCAGTAATTGAAAGTGAGTAAAGACCATGGGTGAGCTCTTAGGCAGCCATTGCACCTGGAATCAGAGGTAGACATCTGGCTTAGTTTAAATCTGTTCCACCTTGCTGAATTATCATTGTCGGTGCTGATCAGCTTCAATCCAATGGTACACTATTGCAAATATTACCACCTCCTCCTCTATATCTACAAAACAACCCTTTCCATCCTTCTCTAGTTGTATTTTTGAGGATTAATTTTATTATTGAACAACAACCATGTTCTCAATGAACCCAAAAAACTCATTAATATCAAAGCTGAATATTTTTGGAAGTAGTTTTTAGTTTGTTTTTAGTTTTAGCTATTTTAGGGGGATATCTGTGTGTGCAGGTGACTATTACTGTGCATAATTATTAGGCAACTTAACAAAAAAACAAATATATACCCATTTCAATTATTTTATTTTTACCAGTGAAACCAATATAACATCTCAACATTCACAAATATACATTTCTGACATTCAAAAACAAAACAAAAACAAATCAGTGACCAATATAGCCACCTTTCTTTGGCAAGGACACTCAAAAGCCTGCCATCCATGGATTCTGTCAGTGTTTTGATCTGTTCACCATCAACATTGCGTTGCAGCAGCAACCACAGCCTCCCAGACACTGTTCAGAGAGGTGTACTGTTTTCCCTCCTTGTAAATCTCACATTTGATGATGGACCACAGGTTTCTCAATGGGGTTCAGATCAGTGAACAAGGAGGCCATGTCATTAGTTTTTCTTCTTTTATACCCCTTTCTTGCCAGCCACGCTGTGGAGCACTTTTGGACGCGTGTGATGGAGCATTGTCCTGCATGAAAATCATGTTTTTCATGAAGGATGCAGACTTCTTCCTGTACCACTGCTTGAAGAAGGTGTCTTTCAGAAACTGGCAGTAGGACTGGGAGTTGAGCTTGTACTCCATCCTCAACCCGAAAAGGCCCCACAAGCTCATCTTTGATGATACCAGCCCAAACCAGTACTCCACCTCCACCTTGCTGGCGTCTGAGTCGGACTGGAGCTCTCTGCCCTTTACCAATCCAGCCACGGGCCCATCCATCTGGCCCATCAAGACTCACTCTCATTTCATCAGTCCATGAAACCTTAGGAAAAATCAGTCTTGAGATATTTCTTTGGCCCAGTCTTGACGTTTTCAGCTTGTGTGTCTTGTTCAGTGGTGGTCGTCTTTCAGCCTTTCTTACCTTGGCCATGTCTCTGAGTATTGCACACCTTTGTGCTTTTGGGCACTCCAGTGATGTTGCAGCTCTGAAATATGGCCAAAATGGTGGCAAGTGGCATCTTGGCAGCTGCACGCTTGACTTTTCTCAGTTCATGGACAGTTATTTTGCACCTTGGTTTTTCCACACGCTTCTTGCGACCCTGTTGACTATTTTGAATGAAACGCTTGATTGTTCGATGATCACGCTTTCAGAAGCTTTGCAATTTTAAGAGTGCTGCATCCCTCTGCAAGATATCTCACTATTTTTGACTTTTCTGAGCCTGTCAAGTCCTTCTTTTGACCCATTTTGCCAAAGGAAAGGAAGTTGCCTAATAATTATGCACACCTGATATAGGGTGTTGATGTCATTAGACCACACCCCTTCTCATTACAGAGATGCACATCACCTAATATGCCTAATTGGTAGTAGGCTTTCGAGCCTATACAGCTTGGAGTAAGACAACATGCATAAAGAGGATGATGTGGTCAAAATACTCATTTGCCTAATAATTCTGCACTCCCTGTATAGTTATCCTTGATAGCAACACAGAAATATTCATATGCTTAAAGTGGATGTAAACCCTCACATATACCCAGTGAAGTGAACAGCCACAGATGATACACAGAGATGAAACAAATCTCCCTATATAACTTTTACATGTGTATCTGCTGTTTTTCGAAAGTGCTCTTCGTGTTAGAGTTTTTCTCTTGAACCACTTGGCCTTCAGGAAAAAGCTCAAAACCCATCTCTTCTGAGATATGGACACCGAGCGCCCAGAGGCGATTTAGTTTGCGTGTGCTGCGCTATATACCTTTCTCACTCACTCACTCACTCACTCACTCACTCACTCACTCACTCACTCACTCTTCCTGGTCAACACTTAGAACGGATTATTGGCAAACAGCAAAGATAGCTGATTGGAGGAAAGGAATACCCACCCCCACTCCACATTGGCAAAGGAAGGAAGGAACGTGCACAGCTCTGCTCTGAGATGCAAGCTGAGTGCTAATTTATTTATAGAAACCTCCCCCTACACACACTTCAGGCTGCCATCTCCGAGAACTTGTCAAAACTTATCAGGAGGAGACACCTACAAGACATAATGCTTTGAAGAGAGATAAGAAAACACTGCATATATATGTGTAACACCATCGGCGTTACCTTGTACAGAACGAGCGCAGCTGTATCATCCGTAGACAGCTGCGCTCCATTCAACACCCTGTCATCGACACTTTCGACGTGCCGTCGAATCCTGCGCCCCGTCCAGCATCCTGATTCCGTCATCTCCGATGCGCCGTCGAATCCTGCGCTCCACGCTGGAACGCAGAAGCGCGCCCAGCGTGTGTCCCGCGACAGGCCGGCTATTTAAACCTCCTCTCATGGCGGCTCAGTGTCTGGTTATTAAAGTTGACGCTCGCCGCCATCTGAGACCCAAGACCTCCTCCTGAGTCCCACAGTTCCTCACCTTGTTAAGGAGATCACCAGGCTCACAGCACCAAGTTCTACACCACGGACCCTGCTACTATCTATGACTTGCTGCTTGGCCACAGAGCTGGCAATCTACAAAACCATAGAGGCATCCTGCACCTGCTACTAACCACTTTCCAGGAAGGAACTGCACACCTGGTCACATCTAACCGCAAGTACCCACAGCTTACTGTATCAAGCCTGTATACTCAGAATACTGTTCATCCTGGATTGCATACTATGATATATTCTTGATTGCCGATACCATATATTTGTAGAGACTGAGACGTATTACGAGGGTTCTCAAATAACCTATGGTAGATGCACCACACCATCAATAGGAGATATATCGCAGGAGGTTGTGATGAAATAACCCATGAGCTCTGTTTAACACCATAGAGCAACCAAGGAGCTCTGTTTAACACCATAGAGCAACCAGGTGGTTTAATCTGAGTATCCTCCAGAATAAATAATTACCATTTCATCTCCTATTCATGGTGACGGCGTAGCCGTTACAGAATAACCAGACCAATATATATATTAGATGGATCCCGCTGATTTAGCGAATCATCTACTGGGACTCACTCAAAGGGTAGATACCCTAACTAATTCTTTTTTAACTGAATTCCGCCTAGAAAATGAAGCTCTCCGCCAGCAGAACCTTGCTCAGGTTAGAGAGAGACCAGAACCCAAGGTCTGTACTCCAGAACCTTTCTCTGGCGATAGGAAACTTTTCCGGCAATTCATCAGCTCTTGTCGCTTGATGTTCGAGCTACGTCCCCGTACTTACTATACTGATAGGATTAGAATTCTCACCCTCATCTCATACCTCAGGGTGAACCGAGAATTTGGGCCGACGCCTATCTAGAAGAACACGGGGATCTCCTTGGAGCCCTGGACACTTTTCTCGCAGAAATGTCCCTCCTTTATGAGGATCCCAATAAAACAGTTGACTGCTGAAAATTCCATCAGAAATCTCAAACAGGGGAAAAGACCAGTGGAGGACTACATTTCTGAATTCAAATGTTGGTGCCGAGAGACCCAGTGGACAGATATCGCACTCAGGAACCAATTTCGGCTAGGCCTGACAGAAACTTTGAAAGACGAAATCGCACGTGTAGAACTTCCACCACCATCCCTAGAGGATCTCATGCAACTGTCCATTACCATAGATCGACGTATTCGAGAGAGAAGAGCTGAACGTGCCAATGCGTTTTTTCTTCACCTTTCAGGAGAGCCAGATCTCCCCCCAAGGAGCTTCCGATGGAACTTGGTGCGATTAAAGGTCCATTAAGCACAGCGGAGAAAAACAACGCCGCAGAGACCAAAACCTCTGTACGTACTGTTCTGCTCCTGACCACGTTGTATCCACCTTGTCCCCTTCTTAAGAGGAATTCAGAAGGTAAAGATCACCACAGAAACAAATTTAATTTCACTGGAAGTATTTCTAACCGTTACATTATTACTCTTCTAACCTTACAGTGGGATCAAAAAACGTTCTCCATTGAAGCAATGGTCGACACTGGAGCCTGTGGAAACTTTATTGACTCTAAGATTGTAGAATCTATCTATAAATACCTTGTGTGTTCAAGCATACCCCTGTGTCACTCACTTTCATTGATGTTCCAGTTCCCCCACGTCCAATCACATTCCAAACCTCACCCCTTTGGGTGACTTGTGCTCCAGGTCATACTGAGAGCCTTCATTTTTGACGTCATCCAAACACCTCTATTTCCAATAATACTCGGACTACCTTGGTTACGTCTTCATCAGCCTACTTCCAATGGTCTACTAGTTCCTTAACCTTACAATCCTCTTACTGTAAAGAAAACTGTTATCCTAATTGCTCTATCTCCTTCACAGAAGTCTACCCTCCTGATCTTCCACCTCATCTACATGATTTCGCCGACGTTTTTAGCAAAACCAAGGCAAACTTGCTCCCCCCACACAGGATCTATGATTGCCCCATAGACCTTATTGCTGATGCACCGATTCCGACTGCTCGGATTTATCCATTAATCCCAACCTGAACTTGTACACCTCAAAGGATTACATTGACGAAAACCTCAAAAAAGGTTTTATCAGACCTTCAACCTCTCCAGCGAGTGCAGCTATGTTCTTCGTAAAGAAGAAGGACGGCTCACTCCGACCAATTATCGACTACCGTGCACTCAATAACATTACTATAAAGAACAGATATCCACTACCATTAATTCCAGAACTTATCGAACGACTCCAGACCTCAAAAATCTTTACTAAATTAGATCTGAGGGTGTGCCTACAATCTTATAAGAATTCGATCTGGTGATGAGTGGAAAAACAGCTTTCAAAACTCGCTATGGCCTCTACGAGTATACCGTAATGCCCTTTGGGTTATGCAACGCACCTGCAACTTTCCAATACTTTATCAACGACATTTTCCGAGATTTGCTCGACGTTTGCGTTGTGATTTATTTGGATGACATCTTAATCTATTCAGATTCTCCCGAAGAACACATCAAGCATGTACGCTGGGTTTTGGCCAGATTGAGAACACACTCTTTATATGCCAAAATTGAAAAATGTGTTTTCAGTCAGCGCATTATTCTTTCCTGGGATATCTAATTACCCCAAACGGAATACAGATGGAATCATCGAAGGTACAGTGCATATTATCCTGGCCTTTTCCCCATTCCAGGAAGGCTCTACAACGTTTTCCTCGTTTCTCCAACTACTACAGAAAATTCATTAAGGATTTCTCTACGATCGTGAAACCACTGAACAATCTCACTAGTAGTAAGACGCCTTTTTCCTGGTCTGATCAGGCACAGAAATCTTTTGACCTTTTGAAGCTCAGTTTCACCTCCACACCAATCTACAACTTCCTAACCCTCTATACCACTTCACATTAGAGGTAGATGCGTCACATTTTGCTTTGGGAGCGGTACTCTCTCAACAAGCTTCAACTTCTGAACCTCTACATCCGGTAGCTTTCTACTCTAGGACATTATTACCTGCCGAAAATAATTACCCCATTGGGGAAAAAGAACTCCTTGCTATAAAGGATGCCCTGAGCAATTGGAGACATCTCTTGGAAGGTTCCAAACACCCCATTACCATCCTCACTGATCATCGCAATTTGCAGCATTCATGTGAGGCCTGTAAAACCCTTTCCGCCCGCCAAGTCAGGTGGAGTTTATTCTTCGATAGGTTCGACTTCAACATCTCCTATCGTCCTGGTACTGAAAATGTCAAGGCTGATTCGTTGTCACGTATGCATGACAACCAGACAATTGAAACACCTCCCGTTTCTATAATTCCACCCGATCGATTTATTGGAGCATCTATTCCTTTCCGGGACCTACTGGTCCAATCTCTCCCTAGCGAGGTTCCCCTAATGCCCCCAGGGTCTCAAGAAAGAACCTAACGGGCTATTTACCTACAACAATAAGATTTACGTTCCCGCCACCTTACAACCTCTACTTCTCAAACAACTTCATGATGCTCCTCTGGCAGGACATCCAGGAATAAGTAAGACCATTCATCTAATTAAAAGAAATTACTGGTGGCCCAAGCTTTCACAGACCGTCAGTGATTATGTCAATTCCTGCACAATATGTGCTGCCAACAAACATTCCAGGAAGCCGCCCTATGGTCTCCTTACTTCGATTCCAATACCTGAAAGACCCTGGGACGTAGTCTCTATGGATTTTATAGTCGATCTCCCCAGGTCTCAAGGTGCCAACACAATTCTAGTTACAGTAGACTTACTAACAAAGATGGCTCACTTTATCCCATTGAAAAATTTACCAACTGCTCTAGAAACCGCACAAGCCTTCCTTCAAAATGTCCTTAAGTTACATGGTTGCCCTCCCAAATTATCTCTGACAGAGGCACTCAATTCATTTCCAGATTCTGGAGAGCCCTCTGCCAGGCCTTGCAAATTGATCATCGAATGTCCACTGCGTACCATCCTCAAACGAACGGACAGACAGAACGAGTAAACCAAACACTGGAACAGTATTTACGCTGTTATTGCACCCATTCTACAGAGACGACTGGCATCAATTTCTTCCTCATGCCGAATTTGCGTATAATAACGCTTCCAGTTCTTCCTCCGGATTTTCCTCCTTTCTATGCAAACTATGGGTTCCACCCCAGATCTGCTCCAGTTTCCGTTCTCCCTAACAATGTTTCCCGCTGTGGAACATTACCTCTCCACCTTAAAAAGGACCTTAGGAATACTCCATTCTAATCTTTCTGCAGCCCAACAAAGACAGAAGAAGTATTATGACTCCCGCAGCCCCGCAAACTCCACCTCCTAAATACAAAGTTGGAGATTTGGTTTGGCTCTCCACTCGAAATTTACGCCTTAACATCCCTTCAAGAAAACTCGGTCGCCAATTCACACTGGTCCATTTCTCCATTTCACATATCATCAACAACAACAATACCGTTAAACTACTTTCTACCTCCGGATTGGAAGATAACATCCTTCTTTCCATGTCTCACTTATTAAGCCTTTCACTCCTAATCCGTTCCCTAACAGAGACCCTCAACCCCCTTCTCCTGTTGAGGTTCTCGGTGAGACTGAATATGAGGTACAGAAGATTCTGGATTCCAGGAGACATAGATCTTCCCTGCAATATTTAATCCGTTGGAAGGGTTACAGCCATCTTGATGACTCCTGGGTAGATTCCTCCGACATTCATGCTCCCCGGCTCGTTAATCAATTCCACCCAGATACCCTGATCGACCATCACCTTCTGGGTGTATATTTGGGACCCCCTTGAGGGGGGGGAGTATGTAACACCATCGGCGTTACCTTGTACAGAACGAGCGCAGCTGTATCATCCGTAGACAGCTGCGCTCCATTCAACACCCTGTCATCGACACTTTCGACGTGCCGTCGAATCCTGCGCCCCGTCCAGCATCCTGATTCCGTCATCTCCGATGCGCCGTCGAATCCTGCGCTCCACGCTGGAACGCGGAAGCGCGCCCAGCGTGTGTCCCGCGACAGGCCGGCTATTTAAACCTCCTCTCATGGCGGCTCAGTGTCTGGTTATTAAAGTTGACGCTCGCCTCCATCTGAGACCCAAGACCTCTTCCTGAGTCCCACAGTTCCTCACCTTGTTAAGGAGATCACCAGGCTCACAGCACCAAGTTCTACACCACGGACCCTGCTACTATCTATGACTTGCTGCTTGGCCACAGAGCTGGCAATCTACAAAACCATAGAGGCATCCTGCACCTGCTACTAACCACTTTCCAGGAAGGAACTGCACACCTGGTCACATCTAAACCGCAAGTACCCACAGCTTACTGTATCAAGCCTGTATACTCAGAATACTGTTCATCCTGGATTGCATACTATGATATATTCTTGATTGCCGATACCATATATTTGTAGAGACTGAGACGTATTACGAGGGTTCTCAAATAACCTATGGTAGATGCACCACACCATCAATAGGAGATATATCGCAGGAGGTTGTGATGAAATAACCCATGAGCTCTGTTTAACACCATAGAGCAACCAAGGAGCTCTGTTTAACACCATAGAGCAACCAGGTGGTTTAATCTGAGTATCCTCCAGAATAAATAATTACCATTTCATCTCCTATTCATGGTGACGGCGTAGCCGTTACAATATGTGCCCAGCTCAAATTTCATGAAACATGTTTACATCCACTTTATTGTATCATCTCCCTTGTATAAATAAACTGTTTTCAGCATTTTATCCAGCATTAAAAAATAATTACATACCCTGCAGGGTTGTCCCCTATCTCCCCTGCTTTTTATCCTCAGTCTGGAGCCCTTGGCTGAAGCCATTCGTTCCCATCCAGATACAGTATAAGGGGAGTGGCGGTGAGGCATCGGGAGTACAAACTGTCCCTATTTGCCGGTGATATCTTATTAACATTGACTCATCCCCATACCTCACTCCCCTCGCTACACGCAATTCTAAACCTATTTGGCAATATTTCAGGTTTCAAAATCAACTCGACCAAAACTGATACGCTCACGACCTTAAAAGAGAATTTTACCTATTGCACGTGCCCTCATTCGCTTAAATATCTCGGTGTTCACCTGACCCTCTCATACTCCACATTTTACCAAGCTAACTTTCCTCCCATGTTTATAGAAATTAACAAATTACTGAAGACATGGACGAAGCTTCCCATATATCTTTTAGGAAGGATAAATGTCCTCAAAATGTCAGTACTCCCTAAATTGCTATATCTCTTTGAGACCCTTTCGGTAATAATTCCAATGTCCCAATTGAAATTACTTCAGAGAAAGTTTTTGAATCTCATTTGGAATAACATGTCCCATAGGATAGCCATTTCAGTCCTTCTTGCGACCCGAGCTAGGGGAGTTCTGGGTGCGCCTGATATAATTAAGTATTATTTTTACCCATTTGAGAGCTATAGCCTCTTGGACGTCCAGATGTGTCCCTAACAGATGGTCCGAGATAGAGATGAGCATTATAGTTTCTGCCCATCCATGTTGTATGTTATGGCCACTTTCTGACGAATATATCTCTCAATCATGTAGGATTTGTTTAAACCCGATGCTATTTACACTTGCAATTTGAAAAAGATGTCCCGGAAAATATTCCCTCTCATCCTCATGCTCTCCCTTAATGAACATCATCTTTAATCTGGAAATTACGGAGTCTATACTATGATGCCACGTTACCTTGGACAAAAGCTGGTATATTCCTGTTGCGCCATGTAGTGCACCCAGTTACACGTAAACTCCTTACCTTCTCTGAGATACGATCCAAGTATGAAGTCCCGAACAGCCTTTTTTTTTATTCCTTTTTGCAAATGAAACATTTTATCTCCACCAAAGTTCCGCAATTGATATTAGATATTCCCACAGAATTGTAATTGTTATCCTCTAGAGGCCCTTATATACCTCACCTAATATCTATCATTTATAAGATCTTACACACCACTCCCCTTATCACAGAGCAAACTCATACTTATATGTCCCATATTTTAAACAGACTCATTTCTCTCCACGAGCGGAAAGAAATATGGGAGGCTACCTCTAAAGTATCCAGATGTGTGGCTCAGAAGGAAACCGCCTATAACATATTAATGTTCTGGTACAGGACTCCGGAAGCTGACAACCTTTGGACAATGCTGGAAATGTGGCTCATCCTTAAGTACTCATTACCACATATTCTGGCCACTTTTGTGAGATACTGTATATACAGTATCTATATCCACACATACATCAAACACTCACATATATATATATATATATATATATATATATATATATATATATATATATAATATATATATATATATATATATACAGTATAAACCCATTTATGTTTCTGCCTGACCCAGGTGTTTTCTTTGACTTTCTCTGTTATAATAAAGGTTTACAGTTTTTCTCTATTGTTTTGGCTCATTTCTTGAAACCGAAATGACATTCTCAAAACTCTAAGATCATTTGGCAAAACAGTCTTACAGTTCAGCACAACACTATAATTCACTTGCAAAAGCTCATATCTTTCTCAAAACTTTCTCAAAACTCTTCACTTCAAAACCATATTCCTTTCCCATATAAAGAGTCAGTGCCTCCAAAATGGCAAAGATTATTCTCAATTGCTTTGACTCATTTCTTGAAACAGACCAGACATTCGCAGCTCTTTTGGTGCTTTTGCCAAAATAACCTGGATGGTTCGGCACAACACCATGGTTCACCTTCAAAAGCTCATATCCTTCCCAAAACAGTTCACTCATGTGTCAAAACTAAATTTCTTTCTCATTCAAATAGTCAGTGCCCCCAAAATGCATCATCCCGTTGGCATTGTGTAAGCGATGCAAGTCAAAATGTTTAGATGTTTTATCTCTATGGCAGAGGACCATTGAAATATGAATGAATGAATGAATGAATGAAAAACTTATATAGCGCGACACATGCAAACTGAATCGCCTCATGTCCACCTTTCACTCTTAGCCCAGTCCTTCATTGACAATGGTTACTGTACAGTTTTTGTCTAGCTAACTGAATACAATTGTGTATGAAACTTTTTAGGGTAAGAGTAGCCTCCAAGGTTTGACATCACGCATTGCACTCATACTGCCAAGGAAAAATTACTTTACAGTATTGTAACCATTATTATTCACACACAAAGTAACTTCCATACATGAGACTAAAAAGAAAACATAGAAAGCATAATATACGGAAATATAAGCACACAAACAAAAAACAAGGACAATTAAATTTAGCCTACAATGCTGCAAATAAAGCTTGAGTTTCACAACTACAGTAAGGCCCCTTTCGCACGGGGCGGATCAGCAATGATCCGCCCCATGAACCTCCACTTGCTCAGAGGGGATCGCTCCGTTGATCCCCGCTGAGCCGCCGGATGACAGGGAGGTCCTCGCACACTGTGCAGGGACTGCCCTGTCAGCTCTCTGCTCTCCCCTATGGGGGGATCGGATGAACACGGAACGTCTGTCCGTGTTCACCCGATCCGATCCGCCAGACGGATGGAAAAGTAGGTTTTTCCTCCGTCACACTTTGGTGGATCAGAGCGGGTCGGATGTCAGCGGGCATGTCACTGCTGACATCCACGACTCCATAGAGGAGCACAGAGCGCCCATTCAGGTCCGCCTAAAAAACTGGCAGGCGGACCTGAACAGGCCACCCGTGTGAAAGAGCCCTAACATCTCTTCACTGGTCGCTGTCCTCACCCTCCCTCTCCTGGGTACTGCCCTCACCCTCCTGCCCATTCACACGCTGCTGTCTGTCTGGCCACAGATTCCCATCAACATTGCAGCGTATATCCTCCCTTGCGATGCAACGAGGGAAGTAACGAGGGAGATGTCGCAACCATCGCCTACACTGATCTCCTGTAATATTCTCACAGGCAGCGTCTATTGCATAGAGCAGGGACCTCTGATCTTGAGCCTGATGCTCATACACTCTCCACCTCCAAGCGCAGAAAAACTCCTCAATAGGATTGAGGAAAGGAGAGTAAGGTGGTAGGAACACAATATCCATCCTTGGATGAGCAGTGAACCAGGCCCTGATAAGAGAGCCATGGTGGAAATTCACATTGTCCAATGCAATTATATATTGTGGTAGGTGAGGCCCTATAAGACCTCTCTCATTTCCAGGGATCAAATCCAAGAAGATGAGGAGCTTCTTTGTATTGTATGGGCCAAGACTGGGCATGTGAGTGTCCACACCATTCTCAGAAATGGCAGCACACATAGTTATATTTCCCCCTCGCTGGCCTGGGACATCCACCGTGGCCCAGTGGCCAATAAAATTACGACCACGTCTTTGGTCCTTGACCAGGTTAAAGCCAGCCTCATCCCCATACACGAGTATGTGAGAGGTCTTGTTTCCTTCCAATGCCATTATTCTCTACAATAGAGTAAATAAAGAAAACATCAAATCAGTCATACAGAAGAGTCATACACTACAGTTACAGACAGCTACATAGGAATGTTCTATGTTCTGCACAAGTTCAATATACTACTGGCCAGTATTCCAGTGGATCCAAACCTGGGGTACATGTACCCTATGCAGAGGTACTACAGGGGGTATTTGACAGAAAGTGGAGGGGAAAAAATATCAACGACTAGACTTACTGAAATGTTACAGTAACATTATTAGATAGATGTACATGGGAGGCACTACTGTAATTGCAGCTCTTTGACCCTTTTATTTACTGTATTGTATGTTATATTCTTCAAAAAAAGAATTTTAATGAAAATTACATCATACAGTAAGTTGCAGTTGTTACTGTAATACTGGAATACTACTGTAAACTGTATCATCAATATTGTAGAAAATAAACTATTCCATACTATTCCATAGTTTATTTTCTACAATATTTTTCTTGTCATGGTTAGTATCATACGTAACATCCCACTGAAGTAAGATACTGTAATACTGTAGGCCTATCACACACACACACACACACACTAAATGAATACGTAAATGAGTAAATAAACATATTTGTTGCTCTATGCATGTGTCCTGTCCTATACATTATATACTTCCATCATTGATTGTGAGGCCATGGTTGATGACATGGTCTATAATTGTGGCCCGAATTTCATCAGGGACAGCATGGTGTCTTCGTGCTCCTTGGCCTCTTACCCCTATTCCACCACCATGCACCCTTACTCCTCCTCCTCTTCTTCCTCTTCCTCCAGCAGGCAGTTGCCCTTGTTCATTTACTTGGCCAGGTGCCTCCATGTTCAGAAATTATGGTATTATGTTCCTTAATAATTTTGACAATTGAACAGACTATTGTGCATATGATGACTTAAACAATGAAATTACGCTGACACGTTTTGGAGAGAATGACCATTAGACTGAGAATTGACAAATCAGTTTAGATCAACAAGATCTATTCAATTGAAAATTGTGCTAAATAATTGTACTAAATAATTTGAAAAATGTACTAAGACATTCAGACATGTACTGAGACATTTGCAATTTGATGAAATGAATGAAAAATGCAATTCAGTTGTGAACAATTGTCAAGTGGTTTGGAGATTTATCCATGTTGTTTTGAGAATGTCATTTCTGTTTCAAGAAATGAGCCAAAGCAATGGAGAAAAACTGTAAATCCCAACTCCAGGTAAAATAAAAAACAATCCACCCTTGCAGTGGGTGACGCTGGCAGGAACCCTCCCTCCCTCTGGGTGGATGTCATATTACGTCCTTTCTTCCCGACCATCTAGGGGGCGCGCGTGCCCGCATCACCGCTCGTGACCCGATACGAGTGTCTGGTGGCCGTGATGTCCGCCGGGCACCCGCGATTGCCCACGATCATGGCAGGAGTGTGGATCTGTGTGTGTAAAGGGTGCTGAGGGTGCTGAGGAGCAGAGGGTAGCATATTCCTGTGAATGAATGATGTGGCTATATAGGCAAATCTCTGCACAGCCATGCTGTTTTCAAAAATCTGACAGAGGTAGCAGGGAGTAGATCCTATGCCTGCTGTCACACTAGGAAGGGAGGGTGCTGAGGAGGAGAGGGTAGCAACTCGAACATGCTACACCCTGAATACAGGCGTAGCATGTAACATGTTCTAAAAGATGAACTGAGCTTTAATAAGATATAACGTGGAACACATCTATGGAGCGCCTGAAAAGTTCCACTGATTCCTAACCTAGTCAATAAATGTACTTTCACTTTCAGTAAACCTTCAGCAGAGTGCAGGCCAGGTTTACAGCACAGTATGGAATGCAGAACAGTTGAGACTCACAGTAAAATAATATCCAGTTTGCCATCCTTGCTCCAAACACATTCACTCTGCACGTGGAGAGATCTGCTATGCTATCTGCTGGGACCAATGATCAAAGTTATTTTCCTGCTCCGCCCACATGTACTGTTGCTGGGACTGCACCAGCTCTGATCTGGGGGGGGGGGTGTTGGACACACTTACAGGAACTTAAAGGGAGCCCAGGAGAAAGCAAGTTTTTTTTTTATTCTGGAAAGGGGCATGTTTGCTCCCGCAGATATGAGGGAGCAAATAAGGGCGCATCCAGTTTGTTTTTAGGCAGGCAACATAGGCATACAATAGTGGCTCAGCCAACTTTTGTGGACACAACTTGGCACCCCCCCCCCACACCATGCCCAGGGCAGGTTACCCTCCTGCCCACCCCTTGTGCTGGCCCTGACTGCCCCTTTCTGCTCAATTTCTTCACTGGCTTCCACTAGTCCAACGTACAGTATAAAATTCTAAATACTAACCACAACATACAAGCCATTTACAACATCGCCTCCAGCTATACCAACCTCATCTGCAGATATCACCTAAATCGTCCTCTCTGCTTTTCACAGGACGTGTTGCTCTTTAGCTCCCTTGTTACCCCCTCCTATGTTCACGTCCAGGAATTTTACAGAACCTCTCCCATGCTCTGGAACTCCCTACCCCAATATGTCCTGTCCTACCCTTCAGGCAATCCTTTAAAACCCATTTATTCAGGGAAGCCTACCCCACCTCCACCTTAAAAAAAAAAAAACTACTTGGTCACCTCCACCAGATCATCCCCTGCAGCTCTTACCATCTACCCCTTCCTTTAGATTGTAAGCTCCATGAGCAGGGCTCTCCTATTCCTTATGTATTATACTGTATTTTAATTGTACTGTCGCCCCTTATATTGTAAAGGGCTGCACAAACTGTTGGTGCTTTATAAATCCTGTATAATAACAATAATGAGGATCTATCTATCTATCTATCTATCTA
Source organism: Rana kukunoris (assembly GCA_029574335.1). NCBI lineage: Eukaryota > Metazoa > Chordata > Amphibia > Anura > Ranidae > Rana > Rana kukunoris. The sequence goes on along the minus strand of CM056050.1, from coordinate 391,041,996 downwards.
TCTATCTATCTATCTATCTATCTATCTATCTATCTATCTATCTATCTATCTATCTATCTATCTATCTATCTATCTATCTATCTATCTATCTATCTATCTATCTATCTATCTATCTATCCATCTATCCATCTATCTATCCATCTATCTATCTATTCTATCTGTCTGTCTGTCTGTCTGTCTATCTATCTATCTATCTTTCTATCTTTATATCTATCTAGTATTTTTTTATCAGTCTTACTATTATGTGTCTTTTCACAATACTGAAAATATTCATAAGAAGAAAGGGAGAGAGAAATGAATACAGCAGGCACTGCCAGGCTAACTATTTTGTTACATTGTGATTTTGAAAAGACATTGGTAGGGATGACAGGTTTACTGAAGGCATGAACAATACATCGTTAAATAAATCGTTACCATTCTGGCCTTCTTTTTATTCATTTTACCATTAAAAATATTTTGTCAGTGTGGTATTACTGCCCTCCAGTGGCAAAAACTACAATGCCTTTTTTTTTTAAACCTATTACAGCTGTAGAAGACATAGTGGTTTGAACAGTAACCACTTTCTAAACTACTGCATCTGTACTGTATATAGCTTATGGACCAGAGCATTTTTCTAGTAACAATTTCCCAACATATGTATAGTCTTAGAAAACCAACTTATGCACCGGAAGATTTCATGGCCAGGCCATTTTCTGCCATACGGCACTGCATTATTTTAACTGACAATTGAGCAATTGTGTGACATTGTACCCAAATAAAATTGATGTCCTTTTTTGCAACAAATAGAGCTTTCTTTTGGTGGTATTTGATCACCTCTGCAGTTTTTATTTTTTGCGCTATTAACAAAAAAACATTTCATTTAAATTTTTTTTTTTTTTAATGTTTTACTTTCTGCTATAAAGCATGTCAAATGTAAAAAAAAATCATATTTCTTCATCAATTTAGGCCAGTATGTATTCTGCTACATATTTTTGGTAAAATAAATCCCAATAAGCGTATATTGATTGGTTTGCGCGAAAGTTATGACATCTACAAATTTTGGAATACATTTATGGAATATTTTTTTATTTTATTTTTTTCTACTAGTAATGGCGGTGATCGGCGGTGGACAAATTGGACACTACCTGACACTTTTGACACCAAAAAAATATTATTCTCCTGGAGCTCCGGCAGCAATGGCATTGACTTGGGTCAAAGAAATAACTCCAAGCCCTAATAATAGCAGAAGGAGTCCAAAGGTGCTTCAGAAATGCACTTCAAAGGTGCTTCAGAAATGCACTTCCTCTTAATAGTCTCGTAGTATATCTAGTGAGTCACTGCGTTTGTGTTTTCTGGCCGACAATTGTGTACCGTTAATATGCAAGACAAATTCTTGGCACTCGCCCCTTTGGACAAAAATCAGATGCCAACAATCGGATCGTGTGTACAAGGCTTTAGTTCCCAAAATAATAAATCAATTGGAGTTCTGCAGAGTAAGTTAAGCAGAGCTGTACAAAGGATCATGTCAAGCTGTGCAGGAGGATCAAGTGGAGCTGTGTGGAGGAAGTTGTCCTTGGTTCTTTTGTTGCTGTCTATTTGGGCATCTCATAATCGCTAAGCCCATCCAAGTTATTATCCCCTCAAAAAAAACAAAAAAACAACAAAAACAAAGCTCAAGGACTGTTTTCTGTGTCTGGATGCAAGTTGAAAATGCTATGTGACTGGCTGTGCAGGAGTGGGGAACATTTTCACTTGCAGACCCTACGGGGGTAGTGCTACATCGCTTGGAAGGAAGTATAGTGCACAGACACAAGCCTTGGCTCACTTGTTTTTCCAGTGACGACCCTCCGAATCTGCTTTGGGAGTGAAGCTTAAATTTGCTCTAACCTCACCTACGCATTGATTGTGTTGGCCTTCTCTCAGGTTAGCCCCACAACCACTAGCCAAATTTGTGGTAAAGAGGCCCCTGTCTTTATCAACCCCTGGCCAATACACTCAAAGGAGTTATTCCCACTTACCCCATGCAAGGTACTCCCCATGTTCAGAGCATGTGACATATAGCCTAGTATGGTTTGGGGGGATGAGGGGCACTTTCATATTTTACCCCTTTCTTGATCAACCAGGCTGCATGCTTGAATTAAAGGTCTGACATTGATTTTTAGGGGTACCCCCACGCATTTGTTATATTTTTTCACAGCTCCCCTATGAGTATTAAAGAGCATGCAATATACTGGTAATACATATTTTTAATGATTACTGGAAGTGGCATCCTATACTTCAACCACTTCAGGCCAGACCATTCTGCTGGTCAATGAACTGGCCACTTTTTGCGATTCGGCACTGCGTTGCTTTAACTGACAATTGCGCGGTCGTGCAACGTGGCTCCCAAATAAAATTGGCGTCCTTTTTTTCCCCACAAATAGAGCTTTCTTTTGGTGGTATTTAATCACCTCTGCAGTTTTTATTTTTTGCGCTTTAAACAAAAATAGAGCGACAATTTTGAAAAAAAAAATATTTTTTACTTTTTGCTGTAATAAATATCCCCCAAAATATATTAAAAAAAACAATTTTTTTCCTCAGTTTAGGCCGATACGTATTCTTCTACAAATTTTTCATAAAAAACAATCGCAATAAGCTTTATTGATTGGTTTGCGCAAAAGTTATTGCGTATACAAAATAGGGGACAGTTTTATGGCATTTTTATTAATATTTTTTTTTACTAGTAATCTGCGATTTTTATCGGTACTGCGACCTTATGGAGGACACTTTGGACACTTTTGACACATTTTAGGGACCATTGGCTTTTCCATAGCGATCAATGATTACTGTAAAAATGTCACTGGCAGTTAAAGGGTTAACAGTAGGGGGCGCAGAAGGGGGTAATTATGTTCCCTAGGTGTGTTCTAACTGTAGGGGGGTGGGACTGACTAGGGAAAATGACAGATCGCTGTTCATACATTGTATGAACATGCGATCAGTCATTTCTCCCCCTGACAGGATCGGGAGCTGTGTGTTTACACACACAGCTCCTGGTTCTCGCTCTGTAACGAGCGATCGCGGGTGCCCGGCGGTGATCGCGCCTGCCGGGCACACGCGTCGGGACCAGGGGCAAACAGGGGGCCCCTAGTAGCTGCAATGCAAAATCACTTTATACTACGTGATTTTGCGCAGCCGAGCCAACCTGCAGTCGTAAAACAACGGTGGGCGGTCGGCAAGGGGTTAAACTACTGCGGCACTTACCATTACCAGGGTAATAGCTGTTTGGAGCGCATTGCATTCTACTTTTACTGTGTGATGTCAAAATAGTTGCAATGTACAAACTGTAGAAGACTTAGATGGAATCATTTTGATAACATGCTATCCTCAGACAGACCTTGAAAAGCTGCATCTAGATATTCATTTGTCATTTCATTGTAGCTCAAAATTGGTTTAAATATTTACAAGTTACTAAGCTTAAAATATCTCTATTATGCTTCCATATAGATGAATAAAGACTACAAATTGTAGTTTTGCAGTTTTGTTTTTATCATCAGATTAGCTATTGTGTTCTGACAGGTGGACCCCATCCCCCCCATAATACACTGATTAGTGCTCAAAGCCATCGGCTACAAGTGCTGATTGGATGCTGCTTTCCTTTGACAAATGTACATGATTGCAGAAAGTTTTCACCACGTTCACTAAGCTAAAGGAAAATTTCCTTTGCAAAGTAAACAGCCTGTTTACCTTTAATAAGTCAAACCCATAGGAGTTGATTTACTTAGACTGAAGAGTGCAAAATCTGGTGCAGCTCTGCATTAAAACTAATCAGCTCCCAGTTTTTTTTTTTTTTAAGCTTGATTGAACAAGCTTAAAGGGATTGTAAAGGTAAAAGTTTCACAGCACTGCCCCCCCCCCCCCCCGAGTCCCCGTCATCCTCTTCGGTTCCCAGCCTGGCCGTTGATTGGCTAGGCTGGGCGGATTATTAGCAGCGCAGCCATTGGCTGCCGCTGCTGTCAATCACATGGGATGACGTGGCGCGCCGGGGGGCGGAGCCGAGTGATACAGTTGGCGGCTATGGCCGCCGCTGTATCACGGGAGCGCGCTCGCAAAAGCTTCCCATCGTGCGAGCTCCCTCGCATGAAGATGGAAAGCTTTTGCGAGGAGGAGCCCAGACAGAAGCTGAGGGACCCCAGAACACAGCTTTCCGGGCCACTCTGTGCAAAACGAACTGCACAGTGGAGGTAAGTATAACATGTTTGTTGTTTTAAAAAAAAAATCATGTGTTTAGTGTCGCTTTAAGCATAGAGCTGATTGGCTTCCATGCACAGCTACAACATATTTTGCTATCTCCGCATCAACCGTACAATTTTTTCTTTATAGAAACATGTTTCTATTGTCTGTTTGTATAAATGCAAATCTAAATAAAAATCCAAAACGTTGCTTTTGCTTTTTCCCTGTGGTTTTTGCTTATTTTTGACTATTTTATTTTTTTATTTTTTATTTTTTTAGATCATAGCAAATAAAAAAATATAGAACAAAATAGCACTTTCCTGATGGCTTCATGTCAGCACAGCAGGGTATAAGCTCCACTCCCCAATGTCTCAAGGACTTAACTCAAATAAATTTGAGCCCACCTACAGCCTCAGTGTTATTTTTTCCTCCTATGCGCCTGATCTAGGTGTGCTCCTCTATCTGGCTGGTCTAAAGGGCTGGCCGTCCGTGCGTGTGGATTAAGCTGGACACTCGTCTAAATGACCCAGAATCCCAGGATGCTGATCCTTCGAGGCAGCTTTTATCATGGCTAACAGCCATGTCTTGGGTCCGCTGGGTCCCAATAAAGTGGGCAGCAGTGTTGGCAGAGTCTCCCCTATGCACACACACCTGCGCTGTGCTGGTGTTTACGATCAGATGACGGGGGTTGGGTGAGCTAAATTTTGAAAAGGCTTTGTATCCAAATGAATGCTGCATTGCTGGGTATTTTTGTGCCTTGCTCCCTGCATCCACTATGCATAGCCTGAGCTCCTCAACAGGGAGTACTCTGCATAACAGGTACAAAAGTAACACTTTATTCACACATGGCAATAACCACTTAGTGGCTTCTCATGTTTGCTTTACTGTTGTACCATTATGCCAACCCCCTCAAAAGACCATCATTTCTAGAGAAGGTAGAGGAGTCACCAGTGGATGTCTACTGGAGCCAGCCATGGCCTGTTGAGATATGGGATATCCTTTTATATTTCTATGTGCTCTTCAGTTTTTCATCAAAAAAAGGGGGGTGGGGAAGCATGTTTATGATGTCTACAATTTTCTTGGTTTGTGTACATTGCAGAAGATTATTGTAATTCTTTTGCAAATTCCTACCTTTTTGTTGCTGTTCTGAACAAACTTTTTCATTATGTCCTGATTCCTGGCAGGACTAGGTTTAGCTTATTGACTACCTGGTAAATCAGGGCTGTAGATGGAGGCTTCAGTCTCCCTCTAGCAGTGGTTAACCCCTTGGGGTTTGTTACTAAGCAAACTATTTTACTGCATTTACCTATTTTTATCGGCCGGTTTGTTATATGGTATGCAAACCCTGTGGAAAGGTTATATATTAGTAATTACCAATCTCATGGCAAACAGCTCTATTGAATAAAGAAGACATGGATGAACATGACTGTGTGAATCTTGCTTTGATTAAGAAACCAGAGATGAAGATGATGATACCTAACAGGTTGTCTCATTTATTAACCACTTAAGCCCCGGACCAATATGCTGCTAAATGCCCAAAGGTGTTTTTACAATTCAGCACTGCATCGTTTTAACAGACAATTGCGCAGTCGTGCAACGTGGCTCCCAAAAAAATGTTGCGTCCTTTTCTTCCCACAAATTTAGCTTTCTTTTGATGGTATTTGATTGTTTTTGCGATTATTAAAATGGAAAAAGACCGAAATTTTAGAAAAAAAATATATATTTTCTACTTTTTGTTATAAGAAAAATCGAATAAACTAAATTTTAGTCAAACATTTAGGCCAAAATGTATTCAGCCACATGTCTTTTGTAAAAAAAAAAAAAACGCAATAAAAAAAAAATAGCTACCTAGCGGCAACAGTGACACTAATACAGCGATCAGAAAAATGATCGCTTAGTGACACTGGCAATAGGGGGTGAAAGGGTTAACTAGGGCGGTGATCAAGGGGTTAAAAACTTTATTAGGGGGGGTAGGGGGCTACCCTGGACACTAACTGCCTGTCACAGTAACTGTCACACTGACACTAAATGCAGTGATCAGTAAATATATGATCACTGCAATCAGTGACAGTGTGACATGGGGCTGGGGGGGTGATCGGAAGGGGTTAATGTGCCTATGTGTGTGGTGTCAGTGTATTGTTGGTGCCGCCAAGAGGAGAGCTGACATCACTTCCTCTGCCTGTGTTTACATTATACAGGCAGAGGAAGTGCACTGCAGGGAGGGAGCAAATTGACTGGGAGCGATCCGGAGGGGGCGGACAAAAACGAACAGCCGCCCCCTCATCCCGGATCGCTCCTGCAGCCACGGGGACCGCCGCAAGTACCAGGGGGGGTCTGATTGGACCCCCGACCCACGTCTAGGCAGGTACGCCAATGTGCCTGTCCGTGCCATTCTGCTGACGTAAATGTACATGCGGCGGTCCTTAAGCAGTTAAACAAGTGGCCAATACACTCAAAGGAGTTATTTCCACTTACCCTGTGAAGGGTTTAAATTCTTTGGCAAGGAGCAGTCTCATAGCAACATCCCAAGCAAACATCCCTCCTCAGACTCTATAAGAGGAATACATGGATTGGCATGACAGTATGTATACCACTGGCTCAAGCAGCCAGGGATAAGGATGACACCTAATAGGAAGTCACATTTAATAAACACATTGCCAATACACTCTAAAGGAGTGGTTTCTGCTCACCTTTTGAAAGGATTATTTGCTCCAACAATGAGAAGCTGCCTAGCCATACCAGGTGAAACAGCCCATTTTTCGGATTAATAGGGTTCAGGGTTCCACTTTTTTCAATTAATTTTTTCTGTATTGCCGGGACCCGACAATTCATCATAGCCATGAGTAGTTTTAAATTACCTTTTTTCCTTTAAAAATTTCATTTTGTGCACAGACTGTTCTAAACACCGGAAACATGCGTCACTTTACAGGCATACTATAGGCACCCCCAGGTAAGAAATTTAAAGGAATATTTCACTTTTATTGTTTCCCTTTAAGCATTATTAAAATCACTGCTCCAAAAAAAACAGGAGTTTTTAAAACTTTTTTTGCATTGATACATGTTCCCTGGGGCAGGACTCAGGTCCCCAAACACATTTTATGATAAAAACTTGCATATTAACCTTTAAAATTAGCACTTTTGAGCACTCTACTGCGTGTTCCGCTCCTCCCTAGTTTATGCTCACCCTTTGAAAGGGTTATCTGCTCTGGCAATGAAAAGCTGCCTAACCACATCAGGTGAAACAGCCCATTTTCCACATTTCCAGATGGACATGACTGCATAAATTCTGTTTTGTTCAAGCAACCAAAGGATAAAGATGATAACACCTAACAGGTTGTTGCATTCATTAAGCCTATGGTCACCCTGTGACACCTTCAAGTGTAGTCCGGTTAGATAATTGATATTTAGATGTTAGTATGATGACTATAAATTTGTTGTTCTGCAGCAACTCACCAGGCTCTCCATAAAATGCATTTTATTTTAACTTCCAATAACGAACAAAGTCCAAAGTCCACAGACGTATACAAAATCCAACAGAGTATATAATTCAAATCTCTTCCTAGACCTGTGCCATATTCATACAGAGAATACATAGAGAATATATTCTGAGTGACAAGACTCACCTCCAGGATTATATTCCCTATCCACTGAATAGCTGAGCAATTTGATTTACCGTCTTTGATTTACACCCTGTCTTTCAGAGTGACAGGTAATGACCCCAGCCAGGGATCATCACCCATTCCTAATTTTGCATCCTTGCATACTAATATGCTCCCTCTAATATGTAATTAGATTACATGTGGCCCGAGTAATTGTTTGATTGGTTTGATGTGTAAAATAGGCTCATCCTGTCTCTTTGCCTATTGACAATCAACAAGCGTCTTTTGATGTGTAACATGTAATTACAGGTTTGATGTGTAAAAAAGACTTATCCTGTCTCTTTGCATATTGACAATCGACAAGCCTCTTTTGATGTGTAACATGTAATTATCTTAACAGGTACCAAATGTCAACTGGCCTGGTCAATTTTGGACTTATAATACAATAATACAATAAACACACACACATATATACTGTATATATATATATATATATATATATATATATATATATATATATATAAACATCCCACATAAATCGGCTAACATATTACAACATATATTACAACATATTCCCCTACTTGGATCGGTTCGAATCAGAATCGATTCACAACCAAACTGCTCAGACATCCTTGGCTCTTAAGATTGAAGCCATCTCTAGGTTTTCCTTACTTTTCTGAATTATTCTTAATTGTCTTTTACCACAACAATATAAACCAAACAAAAAACATATTAATATAAATTGAATAAACACAAAAATTATAGAAAGAGTTCTCAATAGCGGGTGAGTAAAAGTGTTATTGGGTATTCCTTAGTAATTTTATTAGAACTGATGAGGTTTTGCTTTACCAGTTCTTGTAATTCTATAATTTTCCTACTATCCCTCCTAAATAATGTTTCCAGTTCAACTGTAAGTGGTGGTATTTTCTTAAATAAAGGAGAAATCATAGAGTCCCATTTGCCAAGATCAGTTTGCTTGTCCATATATACTTGATTCATCTGGATATTAGCTTGAATGTCTTCCTCTCCAATTGTTAACAGTCCTTCTGTGAGGTTCAAACTCCAGCCTGGGATAGGTGTCCGGCACTGAACTTGTTTTTGCCAAGTGAATGAGGGAACCCCCAATGCACAGACCCTCGAGTCTTCTCCATGAATTATTCTCTTCCAGGCCGGTTTAAATTTTTGCAATTGAACCAGGCAGTTTCCAGAGTGTGTAGCAGCACAGCCATCTATGTACTCCAGCCACTCAAAAGAACAGGAACAAAGCCAGGCCTGGGCAAGTCTGGTACAGAAGTTGGGATCCATGGTTTTCCACACTTGGTTGTTCTTGACGACAAGTCTGCTTTGCGGTAGCAGTAGTTTCAGTATATTAGTGCCATTTCTCACCTCCACCTCACCAATAATGATCATCTTGTATACGGGTAAGGGTGTTGTTGACCATGTAGGGATGTCAATGGTCAGAGGTATTTCCTGCTTTCCAATGTGATCTTTATTGCAAAGCGTATCCAGGCTCCTTACTTTAGCAAGGGCAAAGTTCCTACAAGTAACACCACTGTCTTTGATAAGATGGAATTATAAAGTTGAGTTCATTATCCTTGGCCATTCTCCTTGTTTGATTTCTCAAAGCCCTAGGCTCAGGTGTTCACTCAGCAAGTTTCCTATGATACCACAAACTATAGACATGGATACATTATTGGTTTGACGTGTTTTATTCAGTGCACTCACCGACATTTGAATGTTCTGCAAATCTGCAGCAATGGTGTGAATGTTCTGAATGTCTACTTACATTTCAGCTAGAGCGTTTAAATCCACTCTTCCCCTTTAAGCAGTATCTGCTGTAATCCACCCACAAAATGTATTCCTCTCATATCTAGGCTCTCTATATCAACCCTATTCCAAATTGAACTACCCAAACTGAGGCCTAATATGATATCAGTACCCAGATCCCTCTTTGAGACTTTCTTAAAATTAAGCCCTTGTGTAGCATCCCAAAATAAGTTTATATGTGTTTGAAAGACCGTTTTAAACCATAATCCCATTGATTTTGGGCAACTCTCTGGAATGTTAAATGATGTAAAATTCAACAATAATGGTACTTATAAGTATGAAACATAGCTATACACTAAAGTTTGAGTTCACTCAAGGAAAAGTCCATGTTCTGGCCATGGTAAAATTGTAGGACAGTCTCTAGAATTTGTGACCATTATATTTAAGACTTTTGTATAGACTCCATCCTTCATATCATGAGGGTTACAGGATATAATACCCTCCGTGAATATTGTAAAATTCCTTTCTAAAGTAATTTGCATTTGTGGTCCATTCTTTGTCTCCACTAAAATTATATTTGTACTCCTGTGACGATCGCTTCCTTCTGGTTAAGTCCAAACGGCATATCAGATTTTGACATCATGATCTCACATTCAACGACTATCCATTCCCCGACTATGCCCTTTACAGTATCCCCATGTATCTGGATGCCTTCTGAGTTCTCTAAAACAGTAAGTTCTGTAGTATGATCCACTACACTTCTTTTATTTCGATCAGATTTCCCCAATGGTAAGCATTTGAATTCTTTCACTTGACACTTTTCCACTCTGATGTTTGTGATGCAAAGTAGTAGAGTGATTGACGCTGTTATCAACACATATGCTAATAGAGGCTTATTATTTTCCACTTTGCCCTAGGGAATGGGTGAAACACAGAAAAATCCTATAACATTACTCCAGTCCCAATTTGGTATTCAATAGTGTCACCCATTGCATTAACCACTGTTGTGAGCTTTTAGTACATTCATCAGTGGCACACACAACCTTATGTACTGTAATCAAATGATCCTTTAAGGACTCTACCCATGATTCAGACAATGACACTGTTTCTAATGCTGGGACCGGATTTATCAGATGTTCCCAGGTTCTAATTGTTCTGCCGATCAGAGCTTCATAAGGGGCAAAGCTTATGGACATGCACACTCTGGAACGAATATTTGCCAGAACAAAGGGTAACTTTTCATCCCAATCGGTACCTTGCTCATTTACAACCTTTCTAAGAGCATTTTAAATTGTCCTGGTCATTCGTTCAACCTGTCCTGCAAACTCAGGGTGATTGAAGATCACTTTACCTACAAAACCTGGTCCATTGTCACTGTCTAAAACTTTTGGTATCCCCCACCGACTAAATATTTCTTTGACCAAGATCCTTGCAGTAGTAGTGGCAGTACAGTTTTTGGTAGGGATAGCTTCAGCCCAGTGACTGAAAGAATCCTAAACAACCAGCAACCAGCACATTTTGTTTTGGTGTGCAGTGTTAGGTAATTCCCCTGTGTAATCAATTTGAATTCGCTCCCATGGTCCCATGGGAGGTTGTCTCATCAGTGCCTCTCTCCTCTTCCTATTTGCAGGATCATGCCTGGCACACATCAGACATGATAAGATATGGTCCTGCATGTGTTGTTTATTTTGAGGCCACCATGCTACATGATCTAATCTCTCTAAAGCTTTGGGGTGTCCACCAACAGGGGACCCATGAATCCATGTAAGAATGTCTTTCATCACACCTTTTGGGGCAACCCATAAAGATAAATCATTTTTGTAAGTTAGTAAAAGGCCATCCTTCACCTGCATCTCTTGACCCTCAAATTGTATGGGCCCAGTCCCAGTCCAGCAGCAACCCCGGTTCGAATCCGGGTCACGGCACCAATATAGTGTTATAAATGTCTAGTGTAGTCCGGTTAGATAATTGATATTTAGATGTTAGTATGATGACTATAAATTTGTTGTTCCGCAGCAACATACCAGGCTCTCCAGAGAATGCATTTTATTTAACTTCCAATAACGAACAAAGTCCAAAGTCCACATACGATACAAAATCCAACAGAGCATGTAATTCAAATCTCTTCCTAGACCTGTGCCTTCATATCAGAGAATATATAGAGAATATAGACAAGAGTGGCCATCTTTGATCTACATCCTGTCTTTCAGAGTGACAGGTAATGACCCCAACCAAATGTTTCTCATGAATGAATACCCCCTCAAGTCCAATTACCATCAATAAATACTTCCTAACGTATGTAAACAATATAACCTTTGAGGTTAACGGGCCATACCTCACACACAACTAGGTAGTCTTGCATAAGATTAACACATCTAAGGCTCTTCTGTACTTTTGATATGTTAGAACTTAGCTGACCACTAACCCCTTTGGTCAGCAAACACCCTTTGATGTGTAATCTTGAATACCTGTATGTAACACATATATATTGTGCCATCCATATAACAAAATATATATATAATATCTACACATACAGTATATATATATATATATATATATATATATATATATATATATATATTACAACAGACACCTAACCGGTTGTCACATTCATTAGGCATGTGGTCAATACACTCTCTAAAGGAGTTGTTTCCACTCACTCTGTGCAGGGGTCATATATGGTGCCAATGAGTAGTCTCAGAACCTACTCAGGCAAAGCAGAGGTGAATGTAAATGTGATTCCTACTTTGTTCAAGCAGGCTGTGGTTAAGATGATGGTGACCAAGTTGTCACAATTAACCACTTAAGGACCGCCGCATGTACATTTACGTCGGCAGAATGGCACCGACAGGCACATCAACGTACCTGTACGTGGCTGCCTTGACGTGGGTCGGGGGTACATACGGCAGTCCGGTTTGCTGTAGGAGCGATCCGTGCTGAGGTTGCGGCTGTTCGTTTTTGTCCGCCCCCCCGGATCGCTCCCTGCAGTGTCACTTCCTCCTCCTGTGTAAACACAGGAAGAGGGAAGTGATGTGATCTCTGCTCGTGGCGGTTTTTTCAACCGCAGCTGAGGAGAGATCACATCACACTGTAAGTATGCACAACACTACACTGAAAACCAGGACACACAGGCACATTAACCTCTTGTGATCTACCCCCCACCCACCCCCCTGTCACAGTGTCACTGAATGCAGTGATCATATATGTACTCATCACTGCATTTAGTGTCAGTGTGACAGGCAGTTAGTGTTAGGTCCAGGGTAGCCCCCGTACCCCCCCTAATAACGTTTTAACCCCTTGATCACCTCCCTAGTTAATCCTTTCACTCCCTATTGCCAGTGTCACTAAGCGATCATTTTTCTGATCGCTGTTTTAGTGTCGCTGTTCCCGCTAGGTAGCTATTTTTTTTTATTGCGATTTTTTTTAAGACATGTGGCTAAATAAATTTTGGCCTAAATGTTTGACTAAAACTTAGTTTATTTGATTTTTCTTATAACAAAAAGTAAAAAATATTGTTTTGTTTTTTTCAAAAATTTTCGCTTTTTTTGTATATAGCGCAAAAAGGCGATGAAATACCACCAAAATAAAGCTCTATTTGTGGGAAGAAAATGACGCAATTTTTGTTTGGGAGCCACGTCGCACGACCGCCCAATTGTCTGTTAAATCGACACAGTGCCGAATTGTAAAAACCCCTTAGGTCATTTAGCAGCATATTGGTCCGGTCTTTAAGTGGTTAAGCATATGGTCAGGGACACTCTAAAGGAATGGCTAAATTCATCTCCTGCAAGGGCCATCTATTCTGGAAAAGTCCAGTCTTCTATTCAGGGCCTTCTCAAGCCAATCAACCCTCTTCAGTCTCTTCTGAACAGGAAGATGAGGACGACCTTTGTCCAGATTGGTAAGGTTGGTAAAATGCCTTTAAATAGAAGTGAAGCTTTGGAAGTATTGCAGCCATCCTGGAGGTATGATTATGTCAGATTTTTGAGAATCAGAGCAGTACAAAGTGGTACACTTGTTTTGCATAGAAATTAGTTTTTTTATTGTAGGCCTGTAATTCTTAGTAAAAACACACTTAAATCCGTCCAAACCAGAGTCTAGTAGATATCCCGGGCACGATAAAGTTTGAAACACTAAATCATAAATTATAATATAATAAATAACTATAAATAATTATAAAAAATAATAATATAATAATAATAAAATACATTTCCCCACAATTCACTATCACTCAATTCTGAAAGTGTTCTAATTTACTATCGCTGTTTTCTAGCTGGTCTAAAACCACTTTTGACATAAAGGGACACTTTTTGGTTGCTATTGACAATCTCAAGTTTCCAGGAAGAAAGAACAGTATATATAAAAGTGCATGCAGGTCATTGGACAAAGCACTAGGGACAAAAGGGAGGAGAAATGATTTCATGCAGTAATGTAATCTGTAAGATTACAGTGTACTGCACGTGTTTATGTTTTGTGTACTTTTTGAATTTTCCGCCCCGTGCGTCGCGATGCTCTCAGGGAATGGCGCATTGGCACACAGAGGCATCGGGCAGAGGACACAGCGAGTGGACATCACAGGATCCTGGGGACAAGGTAAGTATACTGCACCAGAATTCTACACTGCACCGAGTGTGGCTCGGGAGTACCACTAATGGTACTGATATGTAATCCCGAGCCACACTCGGGAATACCGCTAGGGAGGTTAGGTACCTCCAGAAGACAGCTTGACAATGCCCTTATGTTGGATGGATCAAGTGCTCTTTCTACAATATTGGAGTATATTGTCACAGCATGTCAAAGTTATGCCCTTTTGAACTGAAAGATGTCCAGGGGCTGGGATCACCCCTCTAGTCAGTGTGTGTCCTTTGTGGGATTAGCCATATACATGACCTTACCATCAGAAGATATGGCCTTCAAGGACAAACGCTATCACTGCATTTTCCTTGATAGTAGAAGGTCAAGCCTAAATTTAATAGTGGTCAGTTTGTCTTCCTGCCTCAAAATGAATGTCTGCTGAGTTAAAGGAGACCAAAAAGCTCAAGAGTCAGTTTCCACTCTCACTCTTCCATGCTTAGCTTCTGCATTTCTGGCTGGGAGTCCAGAAAAAACTGGGAAGCCAATGCATAAACCAAGAAGTCAGTAAAGAGTTCCATGTCAAGATGCTTTCTGTTATTTTGGGATTGTGCCACCCATACATGCCTTAGGGGCACTATGTGGCCCCTCTGTGGACATCGGTACAGCTTTGGTGATTGACACATGGTCCCTTAAGGCAAGCATTTTACGCCATATTTGGAGATCTTTCATCCTTCACGTCATGTCCAGCAGCTCAGGTAGGCTCAGTTTAACTCTCGCTCCTGTTTAAGTCGGGTATCTGGACCAGTTGCCTAAACTTGTGGTTGAGGAAATTAAACTGTATGCAATGTCATTCACTTCTGACGACCTGGTGGTGCAGTCAGACACCAGCAAATTGTAGGGTAGCCCTACTTCAAGAGCAATGGGTTTAGGGACAATGGTCTTTTTTAGGGATCCAAGATGGTGTCCAACATCCTGGAGTTGAGAGCAGCTTTTCAGGCTCTGAGCCTTCAGTCACCTCATCCGGGGTAAGCCTGTCCTGGTAAATTTGAACAGTGCAACGACTGTGGCCTACATCTGGAAACAAAGCTCAGTCTCTCACTTCTGAAGGAGGTTTTGCTAATTCTAGAATCCACCTAAGTCAATCTTTTGCAGCTATCTGCGGCTTATGTGCCTTGTCAGAAGAATATTCAGGCAAACTACTTCTCCAGGACAAGTCTGGATGACAATGAATGGTCCAGACTACTGTGAGTCTTTTGAGAACAGAGCATAAATTCTCAGTATTATTTCTGATCAAGATTTTACACTGAACTCTTCAGAATCCTGTTCTAAAATGCCTGCAGATGTGGCTTGATTTATTTCTATGCGTAAGTATGCTATAGGCATGCATTTTGGCTATCTCTGCCTTCACCGGCATACAGTGGGCATCCAACACTTAATTATAGTTTTTCAAGATCCAATTTGGTTGAAACCTCAAATTGTTTCCAAAATGAGATCTCCCAATGCTGTTGAACATTATTGCATCAGATGCCTTCAATCAGCCTGTGGTACCTCTCAATTACATCAGCCAGAAGAGAGCCAGCATTGGTGGCCTAGGGGTTTAAAGAACCCATACTCAAGTACCTCCCAGACAGGGTGGTACTCATGCCAATGCTCAAATTTGTGCCTGAACTGACCTCCAGAGTCCATATCACACAAGAGGTTGTCCTCCTACGTTTCTTTTGGGAAGTACTCAAAAAATTAGCCCATCGGATGTGAACCAAGCTTTAAAATAATCAAGGCAACTCCTGCCATAAGGAAGTCATGCTCATCTGTTTGTCATTTTTAGGTGGAACGCATAATGATTTTACGGCTTCCAGCAAGAATATTGCCTCTTGGTTGGTAAAGCTCATCTCTTTGGCCTGCAAGTTGAAAGGGTTGGCTGTGCAAGGAGAATCACGGCACCCTTCACTAGAAGGGTCTGGACCCTGAAATTGGCAGGAGGCCGAGTGTCTGAAACTATCTGCAAGGCAGCTACGTGGGTACCAAAATATTCATATTCATGGCTTAATGACAATTGAGTTTGGCAGAGGCACCCTGGCTTCTGTTGTTTTTTTTGTCAGAATTGAGGAGTGTGTAGCATTATGCCTCCCCTGTTTTGCCTAGTTAGTTCCCAGCTGTGCTGACATGGAGCCCTCAGGAAAACAGAAAATTGAATTCAAATACTTACCGCAATTTTCTTTTCCTGACGAGTGCCATGGTAGCACAGATCCCACTCAGCTTGGTAGGACTAGTTACAGAACGCAGAGGCTGTTGGCGGGCTCAAATTTATATGAGTTAAGTCCTGGAGGCATGGGGGGCAGGGCCTATACCCAGCTGTGCTGCCATGGAGATCGCCGGGAAAGGAAAATTACTGTAAGTATTTGAATAAAAATTTCAGTTTTCAGTACTATGCACATGTTTGAGTTACTGGTCTCTATAAATGCTCAAAGTTGTGATTTGGACATTTTATGTTGCCTGAAAAGTAACAAATAACAATAAACTACACAAAAATATGTTTTAACAAAAAAAAACTCAATACACTATAAGTACTATGGAATAATATAAAGCCCATTCATAACTTTTTATTAACAGACTTGATGTGCATAACCATAATTACAGTAAAACCTTGGTTTGAGAGTAACTTTGTTTGAGAATGTTTTGCAAGACAAGCTACATTTTTAATTTTTAAATACATTTTAACTTGATATACAATCAATGTCTTGATAAAAGAGCAGCATCAAGTCACAACTGAGTATAAAGAAGAAGAGAGGCGCCTCTAAGTGTAGCAATATGGTTACATTTAATAAAGGTACAACATTTAACAACTCACATGGTTGATGAATACAACAGGCACATATAAGTATGCAGGCATCCGGGGTAAAACTCTCACTGCTGTTTTATACTCTCTAGTAGGGATGAGCTTCGTGTTCGATGCGAACACATGTTCGCATCGAACATTGGCCGTTTGATCGTTCGTCGAAAACTAACAAATCGGGTAATTCACTGCGGTGTTGCGCGCTGATGATTGGCCAAGCATGCACCATGACCCTGCATGCTTGGCCAATCACAGCGCCCAAAAAACGAAGAGACCTAATTGGCCAAAGCCTGGGTGCTTTGGCCAATTAGGGCTCATGGCTTTAGCACATGCCCCACACTATAAAAGGCCGCCTCCCGGGCGGCCTTGTGTAGTGTGTTCTGGCTTGCTTTGCAGTCAGACAGACAGAGAGAGAGAGAGATAGATAGAGACACAGTGGGCCAGATTCAGCAAGAATTAGATTCCCGCAGAGTATCATAGATATTCTACGCCGCCGTACTTAACCTGGCTCTAGGAGGAATTCAGAGAGATTTTGGCCGGCGTAGTGTATTTCTCCCGGCGGAATCAAAATACGCGAATAGGGGGCGTGAGGCATTTAAATTAAGCGCGTCCCTGCCGCGATCGAACTGAGCATGCTCCGTTCAGAAATTTCCCGCCGTGCATTGCGCGAAATCACGTCGTTACGTCATTTTTTTTTGAGTAGCGTCGTTTACGGACATTCCTATTCCCGGACGACTTATGCAAAAAAAAAAAAAAAAATTGAAAGTCGATGCGGGAACGACGGCCATACTTAACATGGGCCGCATAGCGTTAGACCAGCTAAAAGCTGGTTTAACTTTACGTGGCGAAAAAATGACCTACGCGATTGCGAACGAAGCTTGTAACTTCGTGGATCTCCGTAAAAAGCTCATTTGCATACCCCGACGCTGAAAACGACGCAAACTCCACCCAGCGGCCGCAAAAAGATCGCAGCGTAGATCCGAAGGCGTACGAAGACGTAAGCCTCTCGGATCGAAGCCCGAAGCCGCCGTATCATGGTTTGAGGATTCAAACTAGTGATACGGCGCGCAAAATTTGAAATTACTCCTGTCTAACACCAGTTAGACAGGCGTAATCGCTCTGTGAATATGGGCCAGTGTCTTTATAGATAGATAGATAGATAGATAAGGGAGGCTACTAGTTAGTATAGTTAAATGTACAGTTTGTAGAGAATATATTGACATCCCTAGGAGTTGTCAATATATTTATAAACTGTATAGCTTAGCTAGTTCTGCTATTAGTATCTGTCAGGCAGGAGATTGTGCTTGATGCTCTAACGTGTTAGTCAACGTGTGCTAGTTAATTGCACATAGACGCATTAACTGTTACTGCACGTGTGCTATTTATTTGCACAGAAAGGCAGTTGCTGTTAATGCAAGTGGGCTATTGAATTGCACAGAAACGCAGACGCTCTGACTGTGCGTGTGCTGTTTAATACCACCTTAGCGCATTTGGTGTCACCGCACATGTGCTTTTATATACCACCTGAGCGCAGTTAGTGTCACTGGACGTGTGTTTTTATATACCACCTGAGCGCAGTTAGTGTCACTGTACGTGTGCTTTTATATACCACCTGAGCGCAGTTAGTGTCACTGTACGTGTGCTTTTATATTCCACCTGAGCGCAGTTAGTGTCACTGGACGTGTGCTTTTATATACCACCTGAGCGCAGTTAGTGTCACTGTACGTGTGCTTTTATATACCACCTGAGTGCAGTTAGTGTCACTGTACGTGTGCTTTTATATACCACCTGAGCGCAGTTAGTGTCACTGTACGTATGCTTTTATATACCAACTGAGCGCAGTTAGTGTCACCGGATGTGTGTTTTTATATACCACCTGAGCGCAGTTAGTGTCACTGGACATGTGCTTTTATATACCACCTGAGCGCAGTTAGTGTCACTGGACGTGTGCTTTTATATACCACCTGAGCGCAGTTAGTGTCACTGTACGTGTGCTTTTATATACCACCTGAGCGCAGTTAGTGTCACTGTACGTGTGCTTTTATATACCACCTGAGCACAGTTAGTGTCACTGGTGTGCTTTTACGTGTGTTTTTATATACCACCTGAGCGCAGTTAGAGCGCAGTTAGTGTCACTGGACGTGTGTTTTTATATACCACCTGAGCGCAGTTAGTGTCACTGTAATACACCTGTGTGCTTTTGCTTTTATATACCACCTGAGCGCAGTTAGTGTCACTGTACGTGTGCTTTTATATACCACCTGAGTGCAGTTAGTGTCACTGTACGTGTGCTTTTATATACCACCTGAGCACAGTTAGTGTCACTGGACGTGTGTTTTTATATACCACCTGAGCGCAGTTAGTGTCACTGTACGTGTGCTTTTATATACCACCTGAGCGCAGTTAGTGTCACTGGACGTGTGCTTTTATATTCCACCTGAGCGCAGTTAGTGTCACTGGACGTGTGCTTTTATATACCACCTGAGCGCAGTTAGTGTCACTGTACGTGTGCTTTTATATACCACCTGAGCGCAGTTAGTGTCACTGTACGTGTGCTTTTATATACCACCTGAGCGCAGTTAGTGTCACTGTACGTGTGCTTTTATATTCCACCTGAGCGCAGTTAGTGTCACTGGACGTGTGCTTTTATATACCACCTGAGCGCAGTTAGTGTCACTGTACGTGTGCTTTTATATACCACCTGAGTGCAGTTAGTGTCACTGTACGTGTGCTTTTATATACCACCTGAGCGCAGTTAGTGTCACTGTACGTATGCTTTTATATACCAACTGAGCGCAGTTAGTGTCACCGGATGTGTGCTTTTATATACCACCTGAGCGCAGTTATAGTGTCACTGGACGTGTGTTTTTATATACCACCTGAGCGCAGTTAGTGTCACTGGAAATGTGCTTTTATATACCACCTGAGCGCAATTAGTGTCACTGGACGTGTGCTTTTATATACCACCTGAGCGCAGTTAGTGTCACTGTACGTGTGCTTTTATATACCACCTGAGCACAGTTAGTGTCACTGTACGTGTGCTTTTATATACCACCGAGCACAGTTAGTGTCACTGGACGTGTGTTTTTATATACCACCTGAGCGCAGTTAGTGTCACTGGACGTGTGTTTTTATATACCACCTGAGCGCAGTTAGTGTCACTGTAAGTGTGCTTTTATATACCACCTGAGCGCAGTTAGTGTCACTGTACGTGTGCTTTTATATACCACCTGAGCGCAGTTAGTGTCACTGTACGTGTGCTTTTATGTACCACCTGAGTACAGTTAGTGTCACTGGATGTGTGTTTTTATATACCACCTGAGCGCAGTTAGTGTCACTGGACGTGTGTTTTTATATACCACCTGAGCGCAGTTAGTGTCACTGTAAGTGTGCTTTTATATACCACCTGAGCGCAGTTAGTTTCACTGTACGTGTGCTTTTATATACCACCTGAGCGCAGTTAGTGTCACTGTACGGGTGCTTTTATATACCACCTGAGCGCAGTTAGTGTCACTGTCACCACCTGAGCGCAGTGGACGTGTGCTTTTATATACCACCTGAGCGCAGGACGTTAGTGAGCGCAGTCACTGTACGTGTGCTTTGTATATACCACCTGACTGAGCGCAGTTAGTGTCACTGTACGTGTTTTTTATATACCACCTGAGCGCAGTTAGTGTCACACGTGTGCTTTTATATACCACCTGAGCGCAGTGTTTTTATATACCACCTGAGTTAGTGTCACTGGACGTGTGCTTTTATATACCACCTGAGCGTCACTGTACGTGTGCTTTTATATACCACCTGAGCGCAGTTAGTGTCACTGGACGTGTGCTTTTATATACCACCTGAGCGCAGTTAGTGTCACTGTACGTGTGCTTTTATATACCACCTAAACGCAGTTAGTGTCACTGGACGTGTGCTTTTATATACCACCTGAGCGCAGTTAGTGTCACTGTACGTGTGCTTTTATATACCACCTAGCGCAGTTAGTGTCACTGGACGTGTGCTTTTATATACCACCTGAGCGCAGTTAGTGTCACTGTACGTGTGCTTTTATATACCACCTGAGCGCAGTTAGTGTCACTGGACGTGTGCTTTTATATACCACCTGAGCGCAGTTAGTGTCACTGGACGTGTGCTTTTATATACCACCTGAGCGCAGTTAGTGTCACTGGACGTGTGCTTTTATATACCACCTGAGCGCAGTTAGTGTCACTGGACGTGTGCTTTTATATACCACCTGAGCGCAGTTAGTGTCACTGGACGTGTGCTTTTATATACCACCTGAGCGCAGTTAGTGTCACTGTACGTGTGCTTTTATATACCACCTGAGCGCAGTTAGTGTCACTGTACGTGTGCTTTTATATACCACCTGAGCGCAGTTAGTGTCACTGTACGTGTGCTTTTATATACCACCTGAGCGCAGTTAGTGTCACTGTACGTGTGCTTTTATATACCACCTGAGCGCAGTTAGTGTCACTGGACGTGTGCTTTTATATACCACCTGAGCGCAGTTAGTGTCACTGTACGTGTGCTTTTATATACCACCTGAGCGCAGTTAGCAGTTAGTGTCACTGTACGTGTGCTTTTATATACCACCTGAGCGCAGTTAGTGTCACTGTACGTGTGCTTTTATATACCACCTCCACCTGAGCGCAGTTAGTGTCACTGGACGTGTGCTTTTATATACCACCTGAGCGCAGTTAGTGTCACTGTACGTGTGCTTTTATATACCACCTGAGTGCAGTTAGTGTCACTGTACGTGTGCTTTTATATACCACCTGAGCGCAGTTAGTGTCACTGTACGTATGCTTTTATATACCAACTGAGCGCAGTTAGTGTCACCGGATGTGTGCTTTTATATACCACCTGAGCGCAGTTAGTGTCACTGGACGTGTGTTTTTATATACCACCTGAGCGCAGTTAGTGTCACTGGACATGTGCTTTTATATACCACCTGAGCGCAATTAGTGTCACTGGACGTGTGCTTTTATATACCACCTGAGCGCAGTTAGTGTCACTGTACGTGTGCTTTTATATACCACCTGAGCGCAGTTAGTGTCACTGTACGTGTGCTTTTATATACCACCGAGCACAGTTAGTGTCACTGGACGTGTGTTTTTATATACCACCTGAGCGCAGTTAGTGTCACTGGACGTGTGTTTTTATATACCACCTGAGCGCAGTTAGTGTCACTGGACATGTGCTTTTATATACCACCTGAGCGCAATTAGTGTCACTGGACGTGTGCTTTTATATACCACCTGAGCGCAGTTAGTGTCACTGTACGTGTGCTTTTATATACCACCTGAGCGCAGTTAGTGTCACTGTACGTGTGCTTTTATATACCACCGAGCACAGTTAGTGTCACTGGACGTGTGTTTTTATATACCACCTGAGCGCAGTTAGTGTCACTGGACGTGTGTTTTTATATACCACCTGAGCGCAGTTAGTGTCACTGTACGTGTGCTTTTATATACCACCTGAGCGCAGTTAGTGTCACTGTACGTGTGCTTTTATATACCACCTGAGCGCAGTTAGTGTCACTGTACGTGTGCTTTTATATACCACCTGAGCACAGTTAGTGTCACTGGATGTGTGTTTTTATATACCACCTGAGCGCAGTTAGTGTCACTGGACGTGTGTTTTTATATACCACCTGAGCGCAGTTAGTGTCACTGTAAGTGTGCTTTTATATACCACCTGAGCGCAGTTAGTTTCACTGTACGTGTGCTTTTATATACCACCTGAGCGCAGTTAGTGTCACTGTACGTGTGCTTTTATATACCACCTGAGCGCAGTTAGTGTCACTGGACGTGTGCTTTTATATACCACCTGAGCGCAGTTAGTGTCACTGGACGTGTGTTTTTATATACCACCTGAGCGCAGTTAGTGTCACTGTACGTGTGCTTTTATATACCACCTGAGCGCAGTTAGTGTCACTGGACGTGTGCTTTTATATACCACCTGAGCGCAGTTAGTGTCACTGTACGTGTGCTTTTATATACCACCTAAACGCAGTTAGTGTCACTGGACGTGTGCTTTTATATACCACCTGAGCGCAATTAGTGTCACTGTACGTGTGCTTTTATATACCACCTGAGCGCAGTTAGTGTCACTGGACGTGTGCTTTTATATACCACCTGAGCGCAGTTAGTGTCACTGGACGTGTGCTTTTATATACCACCTGAGCGCAGTTAGTGTCACTGGACGTGTGCTTTTATATACCACCTGAGCGCAGTTAGTGTCACTGTACGTGTGCTTTTATATACCACCTAAACGCAGTTAGTGTCACTGGACGTGTGCTTTTATATACCACCTGAGCGCAATTAGTGTCACTGTACGTGTGCTTTTATATACCACCTGAGCGCAGTTAGTGTCACTGGACGTGTGCTTTTATATACCACCTGAGCGCAGTTAGTGTCACTGGACGTGTGCTTTTATATACCACCTGAGCGCAGTTAGTGTCACTGGACATGTGCTTTTATATACCACCTGAGCGCAGTTAGTGTCACTGGACATGTGCTTTTATATACCACCTGAGCGCAGTTAGTGTCACTGTACGCGTGCTTTTATATACCACCTGAGCGCAGTTAGTGTCACTGGACGTGTGCTTTTATATACTACCTGAGCGCAGTTAGTGTCACTGTAAGTGTGCTTTTATATACCACCTGAGCGCAGTTAGTGTCACTGTACGTGTGCTTTTATATACCACCTGAGCGCAGTTAGTGTCACTGTACGTGTGCTTTTATATTCCACCTGA
Source organism: Rana kukunoris (assembly GCA_029574335.1). Classification (NCBI taxonomy): domain Eukaryota; kingdom Metazoa; phylum Chordata; class Amphibia; order Anura; family Ranidae; genus Rana; species Rana kukunoris. The sequence continues at coordinate 391,018,274 of CM056050.1, read as the reverse complement.
GCGCAGTTAGTGTCACTGGACGTGTGCTTTTATATACCACCTGAGCGCAGTTAGTGTCACTGTACGTGTGCTTTTATATACCACCTGAGTGCAGTTAGTGTCACTGTACGTGTGCTTTTATATACCACCTGAGCGCAGTTAGTGTCACTGTATGTATGCTTTTATATACCAACTGAGCGCAGTTAGTGTCACCGGATGTGTGCTTTTATATACCACCTGAGCGCAGTTAGTGTCACTGGACGTGTGTTTTTATATACCACCTGAGCGCAGTTAGTGTCACTGGACATGTGCTTTTATATACCACCTGAGCGCAATTAGTGTCACTGGACGTGTGCTTTTATATACCACCTGAGCGCAGTTAGTGTCACTGTACGTGTGCTTTTATATACCACCTGAGCGCAGTTAGTGTCACTGTACGTGTGCTTTTATATACCACCGAGCACAGTTAGTGTCACTGGACGTGTGTTTTTATATACCACCTGAGCGCAGTTAGTGTCACTGGACGTGTGTTTTTATATACCACCTGAGCGCAGTTAGTGTCACTGTAAGTGTGCTTTTATATACCACCTGAGCGCAGTTAGTGTCACTGTACGTGTGCTTTTATTTACCACCTGAGCGCAGTTAGTGTCACTGTACGTGTGCTTTTATATACCACCTGAGCACAGTTAGTGTCACTGGATGTGTGCTTTTATATACCACCTGAGCGCAGTTAGTGTCACTGTAAGTGTGCTTTTATATACCACCTGAGCGCAGTTAGTGTCACTGTACGTGTGCTTTTATATACCACCTGAGCGCAGTTAGTGTCACTGGACGTGTGCTTTTATATACCACCTGAGCGCAGTTAGTGTCACTGTACGTGTGCTTTTATATACCACCTGAGCGCAGTTAGTGTCACTGGACGTGTGCTTTTATATACCACCTGAGCGCAGTTAGTGTCACTGGACGTGTGCTTTTATATACCACCTGAGCGCAGTTAGTGTCACTGGACGTGTGTTTTTATATACCACCTGAGCGCAGTTAGTGTCACTGGACGTGTGTTTTTATATACCACCTGAGCGCAGTTAGTGTCACTGTACATGTGCTTTTATATACCACCTGAGCGCAGTTAGTGTCACTGTACGTGTGCTTTTATATACCACCTGAGCGCAGTTAGTGTCACTGTACGTGTGCTTTTATATACCACCTGAGCGCAGTTAGTGTCACTGGACGTGTGTTTTTATATACCACCTGAGCGCAGTTAGTGTGTCTGGAAGGACAACAAAGAGAGGCAGATAGTCACGAGGGCAAGCAGGCTCTGCATGTAGAGGTAACGCTGGTAGTGTATGTGGTGCATCCTTTTCAGCACGTGGCCGTGGCCGTAGCCGCTCGTCCTTCTTTTCAGGAGCTGGCCGTGTTGAGCCTCAACATGCAGAGAAATTAGTAGAGTGGATGACCAAGCCGTCCTCATCCTCCTCATCCTCTCTCACACAGACTGATCAAAGTTCATCTGGCAAAGCAGCTGCCAAGGCGTCCTCTTCCCTCTGCACAATGGCTTCACACAATACTTCCCTAGTACCACCATGTCCTCCTGAGGAGTCCCCTGAACTGTTTCAACACAGTGTTGGGTACATGCTGCAGGAAGATACGCAGCGTTTTGAAGACTCCGATGACGGAACACTGATAGAGGAAGGCATTGATGTGAGCCCAGGGAGATGGGGTGTCCAAGAGGGACAGCAATTTGTCAGTGATGATGTTTCCCCAGCTGGAGCATACTGCCAGGTTGTTGACAGTGATGAGGAGGGAGGGGATGATAAGGTCACTGACTCTACCTGGGTGCCTGATAGGAGAGAGGAGGAGGAGGAGGACAAGGCACAGGCACATCTCCAAAGAGGCAGGATGCCCTCCAGGGGTCAGGTTAAGGTCACACCCACTGCATTACAGCGCACATCTACGGCGCTTGTGCATGGCGCTGCTGTGTCTGACCGGTACAGCAAAAGTTCTTTGGTGTGGGCCTTTTTTGAAACATGTCCACAAGATCGTACCTTTGCTATTTGCAACTTATGTTGCAAGCGTATCTCGCATGGCCAAAACATCAACCGCCTGGGTACCACATGCTTGTCCAGACATATGTCGACCTGCCATGCAGCTCGTTGGCAAGCACACCAGAAAGACCCACACCAAAGACAAAAGCGTACCCCCCCTTGCCCTTCTGGGACCTCCAACCCCAGTAGACCCCCAGTCCTCTCTGAAGCCTGCAGTGAAGGTGTAGAAATAGGTGTGTCACAAGCTAGTAGTAGCGGTCAATCTACTGATAGTACCAGGCAAATTTCCCTGCCCCAGCTGCTGCAGTGCCGAAAGAAGTACAATCCCAGCCATCCACATGCCCAGCAGTTGAATGCTAGCTTAGCGAAATTGCTAGCACTTCAACTACTACCTTTTCAGTTGGTAGATTCTGCCCCCTTCCGTGAGTTTGTGCAATGTGCAGTACCTCAGTGGCAAGTACCAAAATGCCACTTTTTCTCACGGAAGGCTTGTGGAAGGCAATGTCCATGCCTCGCTGGACAGGGCGGTCAGTGGTAAGGTGCATATTACCGCTGACTCATGGTCCAGCAGGCATGGACAAGGACGTTACCTGTCTTTTACGGCGCATTGGGTGACTCTGCTGGCAGCTGGGAAGGACGCAGGGCAAGGTCCAGTAGTTTTGGAGGTTGTTCCGCCACCACGCCTCCAAAACAATACTACTGCTTGTGACACACCTCTTTCCTCCACCCCCTCCTCTTCTTCTTCCTCTGTGGCCTCTTCCTGTGGGGATGTTTTCTCTGAACCAGCCGCGCTCCGTAGGCGTACGAGGGGATACGCAGGAATGCAGGCCAAGAGATGCCATGCGGTGCTAGAGCTGGTGTGCTTGGGAGACAGGAGCCACACTGGTGAAGAGGTTTTGTCAGCTCTGCAGGGTCAGGCTGAGAGGTGGTTGACGCCACGCCAGCAGAAGCCTGGAATGGTGGTCAGCGATAATAGCACCAACCTCCTCCATGCCCTGCTACAGGGAAAACTCACCCACGTGCCCTGTTTTGCGCATGTCCTCAATTTGGTGGTGCAGCGGTTCTTGGCCAGGTACCCGGGCTTGCAGGATGTCCTGAAGCAGGCCAGGAATGTCTGTGAGCATTTTCGGAGGTCATATAATGCCACTGCTGACTGACCTCCAAAGGGAATACAACCTGCCCAAGAACCGCCTAATTTGTGACATGCCCACCAGATGGAACTCAACGTTGGCCATGCTGCAGCAGCTGCACACGCAGCAGCGGGCCACCAATATGGCAGCAGAACTGGGTCAGGGCAGCTAGGTTTTTTTTCCCCACGCCAGTGGGCCTTGATCAGAGATGCATGCACTGTCCTGTCACCATTTGAGGAGGCCATGAGGATGGTGAGCAGTGACAGTGCATGCATCAGTGAGACTGTCCCTCTTATTCACATGTTGGAGCACACGCTACGTGGAATAATGGACAGGGCCCTTGAGGCAGAACAGAGGGAGGAAGAGGATGACTTCCTTACCTCTCAAGGCCCCCCTTTACCCAGACAGTGGTCCTGCTTGCCCACCTAGCACACAGGAAGAGGAGGAGGAGGAGGATTGTATCAGCAGCATGGAGGTGGAGCCTAGAACTCAGCAGCAGCAGTCTTCGAGGGATCATTTACAGTCCCAAGGAGCACATGGAGTTTTACATGGCTGGGATGAGGTGCCTATGGATCCTGTCTTCCTCAGTGACCCAGAGGACTGTGGCCCGAATGCCTCTGCAAACCTACGCTGCATGGCCTCCCTGATCCTGCAAAGCCTGCGTAAGGATCCTCGTCAATGTGCTATCAAGGAGAGGGATCATTACTGGCTGGCGACTCTCCTTGATCCACGTTACAAGAGTAAGGTTGCAGACCTTATGTTGCCATCGCAGAGGGAGCAGAAGATGAAACTTCTGCGGGAGGCCTTGCAGAAGGGTCTGTGCAATGCGTTCCCAGGACCGGGGGGATTACCAAAACCTGGCTCTGGTGAGTCACAGAAGGGGCGGTGGAGAAGGTGGTCGTCTGACGGATGCGTTCAGGCAGTTTTTTAGTCCGCAGCCCCAAGGTCTGACCAGTTCCAGCAACCATCGCCAGCGTCTGGTTTACATGGTCCGGGAATACCTAGGGGCAAGATCCGACTTGGACACCTTCCCCACCGAAAATCTTCTGGCTTACTGGGTCTTGAGGATGGATCACTGGCCAGAGCTTGCCCAGTATGCAATTGAGCTACTGGCTTGCCCTGCATCCAGTGTTCTTTCAGAACGGACATTCAGTGCTGCTGGAGGCTTTGTGACTGATCACAGGGTGCGCCTCTCCACCAGCTCTGTTGATCGACTGACCTTCATCAAAATGAATCAGGCTTGGATTAACACCAGCTACCAAGCACCTGATGCTGATATTAATGAATAATATCTTTTTTTTGAAATGTCAGATCCCTTTTAGACTGCTGATGCTGAGTGACTGTCCTCTTATGCTGCTGATGGAATATCCTTCTCCTCCTCACTTTTCTTGCTGATAGCTAGTAAGAAATGTTGTGTTTCTGGGCTCCGCCACCAGTGCCTAAGGCCCAATTTTTCAGCCCCTGTTTAACAGGGGCGCCTAATAACAATTTTTGATGCAATACTTTGCACGTGGCTCCTTGTTGCGCTCCAATTGGAGTTATTGTGAGGGGTTGCAGTGTTGTGTTCTGCCCAAGGCCCAATTTTTCTGCCCCTGTTTTAACAGGGGCGCCTAATAACAATTTTTGATGCAATAATTTGCACGTGGCTCCTTGTTGGGCTCCAATTGGAGTTATTGGGAGGGGTTGCAAGTGTTGTGTTGTGCCCAAGGCACAATTTTTCAGCCCCTGTTTAACAGGGGCGACTAATAACAATTTTTGATGCAATAATTTGCACGTGGCTCCTTGTTGCGCTCCAATTGGAGTTATTGGGAGGGGTTTCAAGTGTTGTGTTGTGCCCAAGGCACAATTTTTCAGCCCCTGTTTAACAGGGGCGCCTAATAACAATTTTTGATGCAATAATTTGCACGTGGCTCCTTGTTGCGCTCCAATTGGAGTTATTGGGAGGGGTTGCAAGTGTTGTGTTGTGCCCAAGGCACAATTTTTCAGCCCCTGTTTAACAGGGGCGCCTAATAACAATTTTTGATGCAATAATTTGCACGTGGCTCCTTGTTGCGCTCCAATTGGAGTTATTGGGAGGGGTTGCAAGTGTTGTGTTGTGCCCAAGGCACAATTTTTCAGCCCCTGTTTAACAGGGGCGCCTAATAACAATTTTTGATGCAATAATTTGCACGTGGCTCCTTGTTGCGCTCCAATTGGAGTTATTGGGAGGGGTTGCAGTGTTGTGTTGTTCCCAAGGCCCAATTTTTCTGCCCCTGTTTTAACAGGGGCACCTAACAACAATTTTTGATGCAATACTTTGCACGTGGCTCCTTGTTGCGCTCCAATTCGAGTTATCGTGAGGGGTTGCAGTGTTGTGTTGTGCCCAAGGCCCAATTTTTCTGCATTTGTTTTAACAGGGGCGCCTAATAACAATTTTTGATGCAATACTTTGCACGTGGCTCCTTGTTGCACTCCAATTGGAGTTATTGTGAGGGGTTGCAGTGTTGTGTTGTGCCCAAGGCACAATTTTTCAGCCCCTGTTTAACAGGGGCGCCTAATAACAATTTTTTATGCAATAATTTGCACATGGCTCCTTGTTGCGCTCCAATTGGAGTTATTGGGAGGGGTTGCAAGTGTTGTGTTGTGCCCAAGGCACAATTTTTCAGCCCCTGTTTAACAGGGGCGCCTAATAACAGTTTTTGATGCAATAATTTGCACGTGGCTCCTTGTTGCGCTCCAATTGGAGTTATTGGGAGGGGTTGCAAGTGTTGTGTTGTGCCCAAGGCACAATTTTTCAGCCCCACAGGGGCACCTAACAACAATTTTTGATGCAATACTTTGCACGTGGCTCCTTGTTGCGCTCCAATTCGAGTTATCGTGAGGGGTTGCAGTGTTGTGTTGTGCCCAAGGCCCAATTTTTCTGCATTTGTTTTAACAGGGGCGCCTAATAACAATTTTTGATGCAATACTTTGCACGTGGCTCCTTGTTGCACTCCAATTGGAGTTATTGTGAGGGGTTGCAGTGTTGTGTTGTGCCCAAGGCACAATTTTTCAGCCCCTGTTTAACAGGGGCGCCTAATAACAATTTTTTATGCAATAATTTGCACATGGCTCCTTGTTGCGCTCCAATTGGAGTTATTGGGAGGGGTTGCAAGTGTTGTGTTGTGCCCAAGGCACAATTTTTCAGCCCCTGTTTAACAGGGGCGCCTAATAACAGTTTTTGATGCAATAATTTGCACGTGGCTCCTTGTTGCGCTCCAATTGGAGTTATTGGGAGGGGTTGCAAGTGTTGTGTTGTGCCCAAGGCACAATTTTTCAGCCCCACAGGGGCGCCTAATAACAATTTTTGATGCAATACTTTGCACGTGGCTCCTTGTTGCGCTCCAATTACAGTATGTTTGAGGGGTGCCCTTTTTTCTAAAAATTTTCTTTCACAAAACAATAATGGCCCCCCACCACCGCAAAATATTCGACATAATGTTGCCACACAGAACTTGCGCAAGTAGCATTAATTACTTTTTTTTTATAGTCCTCTCATGTTGTGCAGGGACATTTCTTTTTTTAAATCAAATAGGGTTTTATTAAAGAACAGCAAAAACAAAAAAAAACACAAGTAACATGAAAAAATGCAGTACAGAACATTCAAGCAAGGTGCAATTTGATCTTTCAACATCAAAATCCCAAATACATAGGAGACGCTTTACCACTAGGCCATCTCATGCAGCATTTCAGATGATATGCCCCACATCTTTGGGTTACAACTAGCCAACCCCAAAGAAGTACAATGCCCACCCCACCACCGGTTACTAACCTGCGACCGGCATCACCACTGCCCCCCTTAACCCCATGTCCTCTTCCCTCCTCTTATAGAAACAAGTGGTCCATGATTAAATCAACCGGAGCTAACCCAGGAACATTCAACCAGCATGCCCAGATACTTTCAAATTTCCTCGCACTCCTCCTGTGCTGATAGATGTATTTCTCCAATCTAATAGTATCACCCATTTGGTTAATCCATTCCCGCACCGTAGGGGGGTCCTCTGACTTCCAATGCCGCAGAATGAGTTTCCGAGCCTGGAAGAGGGCCCTCGATATCCCTATCCTAGCAGGCTCCTCCCCCGGGGTGGTGCCCAAAATACCCAGTAAGCACGATTTCGGGTGCGCCTCCAGCTGAACCATAAATACCCGGTTAATTGTGTCCACCACCTCCCTCCAATAAAAGTGCAACTTGGGACACCTCCACAGCATGTGGATCAGGTCCCCGTGGTCCCTCTTGCACCTGGTACAGGCAGGATCCTCCCGCACTCCCATTCTCACCAACCTAACTGGTGTGTAGTGTACACGTAACAAAATGTAGAGCTGGGACAGTCGTTGAGCCACGTTCAAGGAACCCAAGGGGACTGCTGCAAGCGCCTCCTCCCACTGGTCTTCCTCAAAAGCCCCTATGTCCCTTTCCCACTTGGATATAATCCCTGCAGTACTATCGGGAAGGAATTTGGTGAGGAGCATAGAATTGCAGCCTGAAATGAACCCTTTAAATGTGGTCACTTCTACCATGTAGTTAAAGATGGGGGTAGGATCAAGACTCCAGGCATCCCCATTCGACTGGGCCCTCACTGCATGTTGGAGCTGGAAATAGTAAAATCGCATAGATACAGGTAGATTAAATTCCGCCTGTAAAGCAGAAAAGGTACGCAACTTTCCATCTCTAAATATTTGTTTCATATGTATAATGCCGTACTTCTGCCATTTTGGACCATATTGTAAGCTTTCCAGCTCTACATATTGTCCATTCCCCCAGATGGGACTAAATCTAGTGAAACCCTCCACCTGCTGCAGCTCCCTGACTTTATTCCACACCTTCTTGCAGGGACATTTCTAAACACGTGCCACTACTATAGACACCCAGCAGGTGTGATATTTAAAGGATTTTTTTTTTTCACTTTAAGCATCATTAAAATGGCTGCTCCGCAAACAACGGCCGTTTTAAAAAAAAAAATTCCATTGATACATGTTCCCTGGGGCAAGACCCGGGTTCTGAATGACGTTTTCCATCATTTAATTGAATTTTGGTCTTTAAAACGACCGTTTTTGAATTCGAACATTCGGGTCCCATAGACTTCAATGGGGTTCGAAATATTCGTGCGAACCCGCGGTCTGTTCGAACGTTCTGGTGCGAACCGAACCTGGGGGTGTTCGGCTCATCCCTACTCTCTAGCTCCTGCTGGATTTTTCTTCAAATCCCCTTGTGGAGGCTTCCATTTGTGGGTGGATGTTTTATGGTAACACAACCAATCACATTGCTATCATCTTTTTATATGGACTATAAACTGAAGGATTTATAAATAAATGGTTGTGGAATAAATCATCTAAGGCCGCGTACACAAGATCAGTCCATCGGATGAGAACGATCCGAAGGACCATTTTCATCGGTTAACCGATGAAGCTGACTGATGGTTTGATGTGCCTACACACAATCAGTTAAAATAACCGATCATGTCAGAACGCCGTGACGTAAAACACAACGACATGCTGAAAAAAATGAAGTTCAATGCTTCCAAGCATGCGTCGATTTGATTCTGAGCATGCGTGGATTTTTAACCGATCGGTAAAATTTTAAAGCAAGTTCTCTTTTTTTTGACTGAAGGATAACTGACCGATGGGGCCCACACACGATCGGTTTGGACCGATGAAACGGACCTTCAGTCCGTTATTCATCGGTTTTGACCGATCGTGTGTACGTGGCCTTAGTTTCCATTATTTCTTATGGGAAAATTTGCTTTCATAAACAAGTGCTTTGGATTACAAGCATGCTCCTGGAATGAATTATGCTTGCAATCCAAGGTTTTACTGTATAAGAATGTAATCAGAGTGATTAGCCTCCATACACACTATACCAATTTTGTTGTCTGATTTCCTTTAGATTTGCCAAAATCATGTAGTGCAAGGGCCTGCCTAAATGCATACAAATTGAAACTCTAAAGCCCTGTACAAAAGATCGGTTTGTCCGATGAAAACAGACTGTTGGACTGTTTTCATTGGACAAACCGATCGTGTGTGGGTCCCATCGGTTTGTTTTCCATCGATAAAAAAAAAATAGAACATGTTTTAAATTTTTCCTATGAATAAAAAAACGATAGAAAAAAATTGATCGTCTGTGTGGAAGTCCATCGGTCAAAAATCCACGCATGCTCAAAAGTCGACGCATCCTCGTAAGCATTGAACTTCATTTTTCTCAGCACGTCATAGTGTTTTACGTCACCTCGTTTTAGCACGGTCAGATTTTTGGCTGATGGTGTGTAGGCAAGACTGCTGAAAGTTAGCTTCATCGGATATCTGACGAAAAAAATCCATCGGATTACATTCCACCAGATATCCGATCGTGTATACGAGGCTTAACCACTTCCATACCAGGCACTTACGCACCTTCCTGCCCAAGCCAATGTTCAGCTTTCAGCACTGTCGCACTTTGAATGACAATTGCGCAGTCATGCTACACTGTACCCAAACAATTTTTTTTATAATTTTGTTCCGACAAATAGAGCTTTCTTTTGGTGGTATTTGATCACCTCTGCAATTTTTATTTTTTGCGCAACAACTAATGTAAATTTTTTTGTAAATAAGTACGTTTTCTTCTTCAATTATGGGAACAGATATGGCGGCACTGATGGGCACAGATGAGGTGGCACTGATGGGCACTGATAAGGTGGCACTGATGGGCACAGATGAGGAGGCACTGATGGGCACTGATAGGCGGCGCTGGTATGCGGCACTGATGGGCACTCATAGGTGGCACTGGGCACTCATAGGCGGCACTAGTGGGCACTCATATGTGGCACTTATGGGTGGCACTGATAGGTACTTATGTGTGGCACAGATGGGCACTGATAGGTGGGCACTGGGCATGTATGGGCACTGAGAGGTGGCACTGATGGACACTGAGGGGTGGCACTGATGGACACTGAGGGGTGGCACGGATGGCATTGCTGGGCATCACTTGTTTATCCCATATTGTGCCAGTCAGTGCCCATGTTGCCAGTCAGTGCCCAAACAATCAGCGCGAGCCCCCCCCATCAGGAGAGCGCGAACCCCCCCGTCAGGAGAGCCGCTGATCAGCTCTCCTCTACTCGCATCTGTCAGGCTCTTTACTGGAGGCTCTTTACCGAGATCGGAGATGCAGGGTGTCAGACTGACACTCCGCTCCACCGATCGCCGTGCTGCGCCCCCCCCCCCCACGGGTGCATGCCGGCATGGTTTCCTGCTGGACGTCAATAGACGTCCAGTCAGGATAACACAATCACTTCCCGGACGTCAATATACTATTGACCGGTCAAGTGGTTAAAGACCCCTTTCACACTTTTCAGGCATTTTAGTGCTAAAAAAAACATCTGTACAGTGCCTGAAAAGCACCTCTTATGCCTCCCCAGTGTCAAAACGCCCGAATGCTTTCACACTGAGGTGATGTGCTTGCAGCACAGGAAAAAAAGTCCTGCAAGCAGCATCTTTGGGGTGGTTTGGGAGCGACATGCCCTGCCTATTGAAATTAATGGTCAGTGCTGCTGAAGCGTCCGGGCGATTTTAACCCTTTCTTCAGCCATTAGTGGGGTTAAAGGCATCCCGCTAGCGACCTAAAACTAGCGGCGCTTTACCGGCAGTTTACCGCTAACGCACCCCCACCTCAGTGTGAAAGCTTTAAGGTTTGACCTCATATTATATGGTTTTGGTAAATATGAAGGAAAAAATCTACAAAAAGTTGTATAGTGTGTATCCAGCTTTACAGAGAAGTCATTTGACAGCATAGCGTGTATGCAAACAAATGCATCCCGGAAGTGATGGGGAGAAGGGATGAGCACAAAAAGGTGACAAAGATTGATTGACATGATTACCCTTTGTCACCTAGAGTCAGGAACAGAAAAAGCAATGCTTTGTTTTAAAGCAACTGGGGTTTCATGATTTTGATACATGAACAAAGCCATTGACAAACAGCAGTTTGCTTTTTTTTTTTAAAAAGAGGAACTCTGAGATCTAGCTAACTTTGCAAATGCATATCCCTTTCACTGAGCTCTATTACACCACTGACAAAGTTTAAATGAAAGTGCCCTACTTTTTTTGCAATGTGAACTTTTCAGGCTTAGTGCTGCACTGAACTTAAGGAGCACACCCATATAGCTAGCCACAGTCACATACACATTGTGGGTGTTTGTTATTAACCACTTGCTTACTGGGCACATATACCCCCCTCCATGGGCGTCCGCTCCATAGGGCAGGGGGGGGCAATTGACCCACCCTGGAAAATCAAAAGAGTGTTTAGGAGTCTTGCGGCTGCGGGCTGTCTGAGTATCCACAGTGAGCAGGTTGAAGCCACCTCCCCCTCCAGTGTTTATGTGTACACAGGGGGAGGGAACCTGCTGTGCCTGTGCCGCACTGATGGCTGATCTGAGGTACTAAATTGGATGGGGGAGGGGGGTCCGTATATGCTGAAGGGGGGTCTGTACTGAAGGTTGGGTCCATCTGTGCTGAAGGGGGGGTCCCTCTGTGCTGAAGGGGAGGTCTGTGCTTAAAGGGGGTCCATCTGTGCTGAATGGAGGGGTCTGTGCTGAAGGGGGGGTTCATCTGTGCTGAATGGAGGGGTCTGTGCTGAAGGGGGGGTCTGTACATTCTCTAGGCAATATTTATATGGGCATGGAGTGAAGCTAAATTATCTCAAGAGCTATTTCACACTGCCAGCTGGCCACGTTATCGGTAAAGCGCTGCTAAAAAGCGTCGCTTTACCATAATTTTAGCTGCTATATTCGGCCGATAACGGGGCGCTTTTAACCCCCGCTAGCGTTTGAAGAATGGGTTAAATGCGACTGCGTATCGCCACTGCTGAAGCGCCCCCCCCCTGAAAAAATTTCAGCGGACGCCCACGCCCCCCTCCTGCCCAGGTAAAATTTCAGCTTCCGGCTCTGCGTCGCTTTAACTAACAATTGCACGGTCGTGAGATGTGGCTCCCAAACAAAATTGACGTCCTTTTTTCCCCATAAGTAGAGCTTTCTTTTGGTGGTATTTGATCGCCTGTGCAGTTTTTATTTTTTGCGCTATAAACAAAAAAGACTGACAATTTTGAAAAAAAATACAATATTTTTTACTTGTTGCTATAATAAATATCCCAATTTTAAAAAAAAAAAAAACATTTTTTTTCTCAGTTTAGGGCGATACGTATTCTTCTACATATTTTTGGTAAAAAAAAAAAAAAAAAACGCAATAAGCGACTGGTTTGCGCAAAAGTTATAGCGCTTACAAAATAGGGGACAGAATTATTATTATATATTTTTTTTTTACTAGAAATGGCGGCGATCTGCGATTTTTATTGGTACTGCGGACACATCGGACACTTTTGACAAATTTTTGGCGCCATTCACATTTATACTGCGATCAGTGCTATAAATATGCACTAATTACTGTATAAATGTGACTGGCATTGAAGGGGTTAACACTAGGGGGTGAGGAAGGGGTTAAATGTATCCTAGGTGTGTTCTAACTGTGGGGGGAGGGGGGGGGTGACTGGGGGGGTGACCGATCTGTGTCCCTATGTACAAGGGACACAGATCGGTCTCCTCCTCTCCAGACACAGGACGCCGTCTCTGTGTAAAAATGGCAATGAGAGATGATCTGTGAGATCATCTCTCATTCGCCGCACAGATCGCATCGCAAACGGCCACTTTGATTGGCCGTTCGCCGCGATCTGTGATTGGCTGTGTCCAAGGGACACGGCCAACACAGGGCTTCCCTGCAGCGCGCTCTAGAGCGCGCGCTGGGAACGCCCAAAGGGGCCGCCATCTTTTGACGGCAGGTTGGATATTCAGACCCGCACTGTAGCCGTCATTCGGCTATACCGCGGGTCTGAAGTGGTTAATGCTTCTGAGTCTGGCCACTACAGTAAGCAGGGACGTAGGTCCTGAGTCTGGCCACTACAGCGAGCAGGGACGTAGTTCTGAAGTCCGGGAACTATAGCAAGCAGGGACGTAGGTCCTGAGTCCAGCCACTACAGTGAGCAGGGACTTAGGTCCTGAGTCCAGCCACTACAGAAAACAGGTACGTAGGTTCTGAGTTCAGCCACTACAATGAGCAGGGACATACAGTATCTGCCAGCACTGAAGAGCTACAGTTCATTAGGGAAACCATGAATGCCAACATGTACTGTGACATACTGAAGCAGCGCATGATCCCCTTCCATCAGAGCTAAGGCCACAGGGCAGTAGTCCAACATAATAACGACCCCAAACACACCTCCAAGATGATTAAAGCCCTGTTGAGGGTAAAGTTGATAGACTGGCCAAACATGTCTCCAGACCTAAACCTTATTGAGCATTTGTGGGGCATCCTCAAATTGAAGGTGGAGGAACACAAGGGGCCAGATTCATGAAAGGTTACGCTGGCGGATCGAGTGATCCGCCAGCGTAACAGTGGCTTTGAGCCGGCGTTTCTGTTTTCTGTAACCAGAAAACAAGAAACGCCGGGTTGAAGTTCCGATGCGATGAGCGTAACTGAGTTTCGCCATCGCATCGTTACTTCAACTTAAAAATGGCGCCGGGGGCGTTCCCGCCGATTTACGCTCAAAAAATATGTTAATGAGCGGAAATCGGCAATTCACGATCGAAATCCGGCGCGACGCAGTGACGTTACGACGTTTCCGGACGGGATACGCGGCGCATAGATATACCTACATGGGGTTGGAGTATCCTATGTTAGGTATAGGCGTCGTCATCGCGTCGGGAAAAAAAAAAAAAACGTCGCTTGCGTAAAACGGTCATGAATGGGAATGTGACGTCATTGACGTTCATTCACAGATTTTGGAGCATGCGCACGGGGATGTTTTGACACTCGACGCATGCGCAGTACGTCGGCGGCGGGATCGCGCGTAGTTAGCATACTACACGCCCCGTACCCGCGACATTTGAATTCCGCCGGCTCATTTGCGATGCGCTGCCGCAACTTTAGGAGCAAGTGCTTCGTGAATGACAGCACTTGCTCCTAAAAATTCGGCAGCGCAACGCAAATCAGAAGCGTTACTCCAGAGCAAAGATGCTCTGGAATACGTGAATCTGGCCCAAGGTCTCTAACATGCACCAGCTCAGTGATGTCGTCATGGAGAAGTGGAAGAGAACTCCAGTGGCAACCTGTAAAGCTCTGGTAAACTCCATGACCAAGAGGGTTAACCTCCCTGGCGGTATGATTCTTTCAGATTTTAGGTGCTGAAAGCAGTACCATTATTTTGCATGGAAATTTGGCATTTTACCTTGTAGGCCTGTAATTCTTAGGAATAACTCACCTAAGCCTGTCCAATACAGAGTCTAGTAGACATCTCGGGTATGATTTACATAAGTTTGAAACACAAAATCATAAATTATAATATAATAAATAATAACAAATAATAATTTAATAATAGCAATACATTTTATTCAATAGATTTTAGTAAATAATATAATAAAAAACATTGGGCTAGATTCAGGTAGGGCGGCCTATCGTTAGGCGGGCGTAGCGTATTGAATATACGCTACCCCGCCGCAACTTAGAGAGGCAAGTGCTGTATTCACAAAGCACTTGCTCCCTAAGTTACAGCGGCGTAGCTTAGATGGGTCGACGTAAGCCCGCCTAATTCAAAGTAGTTAATGTTAATGTTAATGAACCGTAACCCCATGTAAATGAGGTGCCGAATGAACGGTGCATGCGCCGTACGTGGACGTATCCCAGTGCGCATGGAATGCCTAAGAGACGTCAAACGTAACTTACGCACAGCTCCATTCACGTACGACTTACGTAAACGACGTAAAAACGACAGCTGTTCCGACGTCCATACCTTAACATGGCTGTGCCATCTTTTTGGTGGTTTATCTTTACACCGGAAAAACGTCTTACGTAAACGGCGTATATTATTGCGTCGGGCGTACATAAGTTTGTGAATCGGCATATCTTGCTCATTTGCATATTTAACATGGGAACGCCGAGTGCGTCCAGCGTAACTATGCGCCCATGATACGCGGGCATAGTCAAGTTACGTTGGACGGCTGAAGCCATGTTTTTCGGCGTACTTTGCTTTGTGAATCGGCACAAAGATGTGACAGCGCACATTTGTACTTACGTCGGCGTATTTCGAGATACGCCGGCGTAAACCTTTCTGAATCTGGCAGACTGAATTTTTTTTTGGTCAAACAAGGGTGCAGTATTAGTAGTTATATTGTTTCACTAAATGTCTCGGGTATGGAAAATTTGAAAACAAGGTACAGCACAAAGTCCAACGTCACAGTCGGGACAATAGAAATGGGTTTCTTTTCGGATTTTCCTTCCAGTGTTGTCACATTTGGACATGGAGCAGCAAACCACACACATCCTTGTGGGTGCTGCCTTCTTTTCAGTTGGTGGTATGTGGTCCATAAAGTGATGACCATTCAGTTGTTCTGGGTTCACAACGCCAGTAGCCCGACGTCCAGATTGGTTTACAGCTGTTGGCGTCTGGTACTTAAGAAATATGACACAAGTCCGCATTGACCATAGTCCTGTCACTTTTTTTTTCCAGAAGAATGAAGGCATTCCACAGGCACTGTTCCAGAAGATGCCTGAAGATTTTTTTGTAATATTTTTTTTGTTGCTTTCTCATGGCTGGATAAAAGGTCATGGCCTGGTCAGCAATGTCCACACCTCCCATGGTGTTGTTGTAGTCCAACACGACCTGTGGTTTCATCACATCCTTTCCACCTTTGGTGTGTACCATTATGGTCGAGGTGTTATGAATGGTACTCATAAGGCACACATATTTTTTATCCTGCCACCTCAGTGCCATCATTTTTCCTTTCTGCCAGGTAACTACTTTTTCATGCCAGAGCTTTCTATTGGCAAATGTAGGCGTTATGTCACATTAGTTAGCCCTAACGGTCCCATATGCGTCCGTCTTGTTCAGAAGAAGGAACTCATTCTGGGGAACATGTTCTGGGGACATATAAAAATTGTCTGTGGGGACACAGTAGCCCATGGTTCAGCAATGGCTCAATCAAAGAAAGAACCAAAGTGGTTTCCATTTAAAACTGCTGAATCGATCGCTGAATTTGGTCCCTTTCCCGGTGTACAGGACTGAATTCCAGATGTACCCAGAGCTGGATTCACACAGCATAAATTACTTTATGCCAAATCGAGCGCGCTAAGTCTACCTTTGTAGGCCATAAGACTTTCGTCAATACTTATATCTCTCTCTCTGGAACATAGGTCTGCTGGAAATTATTCAAAATAAGTTGGTAAATCTACCATTTTTTTCAGTTTTGGAGCTGGATGAGAACTCTCATCAAAGTCTTCATTATTTGCAAAGTGCAAATATTTCATTATGAGCGAAAAAATGTATTCCGACATAACTGTGCCAAAAAAAAGGAGTGGGCAATAATTTGTTGGTTGTCCAGTAACATTTCTGCAGGGGTTTCCCCACCACTCCCTGTAAAATTATAAGGCCAAGAAACTTAGGTAAGTAACCTTTTCCAGGATCCAGTGAGGCAATCCTGAGTGTGGCTCTGGCTTACCGATAATGGCACTGAAATTCCACCCCGAGCCCGACTCGGGAATACCGCTGGGCTGGTTAAGGCAGTGCTGGAAAATAATGGTGGCCACACAAAATATTGACACTTTGGGCCCAATTTGGACATTTTCACTTGGGGTTAACTCACTTTTGCTGCCAGGGGTTTAGACATTAAAGGCTGCCTGTTGAGTTATTTTGAGGGGACAGCAAATGTTCACTGTTATACAAGCTGTAGACTCACTATTTTACATTGTAGCAAAGTGTCAGTTCTTCAGTGTTGTCACATGAAAAGATATAATATTTTTTTTTACAAAAATGTGAGGAGTTACTGAGTCCAGCCACTACAGCACACAGGTATGTAGTTACGTCCCTGCTCGCTCTAAGGCCCCTTTCACACGGGCGGACCGTATGTCCACTTTTTTATCCATCCCTGTACGGATGAAAAAGGGACATACATTGGTCCCTATGAGATCGCGGGTGTCAGCGGATGAACATCCGCTGACACCTGATCTCACACGCTTCCGCATTCCTGGACAGATGGTCCATGTTCATCCGATCCCCTCATAATGGAGAGCAGAGAAAAGACAGGGCGGTCCCTGCACAGTGTGCGGGGACTGCCCTGTCACCCGCCGGCTCAGCGGGGATCAACGGAGCGAGCCCCGCTGAGCAAAGGGCCCTAAAGAACTACGGTGGAGCAGAGACAAGACCGGTGGCTATTACACAGCAAAGTGACCACCGGTCTTACAAAGCAGATGTAACAGGGAATGAAGAGCTAATTCAAATAATGCACACTGGATTTCTTCAAGATGACATTTGGGTCCGGGGAAAGAAACAAGCAACATGATGTATTAGGATATGAACCCACACACACACACTCTGCCAGCTGATACATTTTCAGCCCAGATTTCTGTTTTAAACCTACCTACTTATCCCAGATATCTTCAAATTTCTGGACGCAGGGCATTATGGGCATTGTCAAATGTGCCTACCACAAATCTGATCAGATTTTGAAAAGTTTAATTAAATAAAAATTCCAGAATGTTAGGTAACATTTAGGTGACAGAAATCGAAATCTTAACATTAGTTAGTATGCATGCATTAAACACACAAACAAATTATAATCAGATGCTTGTTTTAATAATTATGTGATTAAAACACAAAATTCAATCACATTATGCATTTTGAAATTATAAATGTATGTCATAGATGGGGCTACATTGTTCATTGAAAACAATTATGTTCATGCCAGAATCAAGATTGAAAGTACATTTCTATTTGCGATCTTAATTAATTTAATGCAATGAATTCAACAGTGAGATCTGCTGGGAGTTAACAACCAGAAAAGACTACAGGGACAGAGAAAGAAGTCATAGGAAAAAATGTATTTGGCAATAATTAATTAACCTACTGAGTATAATCCACAAATAACCCTGGTAGATAAAGTGGTACGTTAAGTTTAAACTTGTTCCAGAACTGCTAATTGGGTCAGTTGTTATTGTAAAAACCCTAAGGTTTGCCAATTGTTTTTATAAAAGTGAGACCGAGATTCCCTTGGTAATAATGTATGCTTGAGAGTATACTACTTGTTTTTTTTTATGCAGATATAATTATTTGGTAATTGCAGAAGCTGTTATGTGTTTGTTATGTAACTCATAATGGTGGTGCGGGGAGAATTTGTGTCTGTACAAATTTTGTTGATTACTTTGAAACAGATTGCTTACATTTGACTTGGGAACAGCATATCAGTATTATGAGTATAGCTAACTATAAATCTCAAAGTGAAATCAAAGGCCAGCTATATACTCTATGCTTTTGCTAGTGATACCCTTGATTGATGCAAGTAGTCAACACATACTGTATTGGTTACCCACTAAGGTTGAGGAGATGTCCACTGCATTGGCCAGATATCAATGAATTATAATCTGATTATTTACATTCCATTCTAACCTTTATAAGGATTCATGACTACTGTGATTTGCTTCATAAAACAGGGAGTAGATTAATTGAATCTCAGCCAGGTCATCGGGACCAACCAAGAATCGATCCATGTATGGGCAGTCTGTT
This sequence comes from Rana kukunoris, assembly GCA_029574335.1. Lineage (NCBI taxonomy): Eukaryota > Metazoa > Chordata > Amphibia > Anura > Ranidae > Rana > Rana kukunoris. The sequence continues at coordinate 390,999,537 of CM056050.1, read as the reverse complement.
TGTACTGAAGTTAAAGTGGAATTCCACCCATTTTTTGTATGTTTGTCTGTGCTGCATGCCCTAATCTCATAGTGCTCAGAATGGACAATTTTTATTTATTTTGTTGCTTGTAAATACCTTTATTTTGTAGTCCTTCATTACTTTCTCCTCCTTATTAGCCTAGGCTATTAAGTCACATGGCTATTTGCAAGGGTTTCTGGGATAGGCATCATGTTTCCCAGTAGTCCTTGCAAACCTGACTGAAACCTATTACATTGCTTGTGCAGCACTGAGCATGTGCGAGATATGCAAAGCTGAAATCCAGGAAGTCATATAGATTATAAATACTGTAACAACCTAACAAAACGGACCTTAGTTTACAGACTAACTTTACTAGAATACATTAAGCTTGTGTATTACAGGGGTATTTATATTTGAAAAGTGAAATTGTGGGTGGAACTCCCCTTTAATCCATTGATTGGCTTGGGTACAACCAATCTGTTGGATTTTTTTTACATGTGATTACATGGGTGGCTATAGTCACTAGCAGTAATAATTGTGTTCTGCTGCCCAGGATGGCTCCCTACCGACAGAACATTATAGCGCTACAGGAGTGATTCCCCCATGAAACACTAACTGTGTTAAAAGGGGAATTGAGCAATTTTCTGAAAGATAATTGCATAATCTAGGGGTTGTTTTGGTTGCACATCTAATTTCAAATAAATCTGCAGTAATAACCCAAGATAGAAGCCTATAACAATAACTTTAGGTTTTCAATATTATTAGGGCCTTATGGAAGAGACTGAAAGAATGGATTACATCACAATTTTTTTTTTTTAATAAAGGACTTATCCCAAGCAGTCTCTTGTCATTTTTAACATTTTGATACTTTTTTTGTGAAATGGTGAAATGGCAGGGGTACCTTACCAATTCACATGGGGGGGGGGGGGCGCTGGGATCTGGAGGTCCCCTTTGTTAAAGGGAGCTTTCAGATTCCAATAAGACCCCCGCCCACAGACCCCCACAACCACCGGGCAAGGGTTGTGGGGATGAGGCCCTTGTCCCCATCAACATGAGGACATCCACTCCATGATGAGGGCATCTGGCCTGGTACGGTTCAGGAGGAGGGGCGCTCTCTCATCCCCCCTCTTTTCCTGAGGCCTGCCAGATAAGGGTCTGGTGTGGATTTTTTGGGGGAAGCCCACGTTATTTTTTTTAAATGTTGGTGCGGAGTTCCCCTTAAAATCCATACCAGACCTGAAGGGTCTGGTATGGATTTTTTGGGGGGAACCCCACACCATTTTTTTTTATTTGGCGCAGGGTGCCCCTTAATAGCCATACCAGACCTGAAGGGCTTGGTAATGGAATTTGGGGGGACCCCCACACATTTATTTTTTATTTTTCAATGACTATCAATGACTTTTATCTGTATGGCTGGGAGCCGACAGTTCATTATAGTCGCGAGTAGTTTTAACTGACCTTTTTTTCCTTTAGAAATGTCATTTTGTGCAGAGACATGGGAAACATGTGCTACTTCACAGACATACTATACACCCCCCTCCAGGTATGAAATTTAAAGGAATATTTCACTTTCATTGTTTCACTTTAAGCATTATTAAAATCACTGCTCCAGGAAAAACTGACATTTTTAAAACATTCTTTTGCATTGATACATATCCCCTGGGGAAGGACCCAGGTCCCCAAAACATTTTTTTATGACAATAAGGTGCATATTAACCTTTAAGATTAGCACTTTAGACTTTAGAGGTGTTCGCGTGTTCGAACAGATTTTTTGCCTGTTCGCATGTTTTGCTGTGAACCAAACCGGAAGTGTTCGGCTCATCCCTAATCATTACCACAGCGGATTGATATATCAGCATGCTATATCTCCATTCATTATTAGTCACAGGAGTTGATTTACTAAGATCTTGTTCACACCTTTGCCTTTTTTTGTGTATTTTCAGTTTTGCAGAAACACACTACATTTAACATGGTTTCCTATAGGTCACGTTCACATTTGTGCATTTTATGGAAAGGGCGGGAACTTATTTCTGGTTTTTGGTTCCATTGACTTCAATGGATAAGACATGTTTATTGAAAAATGCAAAATGTACATGGAATATGCAAAGTGCAACCTGCATAGGTGTGAACCAGGCCTAAAACTGGAGCTTGCAAAATCTAGTGCAGCTGTTCATGGTAGTAAATAAGCCTCTATCTTATGCTTGTTCAATTAAGCTTTGACAAAAAATAAAAATCTGGAAGCTGATTTTTATGCAGAACTGCATCAAATTTTGCACTCTCCAGTTTTAATAAATCAACATTAGTCTGCTAAAACTCTGAGTATTATAAAAACTAAAAAATATGTAATTATTTGTTTTATCAGGGTTGATTTACTTAAGACTATGCACTTTTCACGTGCAGTTGCACTCTGCAAGGACATTTGCTCCAGAGCTTAATAAATAAGGCAAAACTTCACTTCACACGCATATATATATATATAAATATAAAAAAAAACAGCATTTTTGTTTACACATGTCAGCATTGCCAAGTCTATTCTGCTCTTACTCAGCAACATTCTGAATGGAGCTTTTGAAGTGGTTCTAAAGGCAGAAGGTTTTTCTTTTTTTATCTTAGGCCACGTACACACGACCGGTTTCCTCGACAGAATCCATCAAGAATCTTGGCAAGAGAGCTTTTTTGCCGCGGAAACCGGTCGTGTGTATGCTTTTCATCGAGAAAACTGTTGAGGAACTCGACGAAGAAAAAAGAGAGCAAGTTCTCTTTTTCCTCGACGGGAGTCTCAATTTCCTCGTCGTGTTCCTCGTTGGGCTAGTTTTCGACGAGAAACACGTAGGTGTGTATGCTTAGAAACCCGCGCACCTTCGGTAAAAGTTGCATTTGTAATTGTAACCTACGACAAGCCCTATTCACGTAGTACTACGTAAACGACCTAAAATATGACGGCTGTTCCCTGGTCCATACCTTTGCATGGGTTGCGCCTCCTATATGTGGAATAACTTTACGCCGGATGTAAGCCTTATGCAAACCACGTTTCTTTTCTGCCGGGCGCATCTACGTTTGTGAATCGACATATCTCCCTCATTTGCATGTTTGCAATGGGGCGTCCAGCGTAACTATGCGCCCAAAATACGCCAGCGTAGGGAAGTTACGTCGGTGGACTGAAGCCGGATTTTAGGTCGTATCTTAGTTAGGTGATTAACAAAGCATAGATACGACGGCGCATCTTGACACTTACACGGCGTATATCGCGATACGTCTGCGTAAGTGCTACGTGAATCCGGGCCAAAGTTTGAAAAAAATAACAACTCCAGACATATCCCTTTTTTATATCTTTAATAAACACAGTAATATTCTACAGATCTTAGAAAGAAAAAACAGTAGTGAAAAAAATGAATGTGCTAACATGACTATAATGCATACACACGATCATTTTTTGTGATGAAAAAAAACAACGTTTTCTGTGAAGTAAAAAACAACGTTTTTGAAACGTCACTTTTCAAAGACGATGTTGCATACACACCATTGTTTTTTTCACAAAAAGCGAGGTTACGTTCACCACTCTTTTCCATTGAAGCTCGCTTCATAATTAGCTTCTGGGCATGTGCGGGTTGAAAAACGTCGTTTTAACCACTTCCATACCAGGCACTTCCCGCCCAAGCCAATTTTCAGCTTTCAGCACTGTCGCAATTTGAATGACAATTGCGCGGTCATGCTGCACTGCACCCAAACAAAATTGGCGTCCTTTTTTCCCCACAAATAGAGCTTTCTTTTGGTGGTATTTGATCACCTCTGCGATTTTTTTTTTTTGCGCAACAACTAAAAATAGAGCAAAGATTTTGAAAAAAAAATAAAGTTTTTATTTTTTTCTGTTAATTTTTTTGTAAATGAGTATGTTTTCTCTTTCAATTACGGGCACTGATATGGTTGCACTGATGGGCACCGATGAGGTGGCACTGATGGGCACCGATGAGGTAGTTCTGATGGGCACCGATTAGGTAGCACTGATGGGCACTGATAGGCGGCGCTGGTATGGGGCACTGATGGGCACTCATGGGCGGCACTGATGGGCACTCATGAGCGGCACTGATAGGCACTCATGGGCGGCACTGATGGGCACTCATAGGCAGCACTGGGCACTCATAGGCGGCACAGGTGGGCACTCATAGGCGGCACAGGTGGGCACTCATAGGTGGCACAGGTGGGCACTGATAGGTGGCACAGGTGGGCACTGATAGGTGGGCACTGGGCATGGATTGGCACTGTGGGGTGGCACTGACAGACACTGGGGTGGCACTGATGATCACTGAGGGGTGGCACTGATGGATCAATGTTGCCAATCAGTGCCCATGTGTGTGGGCACTGATTGGCATCATTTTTTTTTACTGCCCCTTTTTTTTTCTTGCTGACTTTTTTTTTTGTCATTTTCTTTTTTTTTTGTAATTTTTTTTTTCCTTTTTTTATGTTCCCTGGTGGTCTAGTGTGGGCACTCCCTGGTGGTCCGTGTGGCGATCCGAGGGGGGGCTGCGCTGATAAACAATCAGCGCGAACCCCCCCTGTCAGGAGAGCCGCTGATCGGCTCTCCTGTACTCGTGTCTGTCAGACGCAAGTGAGGAAGAGCCGTCGGCGGCTCTTCCTGTTTACATCGTGATCAGCCGTGATTGGACACGGCTGATCACGTGGTAACGAGGCTCCGCCAGGGACTCGTTACCGAGATCGGAGGTGCAGGGTGTCAGACTGACACCCCGCATCACCGATCGCCGCGCTGCGAACGTCTAGTCACAATTTCATAACCACTTCCCGGCCGTAAATCGGCTATTGGCCGGGCGGGAAGTGGTTAAACAACGTTTTTGCTACACACGGTGACTTTTTGTGAAACAAAAAACAACGTTTTGAAAAACGACACAAAAAATTCAAGCATGTCGGAATTTTTTTTTGGTTGTTTTTTTTTTAAGACAAAAAACAACGTTTTTCCTACACACGATCAATTTAAATGACGTTTTAAAAAACAAAGTTTTTTTTCAATAACAGATTGAAAAAACTAAGAAATAGAATGAGCATTGTCTAGACTCTGACTTTACTTGATGCCATATACCTTTTTTTTTTTACTTCCTTTGGCTATATTACTAGTATTACCTATTGCAATTAATCAGTGTTATCATGGCCTGACTAAGGTGGGGAGTTCCCTAAATCTGCATCTACGGTGAGGACGCTAGGTGTCCAAATTGATGAGGGCTAACCCTGGGAACACGCGTGGACCAGGTGGTCAAAACTTGCCACTTTAAAATGCGGCTGCTTCACCGCTTTCTGCCCTATCTGACTGATCAGGCCAGGATCTCTGTGGTGCGCGCTCTCATCCTTCCACATCTGGACTACTGTAAAGGGTAGGGTTCCCCCGATACCGATACTAGTATCGGTATCGGGACCGATACTGAGCATTTACTCAAGTACTTGTACTCGCGCAAATGCTCCCGATGCGGATGTGTAGTGCGGGTGGAGAGGGGGTGTAGTGCGGGTGGAGAGGGTGCGGATAGTGGAGCAGAGCAGTCCTCGTATGGAGGAGAGGAGAGCTGCTGCCGTTGCCGCCTAGTCCCCTAAGACAAAGCCAAGTCCCCTCCCGCCGCTGCCGACATCTAGTTAATTTTCACTTGGGGAACACAACAGCTTTCATTTGTATAGCAGTGTGTTCCCCGCCGCACCTTGTCATGTATAGACACTCCCCCTTGCCCAGAAACTTTGATAGACAGATCACCCATCCCAGGATCTGTCTATCAAAGTGCCCGGGCAAGGGAGAGTGTCTATACATGACGAGGCACGGCGGGGAACACACTGCTATTCAAATGAAAGCTGTTGTGTTCCCCCAGCACAGATCAACTAGATCATACCTCCCAACTGCAAGGTGTTTTTCCTGCATAATGACAGTAAAGAGGAGGTAGAGGATGTCTGAGAAAGAGTCCCCCCCGCTCCTCAACACTGCAGCAAGGAAGGAGGAAGAAGCCATGAACATGAGGTCAGTTACGTCTCCCCTGCAAGTTTAACGCCCCCCCCCCAGCCCAGCTCAACAACTGCAATCATTTTCTTGGTATCCTGTGGCAGCACCCCGCTCCCCCCCACAAGTGTAATGCCAGAAACTGTTCTTGATGCCCAGTGGGACAACTATAATGGCATAAACTTTTCTCAGTGTCCCGCTGTAGTGCCCCCCACCAAACAACTGTGATGCCAGAATCTTTTATTTCTCTTCAATCCGCGGTAGCATCCAACTATAGTAACAGATAACAAATGTCCTGCAGCACCATGTTGAAAAGTTGGGGGGTATGAGCTAGATGTCGGCAGCGGCGGGGGGGGGGACTTGGCTTATTCTTAGGGGACACAAGACTGCATTAGGGACATGGCTGCATTAGGGACATGCCTGAATTTAGGGACATGGCTGCATCTAGGGATATGGCTGCATCAGGGACATGGCTGAATTTAGGGACATGGCTGCATTAGGGACATGGCTGAATTAGGGACATGGCTGATTAGAGACATGGCTGCATCTAGGGATATGGCTGCATCAGGGACATGGCTGAATTTAGGGACATGGCTGCATCTAGGGATATGGCTGCATCAGGGACATGGCTGAATTTAGGGACATGGCTGCATTAGGGACATGGCTGAATTAGGGACATGGCTGATTAGAGACATGGCTGCATCTAGGGATATGGCTGCATCAGGGACATGGCTGAATTTAGGGACATGGCTGCATTAGGGACATGGCTGAATTAGGGACATGGCTGATTAGAGACAAGGCTGCATTTAGGAACAAGGCTGCATTTGGGGACACATGGCTGCATTTAAAAAAAAGGATCGGTATTCGGTATCGGCGAGTACATGAAAAAAAGTATTGGTACTTGTACTCGGTCCTAAAAAAGTGGTATCGGGACAACCCTAGTAACGGGCTGCTGGCCGGTTTACCTCACTACCAGATCAAAAGCATACAGAAAGTCCAGAATCAAGCGGTAAGGTTAGCCCTCAATCTGAAAGGCCACTGCCGACCTCTGGGCACCAGTCAGCCCTTTATTAGCTGCCTGTGGGGCAGGGGATCAGATTCATGTTTTTTATCTTAGTTTTTAAGGCGTTCAATAAATTAGGTCCTACTTACCTCCAGGTGAAATTGACAAGACATCTCACTGGCCGTTCATTGAGAGTGGCCACTCAATTCCGCCTGGAGGTCCCAAATTTTCGATTAAAAAAGTGGGGGGCAGAGCATTCTCGAGGTTGTGACCTAGAGAGTGGAACCTCCTGCCGTTGGCTCTCAGGCAGACCTCAAACCTGATCTAGTTCCAGAAGGGACTGAAAACCCTTCTGTGGACTGAGGCTGGGTAGATGGCTGTGCGACAGGGGGTGGAAACTGACAGGGGTTCTTTTTCTTCTCGGGGCTTTTTATTGTTTTATCTATTTGTATCTGATTTATGCTATTGCTTTTTAATGTTTTAATGTTTCTTTGTTTTAACAGCTTTGATGTCTGTGATTTTACTGTTGTTATTGTATGTACCGCGAATGGCACCTGGTCCCATCATCGGGTAGCGTTTTGATACTTATGTGATTTAACGCTTAACAAAAATATTCAATAAACAATAAACAATGGTTAAAAAATCAGTTCCACATCTTGTGCTTTTCTAATTGTATCAATGTTCACAGTTTCTGCTGATGGTTATTCTCAAATTTCAGAGAGCCAAGTTAATTTTTGCCTGTTCATGTGTCTGCCAGGTTCATAATTGATTCACTAAGGAATGAATTAAGACTAATTAGAAGCAAGCCCATAAAAATCAGAATAAATACATTTTCAGGTGTGCAGCTTAAGCAAGTAATTAGCCTCTTAGGATTCATTAGTGGGATAAAGTCCTGAAGAAAACCCACCCAGCAAATGTTTGGTCACAAGGAAGCTAGTGTTGTAATTATCCTTTTAGCCTGTTCGCTATCCTACCATTTGTATATTATGTATAATGAACTATAATGAACTAAAAGTAAAATATAGATTTTATGGGAATAATTAGCATGTGTATATTTAGATTAAGCTGTTAATTGACAATTTATGTTAAAAGCCACTGTAAATTGATGTGCTCTTTTAGCTTCTGAACTAATATCTAATCTGGATTCTCAGAAATCTTGTCATTAATTTTTGTCTTAAAGTGATTGTAAAGGTTACATTTTTTTAAATAACAAACATGTCATACTAACCTCCACTGTGCAGTTTGTTGCACAGAGTGGCCCTGAACGCCGTCTTCTGGGGTCACCTGTTGGCTCGTACCCGCATCAGATAACCCCCTAGCTCTCCTGGGGGGCACCCGAGTACAGCATTTGGGGTCAATAGCCGCCAAATGCAGGACTAAGCCCACCCCCCCAGTGCCAGCTTCATTGGATTTGATTGACAGCAGCGGAGCCATGGACTACGCTGCTATCTATCTATCTATCCAACCACGAGCCGAGAACCCCGGGCAGAGAGACAGTGCGTTCTCGCCGTGGGACATTTCAGGGCTCGGATAAGTAAAAGGGGGGGTGGCTGGTGACTGCCAGAATTTTTTTCACCTTAATGCATCCTATGTAGCCCACACTCAGACCCCGACAACCAACGGCCAGGGTTGTCATGAAGAGGCCCTGTCCTTATCAACATGGGGACAGGGTGCTTTGGGGTGGGGGGCCACTTCTATGTTGCGCTTGGTGGAATGTGCTTTTCCTATTTCAGTGAGTGCGAGATGTCGGCACCATGTCACCGAGAACCAGCGCAATGCCGTTGTGCTGGAAACACAGTCTCGCAGACCGGTACTGTATGTAACTCTGCCTGATTCTATTGCCTTTTTATCTCTGTGATGCATGCCACATCTTCCTTCATTCAGTGATGTTTCTCTAAATTGAATGGATCCCCATATGGTAGCCAGGGGCGGGCTGACAACTCATGGGGCCCCCGGGTAATAGGAGATTATGGGGCCCCCAGGCAATATATTATGGGGCCGCACAGTATACACACACACATACAGTATACATACACAGCATACACACACAGACACACAATATACACACACACAGTATACACACACAGTCTACATACACACAGAATACACATACACACACTGAAAACGTACTAGAGAGGGGCAGCTATAATCTTGGGATTTAAAAAAAACACATGTCTATGGGAATGTTTGACCATTTTTCCAGAAGCACATTTGTAAGGTAAAGCACTGATATTGTGCAGGCTAGTCAAGTTCCCCCACCCCAAACATGCTCATCCACACTGTATTGCCAAAAGTATTGGGCCATCCCTCAAAATCATTTGGTGGAGGGGGAATTAGACTGTGGATTATTTTTTAGGGTTTAGTTCCAATGAAGGAAACTCCTTGTCAGGAACCATGAATTAGACTGAGACAGAAGTGCAATAAAAATCACACTATTTAATAAAATGGTATAAACAGAGCAAATGTAGTCAAAACATAGCCAGAGTGTGAAAACCATGGGTAATCAGAACAAGCCAGAAAAACAGGAGTCCAGAGATCAGCAAAGTCGGGTGCAGCAAACAGGATCAGGAACCAGAAGGGAAATCAGCCAAGCAAAGTCTATTACAAGAAAACACAGCAGAGAGAGTCCAGATATGTTGACCAAGGCAAAGGCACAGAAGATCTGATCCAAGAAGTTTATATAACCAGCAGCTCTAGCTGACGAGCAGGAAATGAAGACCAGGTGAGTCACTGTGGAAGGAAGAGTCTTTGGCAATTAACCGACAGCTCAGCACAAAGCTCTGAGAAGGAAGGGCTGAGCCCATCCCTGATACTCTTAAGGCGTCAGCAAACCAACACATTTTGGACAATTTCATGCTCCCAACTTTGCGGGAACATTTGGGGATGGCCCCTTCCTGTTTCAACATGACTGTGCACCATTGCACAAAGCAAGGTCCATAAAGACATGGATGAGTGAGTTTGAGGTGGAGGAACTTGGTTGACCTGCACAGAGTCCTGACATCAACCTGATAGAACACCATTGGGATTAATTAGAGCAAAGACTGTGGGCCATGCCTTCTCGTCCAACATCAGAGCCTGACCTCACAAATGTGCTTCTGGAAGAATGATCAAACATTCCCATAGACACACTCCTAAACCTTGTAGACAGTAGTGTTGCTCACGAATATTCGCATTGCGAATATTCGTAACGAATATTGCATATTCGAGTATTCGCGAATAAATCGAATATCGCGGTGAATATTCGATATTGCGAATATTCATATTTTTTCAAATTTATTTTGAAAACAGATCACATCCTAGTGATCTCCATCGAGGTCTAAAAGCATTGCTGGTATGATTAGAGACCCTGGGCCGAGTAGCTGAGGCGATCCTTTTATGTTGCCGAATATTCGCAAATACTTTCTCTGCCCTTCTGTGTTTTGTGTATAAAAAAAAAAAAATTAGCTTTAGTTTAGTCATATAAGTTTGTGTAAGTAGAGTTAGTGTTTAGTGCATATTAGTTTATAATCCAGGAAATGATCTCCGTTTTCGCGTGTTGTCGAGAATTTCGCAATCAATTTCGCATTCGCATTAGCGAAATTTCTCATTCGCATTAGCGAAATTTCGCATTAGCAAAATTTCGCAATATTGTTATTTGGACAAAATATCACGAATATTCGATTTTAGCGAATATTTCTCGAATATTCTTCTATATATTCGTGATATATCGCGAAATCGAATATGGCGTATTCCGCTCAACACTAGTAGACAGCCTTCCCAGAAGAGTTTAAAATGTTGTAGCTGTGGGAAAACTCAATATTGAATACTACAGACTAAGACTGGGATGCCATTAAAGTTCATGTGCATGTAAAGGCAGGTGTCCCAATACTTATGGCATTTTAGTGTATCACTGACTTTGATTTAAATGGGACATTCAATAAATAAGAGACAATGTATTAGAGTTAGCATATCTATCAAAGCATATCTATCACAATCGTGTCTATTAAAGCTACAAGTACATATTTGTGTGTGGTTTTAAAGACAAGTTTATTAAGTGTAATATTTTTTATTAATCAAGACAGAAAACTATCCGATGTTCTGGTTTCTCAATTCCAAGGCATTAGTCTGCGTGTTGGCCTTCCTCAGCTTGGTCTTAGTTGGTCTGCATTTACTGTACTATATATGATGTGGATGGCGGAGATGGTACAACCAATACAACCAATAATGCCATCCTGTTACCAAGTGAGGAGCTCACTGAGGATGAAGGAAGCTCCACTCCTATCTTAAAGGGGTTGTAAAGTAAAAAAAAATGTATTTCCTAAATAGGTTCCTTTAAGCTAGTGCATTGTTGGTTCACTTACCTTTTTCTTCGATTTCCCTTCCAAATGTTTTTTTTTCTTTGTATGAATTTCTAACTTCCTGTTCCTCCTCAGTAAGCTTGCCCCCATCATCCGAGCTGTTCTGGCTGGGGTTTAGTCAGCCTGCTCGCCCCCTCCCCTGGAACTGCATCCCTGCGGGGAGATGCTGTGGGGGCCTTACACAGTTTGCTACTAACTTGCTATGAAAGCAAAGACCTATCTTTCACAAAAATAAATTAATAATCTTTTAAGGAAAACTGCAAAAGGTAAAAGTTGCAAGGTCTGGAACTGTCAAAACACTCAATCATGTGCAAAGAAATTAAGATTAACCACTTGCTGACTGACCTATAGCACTTTTACTGCTACATGGCGGCATATACAGTGTAAATACACACACACATATATATATATATATTAATATATATACACATATATATATATATATATATATATCTATATATATAGATATATATATAGATATATATAGATATATATATATATATATATATATATATATATATATATATATGATTCTGCACTTCTGCCTGCAGGGGGCACATGCCTGGCACTGGTAACTTTGCCTATGTAAACAAGGCATATCGCAGTTCTGGCAGGGGAAGGAGACCAGTGTCTCTGTCTCTGCAAAACAGGGACTAGAATCGATCTCTTCTCCTATAGCAGGGGTCTCCAAACTTTTCAAACAAAGGGCCAGTTTTTTGTCCTTAAAAATTTAGGAGGGCTGAATTGTGGCCAGTGGAGATGGCAAATGTCTTGGGCCCAGCATCGGTGACAATAAATATGGCCTCAAGGTTGGTCTTAGTAGGAGGAGGAGGAGTGCCCCTATTAGTAGGAGGAATAGTATCCCATCATTGGTATCAGTGGAAGAAATAGTGCCCCTTGTTGGTGTCAGTGGGAGGAATAGTGCCTCATATCAGTTGGAGGAATAGTGCCCCAAGGGCCGGATAAAGGCTAGTAAAGGGCCACATCTGGTCCTCGGGCCGCAGTTTGGAGACCCCTGCCCTAGAGAAAGCAGCACAGTCTTTACACAAAAACACTGGTTAGGCACACCGTTAACCCTTTGATCACCCTAGATGTGTAACCCCTTCCCAGCCAGTGTCATTAGGACAGTGACAGTGCATATTTTTTGCACTGGTCACTGTATTAGTGTTACTGATTCCTGCAAAGTCTCAAAAGTGTCAGTTAGTGTACGATTGTCTGCTGCAATACTGCAGTCCTGCTATAAGTTGCCCATTATTGTCATTACTTGTATTGGATGTGTTTTATAGCAGAAATAAATTTAATAGGTATCTTTTTTTTTCAAAATTGTCTGCCTTTTTTGGTAATGGCGCAAAAAATAAAAACTGCAGTGGTGTTTAAATTCCACCAAAAGAAAGCTCTATTTGTGTGAAAAACATTGCATACAATTTATTCAGGTACAGTGACGCTTGACCACGCAATTGTCAATTAAAGTAACTTATTGCCTTATTGCAAAAATGCCCTGGTCATAAAGGGGGTAAATATTCCGGAGGTCAAATGGTTAAAAAAAAACATTTTCACAAAATTGGATGCATGATATGATTTTTAGCTTTGCTTAGGTATGTGAAAAATATAATTCTTTAGAAATGTGAACCCCTACACCTCATTAAAAAATATCTATTTAAAAAAAAAAATATGGGAACTGTTTTACCAACCAAAAATGTTTTAAATCTATTCAACTTCAGATACCTACATTCTCGGCATGGAGTTCAGGTTATTATTTTTTTGTTTTATTTAATAAAGTCACACATAATGGTATGCTATTGCTAAGACGAGTTTACTTATTATAAGCTTACCAACTGCTTGTGTTGTAATTAAATTTATGCCATAAGCACACTTTAAAGTGCAGCTGATACAATGTATTTTCTAAATTAGTGCTTCATTTTGCTGTACAGGATTTCTGTGTAGAATTGCATTATAAGATTTAGCTACTCTCAGGACACATTTATTTTTCTCTATTTTGTTCTTTCTCTGTAGTTTATACTTTTTCAGGAAGGAAGTTACAAAATAATTTTATAGATGACCAATTAAGCAGGCACTTTGTGCCAAAACAATTATATATAATATGAAAGCCAAAAATGAACAGTAGTACACAATAAATGTTCATTAATACACATCATATTTTTTGCTGCTATGTTCTCAATGGCCAGTATTTGTAAAAAAATAAATAAAAAAATAAGACATTAAAACGTATTTTGAAAGGAACAATTATAAGAATATTTTTATGGCAATATTCTTATTTACTTCATCTTTTATTTTAATGTGTTTTGTAAAATGCACTTCTATGCTTAGCTTTCTGCCCAAGCAAGGCAAAGTAATGTTCAGAAAAGACTCATGCTATTAACTTCACTAAATTACAGAAGAGGGAGTTACTGTATGTATCAAATTAAGTAAATGGCTCTCTTAGCAACAGTACATTGGCAAAGAAACTAGAGTTTGGTTGTACTGAAAGCTTTGGGGCTTTCTGCAGCTTGTGTTGAAGTCAGATTCAGTAAATTCAGTCCCCTTATATCTTGGGATGCTGCTTGTGAATTTTAAACAGGCAGCAGTATTGGTCCTCAATGGCGGCAGCCATTTTGCTTTGTGTCTCCCTCCCCACAGAAGTCATCGCTTTGGGACATCCCACATAGTTATGACTATGGTGCTCTGTGTTCAGTGATGTACGATAAATATTTTTTTATAACAGATAACCTGTAAAATCCTTCTCTTGGAGTACATTACAGGACACAGAGGTCCCATCCCTCTTATTGGGATATATATATATATATATATATATATATATATATATATATATATATATATATACACATATATATATATATATATTGTGACAGGAAGTCAGGTAAATCTGTGTGTGTTGTCACAGATGGGAGATACCTTGATACCTTTCTGCCTTGTTTAGACAATACACCAATTACTATTGGGTGTCAGCTGCAGAAAATGGCCAGAGAGGTTTGGGGCATTAGAAGGCTTCAGCTGTTCAAAATGAAGCAATTAAAGCCTCTATAAAGACAGCCTAAGGATGACGACTGATTGCTGCATCCTGAGGCTTTGTGAGCTAAGGAGCAGTCACAAACACTACTGAAGAGGTGAGGTGCTGGTTGATATTTATGTGTGATAAATATCAAAGAGACTTTTTGTTTTCTGCTGTAGGACCAGCAGTGTCTGCCCAGCAGTAGGCTGTGCCAGACTCCATAGGTAGGTTCCTGTGTTGGGAAGGTAGATGCCCCAAGTGGTAAGGGTTTATTTTATGTTTTGTTTTGTTTATGTTGTTTTGATGTTTGCACTTGTATCCAGCAATATGGAAAAATAAACCATATCATTGCCTTTTTGTACAGTTCAGCGTGTAGTGAACCCATCCAGGGGGTCACACACACCCGTTACCAAGCTAATCCTGTACCCATGGTGGAGAATGCGGGCAGTTAAAGTAAACCCAAAAATGGAGGAGATTCTGAAACAGCTGGTTATAGCAAATGCAAATCAACAGCAGACCAATGCAAGTTTTGAAGTTTTGAAGCTCAACAACAGGCTCACCGAGAGAGCATGGCAGGTTGGGAACAGAGACACCTGCAGCAAATGGAGGCCATCGTGAAACAATTTGAGAGAACAGCGGAAAAGGATAGCAAGCCCTCTCCGATTGAGAGTCCAGAGGACCATAATGCTATGGAGGTTACCACGTCTGTTGTTGAGACAGAATTATCACCGGAGTGTAGTACTTCACTAGAGGAACAGTGAAGCCAGAGGAGTGTGCCCTGGAAGAGACTGAAACTCCCGAAGTGCGGAGGCCCATTGTAAGTGGCGTTTGAAATTGTGGAGGTGTGAGAAGCCCAGCCATGGAAGCGGACTATTACAGCCCCGAACACTCAGATGATGGTGGTGCAACCCCAGTTCAAGATGAGCGTGACTCTGGTGATGAGGAAAATAACAGACAACATGGATCAGATGTTGAAAGTCCAGTGCATCGATATGAGAATGACATGAAGACATGAAAGGAGGAGCCAGTGACTCAGAGGAAGAAGTGAATTCTGGAAGCGATTCTGCTGAGGAGGTCCCGGCTGTCCCCGCAGTAGCAGCTCCTATGAAGCTGAATCGACGGTCTGACAGTTCTGCTAAATACAGTAGAGAACCTTTAACAAATACTTTGAAGAAACTTGATGATCCAGCTACCAAAGCTGTTACCTTGGAACTGGAACCCAACAAGTTTAAAGGCAAGATTTTGGATTGCTCCAAATTTTTTCGCAAAGCCAAATTGCTGCATTACCATATAAAGTATTTCCATGACGTTGACAAGTCAGAGCAGGATCAGAGTCCTGTCACGAGGCATATGCAAACAAGAGGCTCTTTAGCTCACGAAAAGGCCAGTCAAAGCTCAAAGAGAAGACGCACCACAAACAGTTCAAATTCCCACCGACCGTCCCTAAAAGCAAGGAGGACTGGGGGGGCGTGGTCTGCCAGCGTCTGTGATGGCTGCTTAATTCAGGAGCTCTTCTGCCAGGGAGAACACCGGAACATCTACCGCCCGTTGTAGCCACCATCAAGCGACAGAACCTCTGCCCATACCTTCAGGGAACCCCAGTGAACCATGTCGAGGAAGCGGCAGCCCGACCACCAGCCCCAAAAGCTGACTGCCTTCTTCGGAGCGGCGCGCCAGGTCAGTACCTCGCACAATGGCGCCGCCAGCTCCGTGATGACAGGACCCGACTCCGTCTTAGAAGGGGATAACCCAGAGTGACTGGCCCCTGTGAGCCTCACAATGCCACATACACCCAAAACGGGAGCAAACCCGATTACAGGGAGCCCGGCTAAGGCGCGGCTGCGCACAGGTCCGGGTCCGGTCCACACCTCCCCGCAAATCGAGTCCCCGGCTTCAGGCCTACTCCCGGCGAACCAGGCCCTGAACTCTTCAATGGCTGCTTTCCCCACGTCTGGCCAGCCAGTGCTGGATACAACTTTAAAGGACATGTTACTCTCCCTCCAGTCCTCCCTAATGTCTGATCTGTCCCTCATCTTTAATAAATTCACTGTGGACATGCATGTTATGGGGGATAGGGTGTCGCACCTAGAAACTAGCATGGAGGAATGCACTAATACAGTTAATGACTTGGTTGACTCGTATGGGGAGTTGAAATCAGAACAGGACTGGGTCAGAGCCAAATTAGCTGACCTTCCAGACAAAATAACTTAAAATTGCGGGGAATCCATCTTGCCCTCAGAGCTCCCTAAATACGCTAAGGAACTCATGCACTTAATGATCCCAGATGCATCTCCTAGAGACCTGATAGTAGATCGGATCCATAGGATCGCCAAACCTGCACATCTTGCTGCATCAGTCCCTAGGGACATTTTGATGAGGGTCCATTTCTTCCATATTACAGAGAAACTTCTGGCAGCCGCAAGGTCGAGCCCACCGTTGCAAGGCCCGTTTGAGGGAGTACTGTTTTTCCCGGACCTATCAAAGCATACGCTGCAGCTTAGACAACAGCTTAACCCGATCACCAAGGGGCTATTCAACCACAAGATCCAATACAAATGGCGTTACCCTGCCACATTGCTAATACCGAAGGATGGCACCACGCATGTGATACAAGACCTACAGAAAGGCATGCGCCTTCTCCACAAATGGGGGATCCTTGTGGAACCACCGCAAAATCCGGCACCCCCGAAAGAACAACGCAGGTCCCGTATCCCCCGTCATGCTCCTGGGAACTGCGAGGACATTTCAGATCAAATGGCCTGAATACTCCTGGGCAACTACATCTACTTATGAAATGCTCTCCCTGGCATTCTGATCTCCGCTTGTATATGTTTCTATTCCTTTTTTTGTTTTGGTTTATCTTCATTTGCTGTAGCAGACGACTGACATTTGTTCCTCCTATCCAGTGGTTTAGTTGGGCACTTACTTCCTCTACTCCATTTTCTGAATCTACAGGTGGCATCGCCACCGGACGTTACTTGTTGATATAGCTTTGTTTTCATACTAACCAGTTTTTCTTGTTTGTACTGTTTAAAAGTTACAAGGGTATACTTGCAGCACAAGCGGCTCCGACACAGGAAACCTCATAGCAGAGATCTTCCCCAGACAAGACCCTCACCGTCGATTGTGTCCATCTTACGCTAACAGACTCATCCTCTACCTCAAACTGTAAGTGTCATTCTCCTCTACATTCTTGCTCAGCCTTCCATTCCCAATGGCAGTTAAAATCTTATCCATCAATGCCAATGGTTTAAACCATCCAGCTAAAAGACATTCGTTATGGAAATCTGCGACGGACTTGAATTGTGACATACTGTGTGTCCAGGAAACGCACTTCACTTCAACCGGAGCCCCTTCCTGTACCAACAAACACTTTCCTCATACTTTTTCGGCCTCCTTTGTCTCCAAAAAATGGGGAGTGATCATAGCAATCAGAGACACTGTACAATTCCAGCTATTCTGTACAGAGACAGACCCAGATGGCCGCTTTGTTGTACTTGTATGTAATATACATGGTTATGACTACACTTTAGTTAACATATACGCTCCCAACGTCAGACAGATCAGCTTTCTCAGGAAAATGATGAAAATTGTGCATCCACTTAAACAAGGGCGCATCATTATATGTGGAGATTTTAATTTAGTTCCGGAAGTCCTTCTAGACACTACCGCCGCTACCAAGCGGAGAGAATCCCCTCTAAATCGCTTTGTTGCTATGCAAGATCTGTTTGACGTTTGGAGATGCCAACATATTTCTGAACGCGATTATACGTTCTTCTCCACGATGCATAAGTCATACCCACGCATCGACTTATTCCTCACCGATAAATGGTTAATGCAATCGATCAGTGCTTCAGATATCCACACCGCAACCTGGTCGGACCACGCCCCTATCTCTATCACCATTTCTGATTCTCTAAACACAAGACCTGCCCGTGTTTGGAGAGCCAACAACTACATTCTGCAACATCCTTCCTTCTCTTCCCAAATCTCCGATCATCTGTCGGAATATTTCGATGTAAATGTGGGATCTGTGTCCGACCTGGCCGTGGTGTGGAACGCTCATAAATCGTTTATTAGAGGCATCCTACTCAAAATGAGTTCTACACATAAAAAAAACAGGTCGAGTAAAATAGAAAATCTGACACAGCGAATAGCAGCATTAGAACGCCTTAACAAATCCAGCCCTGATCCATCTGAAACCGCCCATATACTCTCTCTCCGACAAGAACTTAGACTCCTCCTACTGCACTCCTTTGAACATGCCCAGAGAAAATTTAAAGCTTGCTCTTACTCCACCTCCAACAAAGCGGGTAAAGCCCTAGCCCAATGTATAAAAGGTAGAAGTAGGATTGACCATATATTCCACCCACACACCAAGGAAAAACTTAAAAACCCCCAGGAGATTGCGGACGCATTCAGCGTATATTATGGTGACTTATATAATCTCCACAATGACCAAGACACACATCAACCCTCTCCGAC
The DNA here is from genome assembly GCA_029574335.1 of Rana kukunoris. Classification (NCBI taxonomy): domain Eukaryota; kingdom Metazoa; phylum Chordata; class Amphibia; order Anura; family Ranidae; genus Rana; species Rana kukunoris. The sequence continues at coordinate 390,980,716 of CM056050.1, read as the reverse complement.
AGAAATTGACCATTTCCTTTCTCTCATTAACTTGCCTTCACTCACGACGGCACAACTGTCCCGCCTTAACGAACCCTTCACTACACAAGAAATACTATCAACCATCTCCGCTTTACCACCAGGCAAATCCCCTGGTCCGGATGGACTGACGGGAGAATATTACAAACAGTTTGCCCATCAATTGGCACCTACCCTAACGGAACTATTTAATACTGCGGCTGCCTCTTCCAAATTCCCAAATGAATCCCTACGAGCGCTTGTAGTAACCTTACCCAAACCGGGTAAAGATCCGACGATACCCCAAAATTTCCGTCCAATCTCACTCCTCAACCTAGATTTAAAAATTTACGCGAAAACGATTGCTACACGGCTCATAAATGTAATGCCCACGCTGATACATAGAGATCAATCCGGCTTCACGACCAGCCGCCAAGCGTCTGATGCCACAAGGCGAGTAATTGATGTTCTACATCATGCTGAGACCAGTGGAACGCCTTCTCTGCTCCTAGCTTTGGATGCAGAGAAGGCGTTCGACAGAGTTCATTGGGGCTTCCTTCGGCAAGTTCTCCGGAAGTTTGGTTTTCAGGGTCATATACTTGAGGCTATTCTGGCACTCTATACGTCCCCGTCGGCACAAGTATTTTCCGCAGACATGCTTTCAAAACCATTCCACATATCAAATGGCACTAGACAGGGATGCCCACTGTCCCTGTTAATCTTTAATTTGCTCATAGAACCTCTTGCAGAACATATCGGACAAAACCCACGCATATCCGGTTTCCAAATAGGCCCTACTCATCACAAGATCAATCTCTTTGCAGACAATGTTATCCTTATGATAACAAACCCGACCACCTCACTTCCGGAAATTCAAAAGATACTAGGATGGTTTAGTAAAGTGTCTTATTATAAGGTTAACGCCAACAAATCATTTATACTTGATCTAGGTCTGGATGCCACCACCAGAATTCTGCTACAGTCACAATTCCCCTATGTATGGGTGGAACGCAAGATTTCCTACTTAGGAATTCAACTGACGAGGCTTACTAAAAAAATTATTTAAAAGCAATTTTGTACCCTTCCTCGAACTTCTCCAAAAAGATGCCAGTAATTTGGCCAAACAGGAACTCTCCTGGTCAGGGAGACTTGCGGCTTTCAAAATGCTCCACCTTCCTCAGTTACTATACCTGTTCCGGACGATCCCAATACCTATCCCGGCGTCTTACTTCCACTCCCTACAAACGACCTTAAATAAATTGTTATGGAAAGGTAAAAAACCTTGTTGCGCGAAACAAATTCTCACCAAGCACAATTCAGTCGGGGGGGCTGGGTCCATAGACTTTAAGGAATACTACTGGGCGTCCATTCTTACCCAACTCAAAGATTGGTTCCAACCACATCCTCTTACCCTATGGGGTCAATTGGAATCCAACATGGTCAAACACACAAACCTACGAGATTGGATTATGGGGATCCCCGTTGGCATCCCTATTTCCAACTCACTACCTCCCACGATGAGAGCTTCGGCCTAAGCTTGTAAATATCTCGCTCAACAAGGAGAAATGCACCCTCACTCATTTACTCCTCCCCTCCCTCTATCCAGCCTTAAACACTGCATTGAAGACATCATGCTAACGCATTGGAAAGCCAACGGCATACTTTATTTACAGGACATTACTTGCGGTAACACACTCCTCACTTTTCCTCAGCTGCAAATGAAATTCCAGCTCAAACAGACGGAACTGTACACGTATATTCGAATCAGGCACTGCCTAGCCCGGTTGCCTAACCCATTCTACTCCATCCCCCCGAGAGTGTGGTCTTTTCTGACCACAGACTCCTCGAAAGTAAAAGGAATCTCACTTTTCTATAACACCTTCAATCTAAAACGGACGTTTACTAAATCCAAACACCATGCTCGTTGGGACATTGACACGGGACAAACACTGACAGAAGACCAATGGCACTCCACTCTTAGATCTATTCATAAAGCCACTCGAAATGCAGCACTGCGGGAAATGACCCTAAAAATGTCCTTGCGCTGGTACAACACTCCAGCCAAAGTAGCAAAGTTTGGCAAAGACATTCCTGACACATGCTGGAGATGTGCAAACTCCAAGGGTGACATCTTCCATATACTCTGGTCTTGTCCAGTTATAAGCCCTTACTGGTCAGCTCTCTTCCGCGTATGAATGAATGAAAACTTGTATAGCGCGGCACATGCGAACTGAATCGCCTCTGGGCGCTTGTTGTTCCTGTCTCCTTTGATATCAAAAGAGAAAAGTCTTGACCTTTTTCCTAAATGCTAGGTGGTTCTCCTCCAACCGAATGCTGGTTGGTAAAGCGTTCCATAGTCTGGGACCTTGGATCGTGAATCTTCTTTCTCCTTTGGACTTGAAGTTGGCTTTCGGAACCTGGAGCAGGTTCTGATTCGTGGATCGCAAAACGCGATTGGGGTTATGCGCTTTTATTATTTTGCATAGATAGAGGGGGGCATTCCCATGGACACATCTATGCATAAGACAGAGAGCTTTAAAAGCAATTCTGTCTTTAACTGGCAGCCAATGAAGGGCTCGCAGTGAAGGTGAGATAGATTCCCAGGGTTTTTTCCCTGTCACAAGCCTGGCGGCCGTATTCTGAACGACTTGCAGACAAGTAATTTGGTACTTGGGGATTCCGAGGTAAAGGGCATTTGCATAATCCAGCCTGGAGTTTACAATTGCTCCCACCACGACCGATAGATCTTCTTTAGGGATGAACGGAGTGAGTCTGCGTAGTAGGCGCAGTAGATGGTGAGATACGCTGACTACTGACCCTATTTGTGCGTCCATTGTCATAAAGGAGTCAAAAATGACCCCTAGGCTTTTGACTTTGGCGCTGGGGGTGATGAGCTTGCCCAAAATAGGCGGGGGGGGGGTCCACGCTGTTGAAAGTTGATTCCTACGCTTGGCGTGAAACAGGAGAAGTTCTGTTTTCGCTCCATTGAGTTTAAGATAACTCTTTGTCATCCAGTCCTCAATCAAAGAGAGACATGTCTCTAGATTGGGGTGGTGATCCTGTCTATTGCAGATGCGGAAATACAGTTGCGTATCATCTGCATATGAGTGGTAGAGCAGTTTTTGGCTGCTGATAATCTCAAAAAAAGGACGAAGATATATGTTAAACAGCACTGGTGACAGAGGCGATCCTTGAGGGACTCCGCATGTTACTGTGCGTTTCTCAGACGTAAAAAGTCCTAACTTCATTGTTTGCGATCGGTTTTCCAGAAAAGAGGAGAACCAAGATAAATCGCCTTCTGCGACTCTGGCTACTTCAGCAAGCCGAGTCAGTAACAGTTTGTGGTCTACAGTGTCGAAAGCGGCACTTAGGTCCAACAGAACTAGAAGACAAGATTCTCCTTCGTCTGCGGCCTTGAGAACATCGTCCCATACTTTCAGCAATGCTGTTTCCGTCCCGTGTCCGGGACGGAAGCCTGATTGCAATGGGTCAAGTAGCTTGTAGGTATCTAGATGCTGTTGCAGCTGTTGTACCACTACTTTTTCCATTATCTTTGAGAGTACATTGAGGCTTGTTATGGGACGGCGGTGGAGTGGGTCCTTGGGGTCCAGGGAGGGTTTCTTAATGATGGGTTGGATTATACCCTCTTTCAACTGTGAGGGCACTATGCCCTCCAAGAAAGACTGGTTGATAAGCTGCGTGATGGGAGGAGCCAGGATGTCGGCGCATTCCTTCAGCAGTTTTGTGGGGATAATGTCATTTGGCGCTGTGCCATTACGCAAAGCGCCAATGACATTCTTGGTGGTCTCAATGGAGATGGGTCCCAGGGTAAACTTACCTGATATAGGAGAATTACTATGGGTGCTGTGTGAGAGGCTGCAGGGGGGGCTGAGGGGGGAATTGTTTTGCTGAATGCTTTCACGGATTGCCTTGATTTTATCAATGAAGTAATCCGATAGTTCATTGCAAAATTCTTGTGTGTCCGAACTGGGGGCTTCAATGCATCCTGGTTTCATGGTCTGGGTGACCATCTTGAAGAGTTCGCGGGGGCGGTTTAGGGCACCGTTGATAGCCTCCGAAAAATACTTTTTCTTGGCTTGGAAAATTCCTTTGTGGTATTTTCTTGTAGTCGCCTTGTAGATGGATAGGTTTAGCTCTGACGAACATCTTTTCCAGGCAGATTCTGCCCTTCTGCGTTCTTGCTTCAGTGACGACAGCTGGTTGTTAAACCAGCTGCGGTTGTTTTTCCGAATGCGGGTTCTTCGTTTCGGCGCTACCAAGTCGGCTGACTGTAGCATGGCCGAGTTTATGGTTTCCAATGTTTCAACGGCTGTTTGATGCGGCTGAGTTGTTTCTTTTTTTTTCCTTAAAGTAGTTTTGAAGAGTTCCGAGTGGAGCTTCTTCTGACATCTAGTCCAGTGTGTTATCACTGGATTTGATGTTTTTGTTGCGGGGGGGGATGGTGGAAATACTGAATATAATTGCATGGTGGTCTGTCCATGGCAACTTTTCATTTTCCAAAATTTTTATTTCCAGAGCTTGTCTGAAAATAAGATCAAGTGTGTGACCTAAAGCATGTGAGGGCCCACATACTAGTTGCTGTAATCCTAATCCTTCCAGGTGATCAATACAGGCATCGGCAATGGGGTCTTGTGAGGAGTTGGCCCAGAGATTGAAATCCCCGAGCAGCAAAAGATGTTTGCTGTTGAGGGTGTAAGTGGAGAAGAAATCCGTCCATAATGATAGCAGCTGCGATTTTGGGCCGGGCGGCCTATAGCAGACCAGAATGTGGACGGTCTCCTTTGAATTTGCTTGCAGTTGCAGAGTAAGGGTTTCCATGAATGGAAGAGGGTTTTGGCGGACTGGTTTGGTGATCATAAGATGAGTCTTGTAGATCACCGCCAGGCCGCCTCCTCTTTGCCCTATTCTGTTTTCCGTTATGATACGGTAATTTTCTGGCACCAGTTCTCCTAGAATGGTGTTACAGTCGGCTGTGAGCCAGCTCTCTGTAATAAAGAGACAGTCTAGATCATTTTGTTGAATGAAGTCGCGGATTTCTAGTCGGTGTTTTACTGCCGATCTTGTGTTAATCAAAGCACATTATATGTGCTTGAGCTGGGGTAAATGGCTGAAATGTCTGACCGTCGATCTATGATCGATTCTCAATAGTCGCTCAGTTCTTAGGGCCTTTTTGGTGATGGCTGGCAGTATTGTGGCGCATTGCCTCAAACTCCAAATGGTTTCGGCAGAATATTGCCGACATGCCATGATCGCCAATACACCGGGGGGGGAGGTGGAGATTTTAGGGCAGTGGGGAGAGGAATTGGCTAATTCCTCTCTCCTGGCTTGGTCCAGAGGAAGGCAAAAAACCCTGGCGGCGCTCGGCCAATATGCTCCGGTAGGGAAAAAATTCCTTCCTGACCCCTGTAAGAGGCGATCGGGTAACCCCTGGATCAAGCTTCTGTACGTTGGGGAGACGGGGGGGGGCTGGGGCTGAGAGGGTGACCCTGTTGCTGGTCTGGTGGGATGGCTGCCTGCTCAGGCGGTGGGATGAGGGTGCTTCTCTAAGAACTGGGGGCTGATAGGGTGAAAGCAGGGCCGAGTGACTGTCCTTCTGGGGTAAGGGGGGTTCCCTGGAAGCTGGATGAGGACAGCAGAGGCGTGGGGAGCGGCGCGCCGTTAGGCCGCAAGTGAAGCCGCGGTCTTTCCTAGACCGCGGCCCCGCGATTCAGGGCGGCCTGGCGCGGTGCTCTCAAAAAAGCCCCAGAGCGGCGGAAATTTCCTCGGGGAGGTGGCGGGGGGGGGGGGGCCCTGAAGAAGATGGAGGTGTGGGAGTGCAGGGGGTCAAAGAAAGGAGCAAAGGAGATCCGTATTGCTGCGGCTTTATCCTGAAAAGGACGGCCGTCAGCAGCTTTGTTGGAGGGCTCTTACCTGCGGAGAGCCAGGGAGCTGAGCTGGAGGAGAGGAGAGGAGAGATCAGAACGGGGCACAGGATATTCCAGGGCTGGAAACTGGAGTGTGGACTGGGCTAGCAGGGCTGGGAGGGACTCTGCCTGTCTGCCTCCTACGCCTGCCTGGAGCTAAAGCACACACGCTCCTACTCCTAGGAGACGTGCGCCGTTGGAGCTCCTGTAGCTAATCCACCTGCCTCACTGACTGACTAACTTAACTAGTCTCTCCCTCCCTCCTACTCCGACCCTGGCACTCCTTAATGTTAATCTAGATGCCATTCCTGCGGATATGAGACTAGTAGTCACCAATATTCTCCTTGCAGCCAGACTAAGTATAACCAGGCTGTGGAAATCTACGAAACCCCCTACAATAGAAAGCACCATCGATTTGGTAAATCTGCACCTCAATTATGAACTAACATTCGCTTCAAGTAGTGGCCGCCTTGCGGAGGTTCATAGAAAATGGCTAGCCTGGACACGATGGTCTGGAGCAGCAAAGTTCTTGTGATTAACTTGGTAGCAGTGGTGCCCTGGAATGAAAAATAGCTGTTGACTATGTCACTAGTTACCCTGTCAGTAAATGTTACTCATTGTCTCATGCATCTACTATGCTCTTTTGCCAGCCTGTTTTTGTTTGCTAACAATCTGTTTACTCTTTTGTACATTGGTTAGGTTTTCTTGACGAAGAACTGGTGTATATCCTGCTCTATATATTATTCCATACCGACTTGTATTTTAATTTGCTGTTTTACTTGTTTTGGAAATAAATAAAAACTATTGAAGAAAAAAAAAAAAGCAAGGAGGACTTAATACAGAAGTCTCATCGCAAGCCAGACAAGCTGTCTGAAAGTGTTAAAGAAAAAGTAAGAGAAAAGTTCAAAGATTTCTTGAGTCTGAAGTCAAAGAAAAAGAAGAAGAAAAAGAAAGCAAAGTCAGAGCTGTCTGGTAGTGAAGAGAACATAGAGGTTTCTAAGGAGCTCTTACCAAAAAAATGACAACCTTCAAAGCTCAACAGTGATTATAAGGCCCCGTGTTCCGGTAAAAGCAGCGATCATGGATGCCGTCCATATACAAGACTAAGTGATGAGGAGACGCTCAGTGATTCTTGCACGGAAAGCTTACTTGGGAGTGATGAGGATTACAACGAAGAGATCGTTGTCACGCATGCTGATGGTTTTCTAAATGTTGGCCACAACAGGAGCAAGTACAGCTCTGCCAAGCAAAGACTTGTGATGGACAATATGGATGAGAATGCTATGGATGCAAATATGAGTGAACTGTTAGATCTCTGCTCAGGAAAGTTTAAGGAATCACAGTCCAACACCAGCCAGCCTGATGCATATGACTCCAAGATAGGGGCTATGGATGAGTTGCTGGGACTCTGCTCTGGAAAATTTGTCTCTCAAGATGATGGTTCAAATCAAGAATCTTTTAGTTGTGCAAAGGCTCATGCTGAAAATGTAAAAAAATGACCTAATGTCTGAAGCAGTTGCTCTCTGTTCCGGTTCTTTCACCAACAGAGAAAATTAAGAAAATGAGGCCGAGCTTGAGGATTTCCATCTTCTACCATGTGATGATTCTGACAGCGAAGAGCTTGCAGAAATTGAAAGTGGTGCAGAAGATAAAGAGGAGGAAGTGAAGGAGGAAGTAAAGGTGGAAATATCCGGATAAAGAGAAGAAAAACCTGGCTAATAATTACAATTACAATTTCTTTGGCCTGTACTGAACATGTAAGAGACCGTACCCCGATCCTGAGGATAAGACCCCAGATGAGATGATCCAGTGTGTGGTGTGTGAGGACTGGTTTCATGGTCGGCACCTAGGGGCAGTTCCATCGGAGCACGTTGAGTTTCATGAGATGGTGTGCCAGGGCTGTATGGATCACTGTTCATTTCTTTGGGCCTACTCTGCCAAGTTAGGAGTTCCTGGTGTCACCAAGATTACCAAAGCAGAAACAGAACATGAAGATGTTAAAGTTGATGATTGTCCTACGGAAACAGCCAACACTCAGAATGGACTAACAATAAATAATGAAGAATGTATGGAACATAACGACGATGAGGAGGAGGCAATTCTTAGAAAGCTAAATCTGAAGGACTTTATGGAAAATGAAGCTGAACTTTCTGAAAGTGAAATTCCTGACCGCTTCAGGGCAAATGAAGTGGCTGAAGTGCAGGAAGTACTGTAGGGGTTTGCACATCTTCAGTTCTCAGTCAGTTGCTTGATCGAAATAAAGCTGAAAAACTTAACTCTGACACTGCACTAAATGATGTAGAAAAAGTGTGTCCAATATCCACTGAGCCTTGTGAAAGTAGTAAGGCAGGTGATATTCATGGCTTTCCCATAATTGATGATCAGCAGAGCAGGGTCATTGAGGAATCTGAATTGCAAGAAATATGCACCCAGACTGAAGCTATTTTGCCTCTGTGAATTATTTGCATGTTGAAGAGCAGTGTGTTAATTTTTATGTTGATGAAATTAAAGCAGTGAATACAATGTCACCCCTACCACAGGCAGGATCTGTAGAGAGGGGTTTAGTGTCCACCGAAGTAGAAAAAAAATTGTTTTGAATCTTCAGAATTAATAGTACCAGCATGTCATGATCAGAATAGAATTCAGGAAATCGCCTGTGATACCTTAAATTGGCAGAGTTATGACATCTGTGATCTTGAATCTGGAAAACCACGCTCCCACAGTGAGGATATTGCAAAGTGTGATATAACCAGTGAAGTTTCTGTCCAAGACTTGGATAGACCGCCCTCTGTGGCTGAAACACAGTTAGATGATGCAGGAAGCCATGTAGTACAGTGCTGCCAGTCCATACATGATGAAATCGGATTTGAATATAAACCCAGTCTTTAGAAAGTGTTCTGTCAGAGCAAGTAACGCAGGATAATACTTTGGACTTGACTACCAAGATTCCTCGGGAAGTAAAATCTATTTTTCAAAGTGTAGTGTAATCTGTAATGGCAGGTGAGCCCTCTGAACGTTGTGAAACCCTCATCACTGAAGTGGTCAGAAAGGCTAATTGTACTAATTTAATGGATTATTTTTCCAAATGTCTTGAAAGGAATGAAGAATATGAGAATTTGTGTCCAATAGTCGATGGTTTCAAAGAGACTATGAGGCAAAGATAGTTAAACAACTAGCCATAAACATAATTTCAAAAGTGATTGTAGCTGCTAGACAAGAAATGTTGTCTAGCTCAGTTAATGATGTGTCCGATAGCAGTTGTCAAGTTCTTGGTGAGAATAGGGATGTGCGAACAAGTGATGCACAGAGTAAGCAGTTGGTTCAAGAAAGTGTTTTCAGTTTTTGCAAACCTTACATTGGCTTTAATAGATTTTCACCATACTTGTGAGTCTGAACTATCACAAAGTAAGAAATTTGGAAATACAGAATTGACAAATAATGATTTCCGTCTAGAGCACCAAAGGGAAGAAAAACCGCCTAGTACATCGGTTTATCAGAGGTCTTCTGCATCAGACTTTAGTCCAGTTCATAGAAGAACACATTTTTTTGAGTGTCACCATGCCTTGGAGGATTCCAGTCTCAGGCCCCATACATACGAGCAAATAAATCTGTTCAAATCGGTCTGACAGACCGATTTGATCAGATTTGTCTGCTGGGCTGTTTTGGTTTGATCGCTGTATACACGATCAAACCAAAATCCCCGCCGGCAGACAGCGCGGTGACGTGGCGATGACGTTGACGCCGCCACGTCACCGCACCAGGAAGTAAAACACTTCCGCGCATGCGTCTAATCCATTTGACGCATGTGCGAGCAGATATGTCTGCTGGTTAGTGTACTAACCAGCAGACATGTCGGACGGACGGATTCCCAGCAGACAGATTTTAAAGCATGCTTTAAAATCTGTCTGCTGGAAAAATCGGTCTGTCCGCCCGTACACACGATCGAATCTGTCTGCTGAAACGGTCTGTCAGACCGTTTCCAGCAGATAGATTTGATCGTGTGTACGCGGCCTTAGTGTGTTTACATCTGAAGAAGGCATCCACATGGATGATCCATTGCAGAGCACAGTGTTATCAGCTCATGGTATTGGTGAATGAGTATATTACAAAGCAAGGAACACCCTGTTATGTACCTCAGCCGAAAGTTGAAAACCAATAGGAGAATAAATAGGTTGTTCCTGGCCCTTCAGGAACTTAGTTTTGTTGTAACGCATCGCTTCGGTGTTAAAATGGGGAATGCAGATGGTTTGTCCCGAGTGCATGCATGCCTGGCAACCTGTGTCCCAACCCTAGGGTTGAAACAAGAGGGGGGGTATGTGACAGGAAGTCAGGTAAATCTGTGTATGTTGTCACAGATGGGAGATACTTTTCTGCCTTGTTTAGACAATACACCAATTCAGTGGCGGCCCGCCCATATGGGCGCACAGGCGCCGCCCCCCCTCCCGCAGTCACAAGAAAAAAAAAAAAAACGGGCCCTTTAAGAACTTTTATTCGGCTAAAATTTCATTTTGACATTTTAGCCGAAGTTCTGGCGGCCGTCTATAGAGGGCGCTGCAGCGCCACCCCCTCTCGCAAGTAACACACGTTCAATGCTATGCATTGGACGTGTGTTACTGTTACCAGCTGCCTGGTCTATTCGTATAACCGGACATGGGACGCCAGTTACCCGAATAGCGGCAGCTGGTTGGCTGAGGGGAACTGCCTATTAAAGCCAGCGGCTCTGATAGGCTTTTCCAGTGCCGCCCTCCGGCTCTTGGAAGTCTATGCTCGGAGCGCAGGCAACCTGCGGTCCTTGCATTAGACTGACAGCTGTTTCAGCCAATCAGGTTCCCGGATTCTGGTTTTCAGGAACCTGATTGGCTGAAGCTTCTCCACGGCGGCAGAAGACATCGAGGGAGGACATGGAAGCGTCAGGTAAGTGATTTTTTTTACAGGGAAAGGGGCAGCATGGGGCACAGTGGCAGCATGGGGCACAGTGGCAGCATGGGGCACAGTGGCATGAGGCACAGTGGCATCATGGGGCACAGAGGCGACAATGAGCACAGTGGCATGGGGCACAGTGGTGACAATTGATGGCACAGTGACTGCATATGATGGCATGGCACAGTGGTGACAATTGATGGCACAGTGACTGCATTTGATGGCATGGCACAGAGGTGACAATTGATGGCACAGTGACTGCGTTTGATGGCATGGCACAGTGGTGACAATTGATTGCACAGTGACTGCATTTGATGGCATGGCACAGTGGTGACAATTGATGGACACAGTAGCTGCTTTTGATGGCATGGCACATTGGTGACAATTGATGGCACAGTGGTGGCGTTTGATGGCATGACACAATTGGTGACACAAGTGGTGACAATTGATGGCACAGTGACTGCATATGATGGCATAGCACAGTGGTGACAATTGATGGCACAGTGACTGCATATGATGGCATGGCACATTGGTGACAATTGATGGGCACAGTAGCTGCGTTTGATGGCATGGCACATTGGGGACAATTGATGGCACAGTGACTGAATATGATGGCATGGCACAGTGGTGACAATTGATGGCACAGTGACTGCATATGATGGCATGGCACAGTGGTGACAATTGATGGCACAGTGGTGGCGTTTGATGGCATGGCACAGTGGTGACAATTGATGGCACAGTGACTGCATTTGATGGCATGGCACAGTGGTGACAATTGATGGCACAGTGACTGCATTTGATGGCATGGCACAGTGGTGACAATTGATGGCACAGTGACTGCATATGATGGCATGGCGCAGTGGTGACAATTGATGGCACAGTGACTGCATATGATGGCATGGCACATTGGTGACAATTGATGGGCACATTAGCTGCGTTTGATGGCATGGCACATTGGTGACAATTGATGGGCAGGGTAGCTGCATTTGATGGCATGGCACATTGGTGACAATTGATGGCACAGTGGTGGCGTTTGATGGCATGGCACAGTGGTGACAATTGATGGCACAGTGGTGGCGTTTGATGGCATGGCACAGTGGTGACAATTGATGGCACAGTGACTGCATATGATGGCATGGCACAGTGGTGACAATTGATGGCACAGTTGCTGTGTTGCATGGCACAGTGGTGACAATTGATGGCACAGTGGCTGCATTTGATGGCATGGCACAGTGGTGACAATTGATGGCACAGTTGCTGTGTTTGATGGCATGGCACAGTGGTGACAATTGATGGCACAGTGGCTGCATTTGGTGTCATGGCACAGTGGTGACAATTGATGGCACAGTTTCTGTGTTTGATGGCATGGCACAGTGGTGACAATTGATGGCACAGTGGCTGCATTTGGTGGCATGGCACAGTGGCTGCATTTGGTGGCACAGTGGCTGCATTTGGTGGCATGGCACAGTGGCTGCATGTGATGGGCACAGTGAGGCTGCAATATTTTTTTTTTCGTTTGCGCCCCCCAAAAATGTTGAGCACCAGCCGCCACTGCACCAATTACTATTGGGCGTCGGCTGCAGAAAATGGCCACATGGGACAATTGATGGCACAGTGACTGAATATGATGGCATGGCACAGTGGTGACAATTGATGGCACAGTGACTGCATATGATGGCATGGCACAGTGGTGACAATTGATGGCACAGTGGTGGCGTTTGATGGCATGGCACAGTGGTGACAATTGATGGCACAGTGACTGCATTTGATGGCATGGCACAGTGGTGACAATTGATGGCACAGTGACTGCATTTGATGGCATGGCACAGTGGTGACAATTGATGGCACAGTGACTGCATATGATGGCATGGCGCAGTGGTGACAATTGATGGCACAGTGACTGCATATGATGGCATGGCACATTGGTGACAATTGATGGGCACATTAGCTGCGTTTGATGGCATGGCACATTGGTGACAATTGATGGGCAGGGTAGCTGCGTTTGATGGCATGGCACATTGGTGACAATTGATGGCACAGTGGTGGCGTTTGATGGCATGGCACAGTGGTGACAATTGATGGCACAGTGGTGGCGTTTGATGGCATGGCACAGTGGTGACAATTGATGGCACAGTGACTGCATATGATGGCATGGCACAGTGGTGACAATTGATGGCACAGTTGCTGTGTTGCATGGCACAGTGGTGACAATTGATGGCACAGTGGCTGCATTTGATGGCATGGCACAGTGGTGACAATTGATGGCACAGTTGCTGTGTTTGATGGCATGGCACAGTGGTGACAATTGATGGCACAGTGGCTGCATTTGGTGTCATGGCACAGTGGTGACAATTGATGGCACAGTTTCTGTGTTTGATGGCATGGCACAGTGGTGACAATTGATGGCACAGTGGCTGCATTTGGTGGCATGGCACAGTGGCTGCATTTGGTGGCACAGTGGCTGCATTTGGTGGCATGGCACAGTGGCTGCATGTGATGGGCACAGTGAGGCTGCAATATTTTTTTTTTCGTTTGCGCCCCCCAAAAATGTTGAGCACCAGCCGCCACTGCACCAATTACTATTGGGCGTCGGCTGCAGAAAATGGCCAGAGAGGTTTGGGGCGTTAGAAGGCTTCAGCTGTTCAAAATTAAGCAATTAACCACTTAAGACTCGGACCAAAATGCAGGTAAAGGACCTTGCCCCTTTTTGCGATTCGGCACTGCGTAGTTTTAACTGACAATTGCGCGGTCGTGCGACGTGGCTCCCAAACAAAATTGGCGTCCTTCTTTCCCCACAAATAGAGCTTTCTTTTGGTGGTATTTGATCACCTCTGCGGTTTTTATTTTTTGCGCTATAAACAAAAATAGAGCGACAATTTTAAAAAAAATGCAATATTTTTTACTTTTTGCTATAATAAATATCCCCCAAAAATATATAAAAAAACATTTTTTTTCCTCAGTTTAGGCCGATACGTATTCTTCTACATATTTTTGGTAAAAAAAATAGCAATAAGCGTTTATCGGTTGGTTTTCGCAAAATTTATAGCGTTTACAAAATAAGGGATAGTTTTATTGCATTTTTATTAATTTTTTTTTTTTACTACTAATATCGGCGATCAGCAATTTTTTTCGTGACTGCGACATTATGGCGGACACTTCGGACAATTTTGACACATTTTTGGGACAATTGTCATTTTCACAGCAAAAAATGCATTTAAATTGCATTGTTTACTGTGGAAATGACAGTTGCAGTTTGGGAGTTAACCACAGGGGGCGCTGTAAATTTGAGTGTACCCTGTGTGTGTGTTTACAACTGTAGGGGGGTGTGGCTGTAGGTGTGACGTCATCGATCGCGTCCCCCTATTACAGGGATGACGCGATCGATGCTGCGGCCACAGTGAATGTCACGTACCTGGGTGAAGTCTGAAATGACGAGGTTAGCCTCTCTTGAATCTCCGGCCCTGGTCCCGCTGAGAGTGGAGACAGGGGAAACCAAGGGCCAGGAGAGACACGAGTGCCTGTAGATGTAACTTGGGAAGCCCGCAACCGGTGATGCAAGTCTTGCAAGGCAGGACGTCGCAGCAGTTCGCAGGGACGAAGTCGCAGCAGGTTGCAGGGACGAAGTCGCAGCAGGTTGCAGCAGCGAAGTCGCAGCAGGTGGCAGGGACGAAGTCGCAGCAGGTTGCAGCAGCGAAGTTGCAGCAGGTTGCAGGGACGAAGTCGCAGCAGGTTGCTGGGATGAAGTCGCAGGTACCCGGGAGGTAGAGCGGAGCCAAACAGGGAGCAGGATCGTGGTCACATGGGAAGCCGGGTTCAGCAACGAGCGGGCAGCGAGGTACCAAGTCATCAGGCAGGAAACAGGGTCACGTGGAAAGCCGAGATCAGGAACCAAGAGTCAGGGGTGAAGCGAGTCCAAAACAAGGTCAAGGAAGCCAAGGATCAGTAACCGGGTTTAGGAGCATGGGAACAGGCACAGGACACAGGAACCATAACCACTGAGATCCGTCAGCACTCGGCTAGGGTCAGAGCATCCTTTAAATAGGCTGTTTGGCGCCAACGGACGCGCGCGCGCTCCCGCGAATTCGCGGGGACAGCTCTAGCAGCTCTCTTACAGTGAAGCACGGGGAAGCCGTGTTTACACACGGCTCTCCCCGTTCTTCAGCTCCAGGGACGGATTGCCGCACTGCAGCGGCGATCGGGTCCGCGAATCCCGCGGTCCCGTTCCTGGAGTTTCGGACCGGGTCACGGGTGCTCGCCCGTGACCCACGGCTGGGTACTAAAATCAACGTATATATGTGCCCAGCCGTGCCATTCTGCCGACGTAAATGTGCAGTAGGCGGTCCTTAAGTGGTTAAAGCCTCTATAAAGACAGCATAAGGATGACGACTGATTGCTGCATCCTGAGGCTTTGTGAGCTAAGGAGCAGTCACACTACTGAAGAGGTGAGGTGCTGGTTGATATTTATGTGTGATAAATATCAAAGAAACTTTTTGTTTTCTGCTGTAGGACCAGCAGTAGGCTGTGCCAGACTCCATAGGTAGGTTCCTGTGTTGGGAAGGTAGACGCCCCAAGTGGCAAGGGTTTATTTTATGTTTTGTTTTGTTAATGCTGTTTTGATGCTTGCACTTGTATCCAGCAATATGGAAAAATAAACCATATCATGTGTTTTCAACCATCCTCAACTGCCTTTTTGTACAGTTCAGCGTGTAGTGAACCCATCCAGGGGGTCACACACACCCGCTACCGAGCTAATCCCTCACAATATATATATATATATATATATATATATATATATATATATATATATATATAGCTACAAAAACTGAGGTACTCCCTAGATGGGAGGGGTTATATAGGAAGGGGGACTTCCTGTCTTTTGGGTGTACCAGTGTCCATTCACCTATAGGTGGCCTATAACGAACATAGTTATGACTATCATGCTCTATGTCCTGTGATGTACTCCAAGAAAAGGATTTTACAGGTAATCTGTTATAAAAATCCAATTTTTTCAGTTTGGATAGAGTAAGGGAGGGTAATAAACCATTCGTTTTTAATTTATTTTCAATTTGTTTTTATTAAGATTATGAAAGAAAATAACAGGTCAAGTAACAGTACAATGTGAATCTATGAACAGATTTCCCAGTAGACAATAAGACATAGTATTCATTAAATACTGAAACGTAATACCAGCATTAAAAGTATTCGGTAAACTAGCAGGTCCGCGCATCCTACTACACAATGTGGAGCCACAGCACCTTCCTTAGATAAGGCACTGGAATGCATAATATACATAGTTATCATAATATAACACCATAGAAATTAGGACATATGCCCGCATCATTCTAGCTCAATAAGAGGTAAACATGAGATAGTCAGACCGGTCCTCAATTCCACGAAGGAATGGGGATCAATTACCTCCACCAAAGATAGAGGTGAGCAAATGAAAATGAGAGCTACCAAAGATGGAAGTGAAAAGCAAGGTTAAGCAAAAACCACAAAAACAAAAACAATAAAATGGAGCCTTGAAGACCGAATTTTTGCAGGGTTGCCCTAAGATATCCCCAGTGCACCCTGTCAAAGGCTTTTTCTGCGTCCAATGCCAAAAATGCTGCAGGGGTTCTTCGACGTTCTAGTAAGTACAACAAATTAAATAATCGCCTAGTACCATCAGGGGCTTGTCTCCCCTTCACAAAGCCGACCTGGTCGGCCTTAACCAAAAACGGAGTAATAGATGTTAACCTGTTTGCTAAGATTTTAGCATAGATCTTGAGATCAGTGTTTAAGAGCGAGATAGGCCTAAAATTTTGTGGGGAATCCGGCTTCTTACCTGGCTTTGGCAAAGTCACAATGGTAGCTTCCAACATTTCTTCCGGGAACATCGATGAGGAGGCGACACTGTTGAACAGGGTACATAAATATGGGGTTAGTATGTGAGAGAATACTTTATAACATCCATCTACACCCCGTGATTTATTTTTGGGGAGAGCTTTGATGACGTTGCTGATTTTAGTATGTTGAATAGGTGCGTTGAGTGATATCAGTTGGGAGGGAGATAGAGAGGGCAAAGTCAAAGAGTTGAGAAATCAGTTAATGAATGTGTCAGTGGGCTGTGGAGTGTCTGCATCTAGCTCAAGGTTATAAAGGTCTCTATAGTATTTCATAAAAGCATTGGCTATTTGTGTCGGGTGATGGACCAATGTGTTAGAATGTGGATCTTTAATAAAGGATAATTTAGAGTGCTGTTGAAGTTTTTTGATATGTTTGGCCAGGAGTTTCCCTGCCTTGTTGCCATGAGCATAGTACATGGCCTTAATTCGCCGTAAACACTTCTGATGTGATGTAATCAGCATGAGACGGAGCTTGTGCCTGCACGCAAATAGGTCAGATTCAGTCGCAGGAGAGGGACATTGTTTGTGTAGGGTTTCTAATTTTTGGATTTCCCCTAGCAACCCCTGCAACAGTGCCGTTCTCCTCCTCTTTTCCCTAGCTGCTGTTTGTATCAACAGACCTCTACTAAATGCCTTATGTGAGCACCATAAAGATGCAATCTTAGTATCAGCAGTATCGTTAAGATGAACAAATTCTTCAAGCAATACCCCTAGTCTAGCAGTCTGGACAGAGTCAGAGAGAATATCAACATTATTTCTCCAAAGATAAACTGGCGGGTCTGTATTCTTATCCTGAAGGGAGATGGTCACTGGCGCATGGTCTGACCAGGTTATCTAAAGAAAATTTTCACCTCAATAGTTCTTTGCAACAGGGGCAGATCAGAGAGCACCAGGTCAATTCTGGAATATGCCCGATGGGGACACAGGTAATGGGTATAGTCCCTTTCTGAAGAGTGGTAGCAACGCCATGTGTTGTACAGGTCATGTTCCGCTATAAGTGGTCGGAGTTCTGTCCTCCGTGTTGGCAGAGGTTGCGAACAGTCCATGGTCCTGTCAGGAACGCAGTTAAAATCCCCACAGAGGAGCAGAGATCCTTGTTTGATCTTTTCCACTCTTTTCAGTAAAGCAGCCAGAAATCTTGGTTGTCTTTTGTTTGGCGCATACAGGTTGACTAGAGTAAAGGTAGACCGATTCAGGTCGCATATTAGAATTATGTATCTCCCATTGGGGTCGCAAACAACGTTGTGCAATTTAAATGCAACAGAGTGTTTAACGGCCATCATCCCCCTTCTCTTTTTAACAGGTGCCATCGCTTGAAAAACATGAGGGTATGCTCTGTGCGAACATTTGGGAGGTTTAGAGGACTTAAAATGAGTCTCTTGGATGCAGACTACATCACCTTTAAGCCGCTCCATCTCTTTCCACATGGAGCTTTGTTTAAATGGGCTGTTAAGACCGTTAACATTCATGGACACTAATGACAATACCATCAGAGCAGAAATGGGGAGCGCTCAGCAGAAGTTGGGAAAAAATCTGATTTTGGATCAGATATCACAACGTTACCTGAAGGTGGCGCTGTTGCGCTAGAGACGCCTGGCCAGAAGTCCATCACATTGCAAGGAGGTACTATATAGTGAGATTTCGACATAGATGGGAATCTTGTTTTGCAGTAAGCATGTGGTACAGTCAGAACATAACAAAGAAAAAAAAGGAAAAGAAGATAAACCAGAACCTAAAAATGTGAAAAGTCTCACAAAGTGTGAACGAATCCGCAATACTTGTGGGGGGGTAAACAGCTCTCCGTATCCCGATACAGCATCTGTCAGAGAAAAAGAAATAACCAAGGCAGTAGCTGTGGTATATAGGAGACTTCCAAAAGAGTCAGGTCAAGTTTTACACCATTCTGGGGACAATCTTGGGAGGTTTTGATCATGTACAGATTCTCCAGGGTCTTCCGGAAGGAGATCCCACTTTTTGGCAAGGGCCAGGCCATCCTCAAGGTTTGTAATGACATAAGTACGGTTTTCCCTTGTAATAAGCAGCTTAGTCGGGAAACCCCAGGAGTAGGAGATTTTGTGATTCTGTAGTAGTTTAGTCATGGATGACAAATTTTTGCGCGCCTGCATAGTAGGTTTGGACAGGTCGGGCGAAGATGGCGAAGATGGCGATCGCCGAATAAGGGGTGATTCTTCCTAGAGAAGCGCATGAGGTCATCTTTTACGTGAAAGAAATGGATGCGAGCAATGACATCTCTTGGGACCGTATCCGGGAGAAACTTTGGCTTGGGGAGGCGATGTGCTCTGTCCACTATCACTTCTTGTTTGGGGGTATCAGGCAGCAACGCTGCGATGAAGGACTGGACATAGAGCCTGAGTTCAGCTGGGGCAATGGATTCCTCCACCCCCCTAAGTTTGATATTGTTCCTCCTGGATCTGTCCTCTAAGTCTATGATCTTATTGTGAGCTGCTGAAAACTCCCCCATCTTGTCTTCCACGTGAGAGATCCGTTCTCCTATAGCTGACACTTCCCCTGTAAGCTGGGTGACATAGGCCATCATGTCCCTGTGCATGGATCCTCTAAGAGTGATCAGCATGTCCCTTATGGTCGTGTCGCTAAGGGGTTGCCCTGTGGTGGGGAACTCGTTAATCTGCTCCACAAAGTCTCTAGTACTGTCCTGACAAGTGCATGCTGTCCCCAGCTCACCTGCATATCTGTGGGCTGACGATCGCTTCTGGACCGACTTCTTTGGGCTGTTGATCGGGGATGCCCCCGGGGATGAACCTCCACTGGTGTTGTGAGAGAAGTGCCCCCTCCGTGAGCAGGATTCGATCCGACGCCACGATCGCTGTGCGGACTGTACCGCGAGTCCGAGGCCTCGGCGCCATCTTGCAGCCTAGGCGTACTATCCGACGGGTAGAAGTCGGTTAGTTTTCGCGGCCCCTTCTCCTTCTTTCTCTTCCCCATTATCTTCCAGAGGGATCCAAGAGTGACCCCAAAGTCGCTGGAGCCTCGGTCTGCTGGGATAGTCGCTAGAAAGGGTAAGATGCCGGCGGGTTACACAGAGTTCTCTCCTCACACAGCCATCCGTCTCGGCTGCCGGCCACGCCCCCCGTTTTTAATTTCTTGCCATCTGTGTCCCCATTGGAAGATATCACTGCTATTACTTTTCTAGAGACTTTTACTTTCACTTTTAATAATAAAGGTAAACAGAACATCTCCCTTATTGGGGCACAGATAGCAATAAAAACCTGACAGGTGTTCTAATCCATTTCCACTTTATCCAAAACTAAAAAAAAGTGTTTCCTTTATTTATACTTTAACCACCTTGCTACCAGCCGCCGTCAATTGACGGCAGCACGATAGCTCTGGTGTTCTGAGAGGACGTCATATGACGTCCTCGTCTTGCAGAGCAACTAGGGGGTGATTGCCGCCGGGCAGCCGCGATTGCCCAGTAACTGAGCATGACCGTGGATCTCTGTGTGTAAACACAGAGATCCAGGTGCTTTCAGGGAGAAGAGACCGATGCTGTGTCCCTTGTACATAGGGACACAGATCGATCACCTCCCCCAGTCAGTCCCCTTCCCCCACAGTTAGAATCACTAGTAGGGAACACATTTAACCCCTTCCTCACCCCCTAGTGTTAACCCCATATTTATAGCACTGATTGCTGTATAAATGTGAATGGTCCTAAAAATGTGTCAACAGTGTCTGATGTGTCCGTCATATTGTTGCAGTCCCAATAAAAATCGCAGGTCGCTGCCATTACTAGTAAAAAAAAAAAATGATGTCCCCTATTTTGTTTTGCACAAACCAGTCACTATACGCTTATTGCGATTTTTTATTTATTTGTTTACCAAAAATATGTAGAAGAATACGTATCGGCCTAAACTGAGAAAAAAAATATATATTTTTTTAAATTGGGATATATATTATAGCAAAAAGTAAAAAATATTGGGCCAGATTCTCAAAAGAGATATGCCGGCGCTTCGTAGGAAACACCGTCGTATCTCTGTTTTTTTTACTGGGTATCTATGCGTGTGATTCCTAGAATCACTTACGCATAGATACAGTGAAGATCCAACATGTGTAAAACAATTACACTGTCGGATCATAGATGTAATGACAATGCCGGCCGCTAGGTGGCCTTTACGTTGTTTTCTCATTTGCCTATGCAAATGAGCATAATCCGACGATTCCCGAACGTTTTTACGCCGCCCCGTCGTCGTTTACGTTGTTTCCGTACGCGTAAGGTTACCCCTGCTATATGAGGGGTAACCTTACGAAGTTCCGTCATTGCCATGTTAAGTATGGCGTCGGGTCAGCGTTGTCTTTTTCCGTTGGTTACGTTGTTTTACTAAGTCGATTGCGAATATGGATTTACATAAACGACGCTCACGTCGGTTTAATTCACTTTTTCAGACGTGAGCTGGAGCATGCGCACTGGGCTATTTTTGAGGCCGGCGCATGCGCAGTTCGATCGACACGGAGGCGCGCTTAATTTAAATACAAGCCGCCCCCTTTGAATTACGCGGGGATACACAGAGCCATTTACACTACGCCGACGCAACTTACGGAGCAAGTGCTTTGGGAATACGGCACTTGCTCAGTTAAATTGCGGCGGCATAGTGTAAATGGCTTACGTCAAGCCAGCGTGAATTCTACGGGAATCTGGCCCATTGTGTTTTTCTTTAAAATTGGTGATCAAATACCACCAAAAGAAAGCTCTATTTGTGGGGAAAAAAAGGACATCAGTTTTGTTTGGGAGTCCTGTCGTACGACCGCGCAATTGTCAGTTAAAGCAATGCAGTGCCGGAAGCTGAAATTTCGCCTGGGCAGGAAGGGAGTATATGTGCCCAGTAAGCAAGTGGTTAAGTATATCAACCCCAATGATTTCCATATTTCCATATTTAGGTTTCTATGCACTGTTCAGAGAACTGATCCAAAAAGGCAGACTATTCAAAATTGGCTATGATATTTTTACATTTCTGAAACTCCACATGCCTGAACCACTACTTAATTACTGATGTATTTATTTATTTCCTTTTGTGAACTGAGTTTAACACCTTTTCGTTCATAATTTACGAAGCATTTATAGCATTTTGCAGTAAATACTGCAAAGTTGCATATTGAATTAACAGTTTTGGGATAGCATGCGATATTTAAGGAAAATGTATCTGGACACCTAAATACCACATTTGATCTGCTTTAGTGAATGAAGCCCGCTATATTCAGAAGAACTCTGCATATAAACATATAAACACTACACACAAGTGGCTCACCTCTGAGTAGGGGGACTACCTTAATGTTTGACTTTCATATGACTATGACCTTTGCTTTTGTTTTTTATGTGTCCTAGTGTTATCACACGACAGCTGCAGCCTTAAAAACATCAATGTTTTTTTATATGTATATTTTTTGAATTAGCACAGTTTTTTGTTTATTATATGACCATATGAGGTGGTGCTGTTGCTGTTGGCTCAAAAATCTGAATCAGCAGAGGGGCAGAAGAGCTGAGCAGAGTGTAGCGGATGCGGAGCAGCGTGGTGTCCAATAACAGTGTGTGTGTGACTGCTTGGGTGTGTGAGTGAGTGCAAACAGGATCGACCCCTCAGATAGAAGAAGAAGTGTTATTGTTAAAGTGGAGTTTCCATCCCAAACATTTTTCTTTTATTATTGTGCTCATTAGACCTAAAAAAGGAAAAAATATATATATATATATATATATTTTTTACTCATCTGGAAATGCCTATGCAGTCCCACGAAATCTGCCTTTGAAAGCACCTAGGATTCTGACATCATCTCTCTCTAATGCTCCTGGGAAATGTGTGTCATTATTTCCCAGGATGCAGTGCACTATCCAATTATCACTCCCCATCCAAGACTTCCAGGAAGTAAGTGCTTGTAGGCTTCACAATGCCCACAAGCAAAATGACAACGGTATGGACATAGTTTTATAAACTATCTTTTTTGAATACCTATGCAGAGCGGCGGCAGATTGTAAAATAGTAAGTGACCAGATTTATATTATAAAAACAGAGGATGAAAGGACATACATTTAAAAAAATGCTAATTGTGATTGGAACCCTCGCTTTAAGTACCTGTGTATTGTTGAGTGTTGATTATTAGTGCCAGAAAGCTAGTTGTTATTTCAATCCTCATTAAGTTAGTAGGTACGATGCCCGGTGGGTTTGGAGAGGCCACTCGGTGTGCATCTTGCGAAATGTATGCGTTCCTTGATCATCTTAACGAGGGTAAATACTGCTGTGCAAAATGTAAGCACATTGTTTCCCTGGAAGCCCAGGTTCTGAATCAAGGGAAGAACTGTCGGCACTAAGAAGACCCTCCATACTAAAGGAGAGCCAAGAACATACTCAGCAGGTTCCGGAGGGGGCTAGCACAGAGGCAGGTGGAGACAAAGAGGTGCAGGCACTAGAAAAGAGTAGATGGGTGACAGTCAGGAAGGATAGAGGTGAAAGGACCAGGGAGGCCACTCCTGGGCTGGAAAATTTCAATAAGTACGCTCCATTTAGTGACATTGATGAAACCAGTCAGAGACCAGAACTGCTGGAGCTGAGGAACTCCCTAAGCTGCCAGGGGAAGAACTCCTCCAGTGAGAGGGGGGGGAAGCGAAGGGAAAGGAAAGACAGATTCTGGTGGTAGGGGACTCAATTTTTAGAAGGACAAAGAGGGCAATCTGTCACAAAGGCCTAAAGCGCCAAACTGTATGCTGTTTACCAGGCACTCGGGTTCAGCACATCACGGATCTGGTAGACAGATTATCAGGAGGGGCTGGGGAAGACACAGCTGTCATGCACATTGGCACCAAAGACAAAGTCAAGTTAGATGGAGTGACCTAAGGAACTATTTTAGGGACTTAGGCCTTGTACACACGATAGGATAGCCAGAGGACAACGATCTGATGGACCGTTTTCATTGGTCAAAACCGATCGTGTGTGGACCCCATAGGTTATTTAAGCTTCAGTTAAAAAAAAGCCAACTTGCTTTAAAATTTAACCGATGGATACCTAACGATAGGTCAAAACCGATCGTTAGTAGGCACGACTATCGGTTAAAAATCCACACATGCTCAGAATCAAGTCGACGCATGCTTGGAAGCATTGAAATTCATTTTTTTCAGCACGTAGTTGTGTTTTACGTCACCGTGTTCTAACACGATCAGTTGTTTAACCAATGGTGTGTAGTCACATCAGACCATCAGTCAGCTTCATCGGTTAACCGATGACAACGGTCCTTCGGACCGTTCTCATCGGATGGACTGACTGTGTGTACGAGACTTTACAGTACATGTCTGCGAGAATGTATTTCCAGCATGACGGCATCTCGCTGATTCTCGGCGACAGGGTGCCGATATCTCGCACTCGCTGAAATAGGAAAGCAACATTCCAGCGAACGCCACATAGAAGCGACGGGGATCCGACTTGGATTCCCACCAATTCTAGCCACAGCATTTGGTATGAATCATGAGGTGGAACGGCACGCCAAATTTTAAATAAAAAAAACGGCATGGGTTCCCCTTCAGGAGCATACCAGGCCCTTAGGTCTGATATGGATTGTAAGGAGAACCCCCCTACACCAAAAAAATGGTGTGGGGGTTCCCTCACAATCCATACCAGGCCCGTATCCGAGCACGCCGCCCGGCCAGTCAGGAAAGGAGTGGGGACGAGCGAGTGCCCCCTCTCTCCTGAGCCATACCAGGCCGCATGCCCTCAACATGGGGGGTGGGTACTCTCACATTCACTTGTACATTATTCTTTACATACAGGCATACCCCTCCCCTTTTTTTATCCCTGTGATAAAAATATTGCGGTCACCTACTGTAGGAGCTAAATTGAAGAAAAGGACCTCCAAGGTAGTATTCTCAGAAATACCTTGAGCCACATCAGAAAGGGGGATTAGGGAAGTAAACAAGTGGCTAAGGAGCTGGTGCAGTAAGGAAGGGTTTGGGTTCCTGGAGAACTGGGCTGACTTCTCTGTCAGTCACCAGTTCTATAGAAGGCACAGACTGCACCTAAATCAGGAGGGTGCAGATCTGCTGGGAGTTAAGATGGCTGTAAAGTTAGAGGGGCTTTTAAACCAGGGGGGAGGGTCCAGAGGTAGAGATAGTCAATGTGGAACATATTCCAGAGGGTAGTATTGGGGGCATTAGTGGTAGGTTGAATAAAGCACACAAACCCAAGGTAAGTATAGTAACAAGTCCTTTTTTCAATCTCGAAACACCCAAGAAGAGGACAGTATGCGACCAGTCTAAACTACATGGCATGTTCATCAATGCCAGGAGCCTGGCGAACAAAATAGGAGAACTTGATATACTGTTGTACGAGGAGGATTTAAAGTTTTGTGGGAGTTTCAGAGACTTGGTTCAACTGCTGTCATGATTGGCTGGCAACCATTCAAGGGTATTCCCTTTATCACAGGGATAAAAAAAGGGAGGGGTATACCTATATATAAAGAATAATGCACAAGGGAATGTGAGAGATGACATCACTAAGGGAGTTAGGGAGGAGGAGAAATCCTTATGGGTAGAGCTTCAAACGGATGAAACTAAGGAAAAAATAATACTAGGAGTATGCTATAGGCCTCCTAACCTGAGAGAGATGGGGGAGACAGACCTACTATCACAATTTGGATTAGCAGCAAGGACAGGAAGTGTCATGATGGGTTTGCTTTAAGAGCATATTTAATAAGGGCATTAGCCAGTGCATACTATTGGGAAATAAAGTTAAAAGAGCCAACAAAACTCCTGGATAGCTTAAAGTGATACTAAAGGTTTTTTTTTGTTTTGTTTTTTTAAATAACAAACATGTCATACTTACCTCCACTGTGCAGCCCGTATTGCACAGAGTGGCCTGAACATCCTCTTCTGCGGTCCCTCGGCAGCTCTTGTTGCTCTTCCCCGCATTAGATGACGCCCTAGGAGAAGTGCTCTCCCAAGGGGGTTACCTTGTAGGCGCGCTCCTAAATCATTCATTCAGTGTCCATAGACAGTGAGTGTATGACTCGCCCCGCACCCTGCTGTGCCCACATAATATATTGACAGCAGTTGGAGTCAATGGCTGTGCTGCTATGATTTTTTTCATTATATGTTTGGCTTAGTGGTCCAGTATTTGTTTTTATATTACACTTTATATAGAGTGGCACGCTTTACTATTTTTTGAATTGTACTAACTGAGATCTCACTGTGAGACTTCAGATCCTCATCCCTTGCTTTTCAGAGCAGAGAGTTCATGTGTAAATTCTGGACTTTAAAGACCTGTAGAGAAGAGATGGTACAGATAAACAGGTACAACGTATGTAGGAGTGTTTGTTTTGTCTCTGTGCCTCATCTAAAAGTAGAAATGTGTATAAAGTGTAGCGCCAATGCAGAAACCCTAAATATAAGGGCTCTCCTATAGGCTCGGTGACTAAAATCGTGAACCTAATTAATTTATCAATATAGATCTCTGCACGTTTCTGGTCAACAAATACAGAGTCCAATATAGACAAGTGTTTCAAAAAGATGAGGAGATTAATCAAAACATCCCCATTTTAGTGATCAAGATAAATAGGTATTCCAACCAATAATAGTGCTTAGTGAAAAAGAACTATACCCATATAACAATGGTTATCAAACAGTGACACATTCACAAAAATGTATATACAGTATATCTCAATGTCCACCAACAATTGGTAAATAAAAAAACAACAAACAAAATTGTGAAATGTAGGTGTAGATAAACAGTCCATGCACCCAGTTTAAGGTGTAACGGACGTATCTTCCTTCAAGGTGTGTGATCCCAGAAGCAATCCTCAAATAATGGAAATGTGAATGGGTATCCTTACCAGATAAGGTGGACCCTCAACTCACCAGCGGTGGGGGGTCTTAAGGGCTTGTGTAGGCCGATTGCCTGGTCTGGTGGTACTCAGGATGGTAATCCGGTTGTAATCAGGATAACGATCCACGACACAAAAGGTCTCCCACAATTCCAGAGGTTGGCTTGATGTTTACAGTGGATCCGTGGTAATACACAATCACTCCCCAACATGAGAAGGAAAAGAAGGAAGAGAATGGCTCCTCATAGTGTAAAACCGCAAATTTAGTAGGTATAAAAAATATATAAAATATATAAAAAATTCCAATGTGCCACAAGAAACAGGAACCAGAAAAAAATGATAAAATAAAACCACACGTGAAAAAACTCAATTGAAAGAAGTGGGCAGTATCTTTCCCCCTTGATGGGTGAATAGGAGTAATCCAAAGAGGAAAAAAGTGCAGTAATGACTTAGACAAGTCAGCCACCCGACCGGTTTCGTCTGCTAAAGACTTCAACTGGGGTTTCTAGCTGGGTCTTGTCTCTCACCTGCACTTTAAATACTTGTAGTATCCATCTCCATGTGATCAGGGCCCCTGTCATGCTGGGTCGGCGTGCGTGTCAAAAGAAATGCGCCGCCCTAGCTTGCGTTCCAAAACCCTAAAGTATGTGGGCGGAGACCTTCAAAGCGTCACCCATACACTAATGTGTAGTGTTGTCCCTCCCCTCCTCTTTCATCCAATCAAGGAACGAGAGGTTGGAATATCTACGCTCCAGTGGTTGAACTCTGCCTCTGTACGTGCGGCCTGACCTGACGTAATGACGTCGTCGGCTCGCGCCCCCCGGTATACTCCAATCGTAACCACGTCTCGTCCCGCTATAACAGCGCGGATGGTGTGTGGTAAGGGAATCGGCCAGAGTCATGCGTTCCATTCACAAGGAGCATGCGTTCCACGGGGTATAGCGATCATCCCTGGGTATATGCACTGTAGAAGGAGTCCCGTGCTGATGATGTCACTGCAGACATCTCTAAGGCCGCGTACACACGATCAAATCTGTCTGCTGGAAACGGTCTGCTAGACCGTCCCAGCAGACAGATTCGATCGTGTGTACGGGCGAGCCGACGGATTTGGCCACCCGACAGATTTCAAAGCATGCTTTGAAATCTATCGGGTGGGAACCCGTCCGCCCGACATGTCTGCTGGCTAGTACACTTACCAGCAGACATGTCGTCTCGCACCGGCGCCGAATGGATTCGGCGCATGCGCGGAAGTGTTTTACTTCCTGGTACGCTGACGTGGCGGTGACGTGGCGGTGACGTTGACGCCGCCACGTCACCGACACGTCAGCGTGCTGTCTGCTGGCGGGGATTTTGGTTTGCTCGTGTGTACATGCGAGCAAACCAAAATGACAGCAGACAAATTTGTTCAAATCGGTCGGACAGACCGTTTTGAACAAATCTATTGCCTCGTGTGTACGAGGCCTAACACTGTGGGTTTGATGTGAACTGCAAACAAACCAGAAAATTGCAAGGGTTGTTTAAAAAATGATCCCATGGAAATGGACAAAAACCATCGTAACCACCATATATAATGGTAAAAAAGAGGGAACATATAAAAACCTATACAAACATCTCTACATAAGTATACAGACTTTACAGGCAAAATACTAAAAAGAAGTTAAAAAGGATTAAGACTGGTTAATAAAGGCATTAACATCCCATTCTACGTTGAGACCATATGGCACATAGCTTTTGAGTAAATATATCCAGTAAACTTCTCTGGGCTCGATACATAGATGACATCCTCCTCCTATGGAAGGGTGATCAACAATCCTTGAACGAGTTCATGTCAATTCTGAATTCCAATGAGGTCATGATTAGCCTCTCATATGAGGCAAGTTTCTCTAATATCCACTTCTTGGATTTGGAGATCTTTGTTCAAGACAATCAATGGGCCACTAAAACCTACTTTAAAAGCACCGATCGTAACGGTTATATCCCGATTGACAGTTGCCATCACCCCGGGGTAAATCAGGTAAAGTTGATCCGGGGTAAATCCGATTGCCTTTCGGGGGATCAGGAAGGAATTTTTTCCCCTCCGGTAGCAAATTGGATCATCGCTCTGCTGGGGTTTTTT
The DNA here is from genome assembly GCA_029574335.1 of Rana kukunoris. NCBI lineage: Eukaryota > Metazoa > Chordata > Amphibia > Anura > Ranidae > Rana > Rana kukunoris. The sequence continues at coordinate 390,952,040 of CM056050.1, read as the reverse complement.
GCCTTCCTCTGGATCAACTGTGGGTATGGAGTTGGGTGTATGGGAGGATGTACTGTGTTTTATTTTTTTTATTTTTTTTATGGTTGAACTGGATGGACTTGTGTCTTTTTTCAACCTGACTAACTATGTAACTATGTAACCAGTCTTAATCCTGATTTTAATGGATTTTTTGTACACATCCCTTTTATGTGAACGTCCTTTTTAACTTCTTTTTAGTATTTTGCCTGTAAAGTCTGTATACTTATGTAGAGATGTTTGTATAGGTTTTTATATGTTCCCTCTTTTTTACCATTATATATGGTGGTTACGATGGTTTTTGTCCATTTCCATGGGATCATTTTTTAAACAACCCTTGCCATTTTCTGGTTTGTTTGCAGTTCACATCAAACCCACAGTGTTAGAGATGTCTGCAGTGACATCATCAGCACGGGACTCCTTCTACAGTGCGTATACCCAGGGATGATCGCTATACCCCGTGGAACGCACGCTCCTTGTGAATGGAATGCATTACGCTGGCCGATTCCCTTACCACACACCGTCCGCGCTGTTATAGCGGGACGAGACGTGGTTACGATTGGAGTATACTGGGGCGCGAGCCGACGACGTCATTACGTGAGGTCAGGCCGCACGTACAGAGGCAGAGTTCAACCACTGGAGCGTAGATATTCCAACCTCTCGTTCCTTTATTGGATGAGAGAGGAGGGAAGGGACAACACTACACATTAGTGTATGGGTGACGCTTTGAAGGTCTCTGCCCACATACTTCAGGGTTTTGGAACGCAAGCTAGGGCGGCGCATTTCTTTTGACACGCACGCCGACCCAGCATGACAGGGGCCCTGATCACATGGAGATGGATACTACAAGTATTTAAAGTGCAGGTGAGAGACAAGACCCAGCTAGAAACCCCAGTTGAAGTCTTTAGCAGACAAAACCGGTCGGGTGGCTGACTTGTCTAAGTCATTACTGCACTTTTTTCCTCTTTGGATTACTCCTATACACCCATCAAGGGGGATATATATAGCCCACTTCTTTCAATTGAGTTTTTTCACGTGTGGTTTTATTTTATCATTTTTTTCTGGTTCCTGTTTCTTGTGGCACATTGGAATTTTTTATATATTTTATATATTTTTTATACCTATTAAATTTGCGGTTTTACACTATGAGGAGCCATTCTCTTCCTTCTTTTCCTTCTCATGTTGGGGAGTGATTGTGTATTACCACGGATCCACTGTAAACATCAAGCCAACCTCTGGAATTGTGGGAGACCTTTTGTGTCGTGGATCGTTATCCTGATTACAACCGGATTTACATCCTGAGTACCACCAGACCAGGCAATCGGCCTACACAAGCCCTTAAGACCCCCCAGCGCTGGTGAGTTGAGGGTCCACCTTATCTGGTAAGGATACCCATTCACATTTCCATTATTTGAGGATTGCTTCTGGGATCACACACCTTGAAGGAAGATACTTCCGTTCCACCTTAAACTGGGTGCATGGACTGTTTATCTACACCTACATTTCACAATTTTGTTTGTTGTTTTTTTATTTACCAATTGTTGGTGGACATTGGGATATATATACATTTTTGTGCATGTGTCACTGTTTGATAACCATTGTTATATGGGTATAGTTATTTTTCACTAAGCACTATTATTGGTTGGAATACCTATTGATCTTGATCACTAAAATGGGGATGTTTTGACTAATCTCCTCATCTTTTTGAAACACTTGTCTATATTGGACTCTGTATTTGTTGACCAGAAACGTGCAGAGATCTATATTGATAAATTAATTAGGTTCACGATTTTAGTCACCGAGCCTATAGGAGAGCCCTTATATTTAGGGTTTCTGCATTGGCGCTACACTTTATACACATTCCTAATTTCAAAATATCCATTTTGCTGTGTTGGCTGCCTGAGAAATAATATTCACTGAGTTAGCGCGATATATTAACACTTATCATCTAAAAGTAGTTACTTCAATGGGTATATGTGGGGGTTTTTAATAGAAGCCAATACCACATTTTTAAGACCGAGTACCAATACTTTTTTCAAGTACTCACCGATACCAATCACCAATACTTGTTTAATGTCATGTGAAAGTGGCACTAATATGCAGCACTGATGAGGCGTTATGAGGCGTTATATTTTTATTTTTTACCATTTTTTTTTAATATTTTTTGCAATTTATATTGTTTTTGTTATTTTTTTTACAATGCTTTTTTTTTTTTTGGGGGGGGGGGGGGTAAGTGGACAGTGTCAGTGTTTTTTTTTTTATTGTAACTTTTATATATTTAGTGTAATTCTTTCTTTTCTTCTTCTTCTTCTTCTTCTTATTATTTTTTCATCAGACCTGTTGGGGGTGGGGAGCTAAGGTGAGATATCAGGGGTTTAAATAGACCACTGATATCTCGCCTTTGAGACAGGGAAAGGGACTGAGGGCACATATCCCCCAGTCCATTTCTCTGCAGGCTCAGCTGCACTGAAGATGAATGGACAGGAGACAGAGAGCTCCTGTCTATTCATAAACAAAAGCATTGTAAACAGTTAATGATGCTCAGTGAGAAGGACAGAGGGGGCAGAGGAGCACAGAGGTGGATCAGAGGAGCAAAGAGGATCACATGGAGGGGGACTGGAGGAGCACATAGAGGGGGACCAGAGGAGGACACAGAGGGGAAAACGGAGGAGCACGGAGGAGGACACAGGGGACAGTCAAGGGTGATCGGTACAGCAGTGGACGCATATACAAGCACTGATCTCCCTGTATAGATTTCAATAAGGCAGTTGAAAGCCGCAGGGGGAGAGGAGGAGGAGCACCTGTCAGCTGCTTTATTGAAATCTATACAGGGAGATCAGTGCTTGTAACTGCCCCCACCGCTGCACCAATCATCCCCGATTGTCTAAGTATAGGATCAACCATCGGAGCATTTTCACGAGTGCAGGTACTCGTGCAAATTCTCGGTATCGGCACAGAGACTAGTATCAGTATTGGTGCAATCCTAATTTTTAAACACTTTAAGACAATACAGTTTAGTACTGTGAAAAAAAAGAAGAAAACAAGCTATTCTATGAAACTATTTTGCCATTGGTCAAATAGTATGCAGTTAAGGGCTTTAACTTTATTTATTTTTATTTTTGGTATGCTAAGCTGGACCGGTACCGCACCTATAAGTTACCTTAAAACACTTAATTGGACTTTATGAGTACCAACTAAAAATGAAATACAATCAATTTGTATTCAACATATATAATAAGCATAACAAAGATCATTTAAAAGTTTGGACTTACATTGACCAATAGAAGAATGTACCTTATATTATCCACCATTCCTAGTTTCTTTCCTGCAGTATAATTTTACACAGTGTATATATACACTGATTAAATTAATAATTCAACATAACATTGTTAATGTGGTTCATACTATATTTTCCACAAACCCAGAGCACAGTAAAACAGGAACAAGCCTCTAGGTTTTTCTCAGACACCTAGGTCCTTTTTTTCAGGAGCATGCAGTATTTATCACAAATATGGTAAAATATATACTGTGACATGAAGCTGCTAAACAGCTCCCATGAAATAAAAAAGAGGTCCTGGGACTATATGTTGTGATATATTTGTCAGGCTCTCTCTACAGTATATATTATTTTTCAGAAACACAGCCCACAGCAAAAAAAAACTACACAATAGGGTAAACACAGCTCAAACAGCACATACAGCAGGTACGGTATATCTTGAAACTGTCCTGCTAACTAAGAAATTATGTGGGTGCTTTCAAACAATACCAATAAATTTCAAGTAAAAATTACTGTATATCCATAGGTCAACCCCACGGCTTCAGGCTCCCTCTTTTGCTGCTTTTCCTTCCCATGCAAGGTAAACCTGTGGACACACTGGAGTTTATTGGCTATTATTTCCTTAGTTTAATGAACAGTTTAAAGATATACCTGCTGTTTGGGCTGTGGCTGATTTCCAGACTTTGTTAACTTTATTGTGCAGCTTTATGCTTTGCACTCTGTTTCTGGAAAGGGGATATAGAGAGGACCTATCTAGAAGGAAAATAAATATATAGAGGCCCAGAGAAGCTGGTTCACTCATCTTTAATGGGAAACTATACTTGCAAAGATAACATTTTGCATGGTGCTCAATGAATGTGCCTGTTAGGGTGCTACTAGGTATTAAACTATAAAATGCATTTCATTGCATATTTGTACATCATATTGGATCAAACAACTTGTTTTAATCATTCATTCATTCATTTGTATATTCACTTGCTATGAGCTTTGGCAATTTGTATTATATTCAGTATATCAGAGTTTAGATACAGAAATTGTTAACATTTAATTTCCAAATACTCTGAGGATACAGACAATCTCATTATAGCTAATGAGGAATGAAAGACATGGATGTAGTCTATTCATTGTGACCAGATTGTCTGAAGAGGTCCCAAAGGACATTCATTCTATTCCACTGAGAAGTAAGATTTACAAAAGAAAGACATATATAAATTGAAAATGTATGTTTCTATCATTGACTTCAGCAATAGAATTGGCCATTCTAGGTATCTTTGGTAAGTATGCTGAAAAGACAACTGTTCTTTATTTGTTGCTGTTTTTTATATCTATTAGGTTATTTTTTGGACTTTCTTGGAATTTAGAAAGGTTTGGACTTATCAATCATATATGAAATAACAAAATACATTTAAAAAAACTGCAGGTACATTTTGGTTTAGAATGTTGCTATAACACTGTTAACCAAAACCTAATATGCAGAAAAAATAGAACTTAATCCAATTTACAAAGTCATTTAGATTATTGCATCAATGTTTGACAAAATGCTACAGTTAGTATATATAACTTGACACGTCACTAATGTTCCAATATACTTATTTCATTACTGATAAACCTCTCTCAACTTAGTCGTGTCACGTGTAGATGTCTTACAATGTTAATATTAGTATCTTATCAGAAGTATTTTACTATACTTTCAGAGGGTGATGATTTTGTGTCAGTATATTACAAAGTGGTCTGATGGAAGTGATCAGTTTCTTGCCTATTTAATTGAAATTCATTAGGAAGGTTCATATACTCAACATAAATGGGTCCTATTCACATAAGGAAACTGACATTCAATGATAACTCATAGAGGAAATTTTCAAAAATCTCTTACTACTAGTTCCTATTTCTAGTCCAATACTTTGGACTCTATTCCACATAATATTCCCTCGTTCTTACTCTAATAAATCCCATATTCCAGTTCACATTTTTATATTATGAATCATATTTTTCACAAGTGTCAGTTTTTTTTTTTCTTTTTGTATTTGAACTTATCTATTTTCCATTTTTTCTTTTCTGACATAGACTCAATTTCTATTTCTACTTAGGGACAGTAAAACGATCACAGCCTTTATACACAAGTGTAAAATTCTATAACAATTGTTATTTCCAGTTTTCTTTTGCTTTCATTGCTGAAAACAATAGCCTTTGTGCCAAATGATAATTACAACTTAGTAAATTGAACTTTACATCTTTTAGCTTTTTGATTTTACAGGAGCACAGGCAGACTTTGAGCAGCAAACTGCTTGAGATCTGATGTTAAGGGTTTGCGAGTTTTTAATAGCGTTCAGTTAAATCTAACACATTTAGCTAAATTTTAAAGCTTTTAAAATAAAGGCATTGCTTGCTGCAAAAACAAAGGGCCAGATTCACATAGAATTAGATTATCGTAGCGTTTCCCAAATACACTACGCCGCCGTATTTTACCTGGCTCTACGTGGAATCCAGGTAGATTTTGTCCAGTAAACGACGGCGGCGTAGTGTATTTCTCCCGGTGCAATCCATCTACGCGATTAGGGGGCGTGAAGCATTTAAAATAGGCGCGTTCCCGCGGCGATCGAACTGCGCATGCTCCGTTCCCAAATTTCCCGCCGTGCATTGCGCGAAATCACGTCGTTACGTCGTAGTAGCGTCGTTTACGTACATTCCTATTCCCGAACGAGTTACGTTAAAAAAAAATAATTAAATTCGATGCGGGAACGACGGCCATACTTAACATGGGTTACACACTGTTAGACCAGCAAAAAGCTGCTCTAACATTACGTAGCCAAAAAATGACATAGGCGATTGCGAAGGACACTCGTACCTTCGTGGATCGCCGTAAAAACTAATTTGCATACCCCGACGGTGAAAACAACGCAGACTCCACCCAGCGGCCGCAAAAATATCGCAACGTAGATCCGAAGGCTTACGAAGACGTAAGTCTCTCGGATCGAAGCCCAAAGCCGCCGTATCATGGTTTGAGGATTCAAACTAGTGATACGGCGCGCAAAATTTGAAATTATTCCTGTCTAACACCAGTTAGACAGGCGTAATCGCTCTCTCTGAATCTGGGCCAAAGTTGTTAGCAACACACTGGGGTTGATTTTCTAAAACTGAGAGTGCAAAATCTGGTGCAGCTCTGCATAGAATCCAATCAGCTTCCATTTTTTTTTGTCAAAGATTAATTGAACAAGCTGAAGTTAGTTTTCACACAGAGCTGCACTAGATTTTGCATTATCCATCTATATTTAGTAAATCAACCCCACTATCTATACCTGTACTCTGGCAGTTTTAGGACTCATTTACACTTGCTTCAAACCATGACATTGGACACACTTTTTTAAAGCACCCTGAATGCAGGGCCATCTTTAAGGCAGGTCAAAGGGGGAGCTGCCCTGGGTCCTGTCATTGTTGTTGGGCCCAAAGCAGCTGCCTCATACTTGCCATTGCCAACTATCCCAGTTTAAATTCTCTTGTCCCTTGAAGTTTTAGTCCTTTGCTGTGTGGCCTGATATCTCTACTAATGCTGCCCAGCGCTGTCCTAGTGATGTGTACAGATGACTCACCTGCAGACCATGTGTTTACATATGAATGATGGTTATTTACATGTAAATTCATATGCATTCATATGTAAATAGCGGAGGCTGACGGCATTCATATGTAAATAAAGGCGGCATTCATATCAGCCCCCCCTGCAGTGAAGAGATGATGTGCTGTAACCTCTAGTAACCAATCATTGAACAGTATTACTATACAGTAACCTCTAGCAACTAATCAGTGAGCCGTAACTCATGTGTGCTGTAACCTCTAGCAACCAGTCAATAAGTGGTAATGATATGCTGTAACCTCTGGCAACCAATCGTAATCATTGCCTGATCTGATACAGTAAACTGATTTTATGTCTCAGAGCAGGTGGAGAACAAAATTGTATGGGGGGATCCCAAGATTTTTTTTGCCCAGGGTTCAATAAATCTTAAAGATGGCCCTGCCTGAATGCCAATCAAAGTACCTGCCACTAAATAAAATAGACTGTAGTCCTGTCCACACATTGTATTTGCTTTACTTTGCTTTACAAAATATAGCCCATGTTGCTTTTGTGGTGCCTCAAAGCATCTGAAAAGCCTCCATAGAAATCTATGATAATGCTTGCTTACAGCACCTGCAGCTTTTGAGCTTATTCACTTTGTTGTTGTTTTTTTTTAGGTATTGCAGCTGTGAGATATCAACACACACACACTTAATTAACATATGCTTAATTGACGCTTCAAAAAAGCATCACTAAAACACCACCAAAGTGATGGTGTTATCATAAGCGTTCCTGTGGCAACAGAAAATAAATGTTCTGTTCATCCGAGTTAATACTTTTGTAGAACCAACTTTTCACCTAAATTACATCTGCATGTCTTTTTGGGGATGTCTCTACTAGCTTTACACATCTAGAGAGTGACATTTTGGCCCATTCTTCTTTGCGAAATAGCTTAAGCTCTGTCAGATTGGATGGAGAGTGTCTGTGAAAAGCAATTTCTTGCCACAGATTCTCAATTGGATTTAAGTCTGGACTTTTCTTGACTGAGCTATTCACATGAATATGCTTCGATTTAAAGCATTCCATTGCATCTCTGGCTGTATGTTTGGGGTCCTTGTCCTGCTGGAAGGTGAACCTCCTCCTTAGTCTCAAGTCTTTTTCAGAGACTAACAGGTTTTCTACTAAGATTGCCCTGTATTTGGCTCCAGCTATCTTCCCATCAATGCTAACCAGCTTTTCTGTCCCTGCTAAAGAATAGCATCCCCACAACATGATGCTTCGACCACCATGTCTCAGTTCACTTTTAGTCTCATTCGACCGGAGCTACTTCTTCCACATGTTTGCTGTGTCCCCCACATGGCCTCTTGAAAGCTTCAAATTGGATTTCCTTTTAGCTTTCTTTCAACAATGGTTTTCTTCTTGCCATCCTTCCATAAAGGCCAGATTTGTGGAGTGCACAACTAATAGTTGTCCTGTGGACAGATTCAGAGTTACAATGGGCCTCTTGACTGCTTCTATAATTAATGCTCTATTTTCCCAGACTGTCAGTTCAGGTGGATAGCCATGTCTTGGTAGGTTTGCAGTTGTGCCATATTCTTTCCATTTTTGGATGATGGATTGAACAGTGCTCTGTGAGCTGTTCAAAACATGGGATTTTTTTTTTATAACCTAACCCTGCTTTAAACTTCTCTACAACTTTATCCATGACCTGTTTGGTGTGTTCATTGGCCTTCATGATGCTGTTTGTTCACTACGATTCTCTAACAAACCTTTGAGAGCTTCACAAAACAGCTGTATTATTTTATTGTTATTGTTATTATACTGAGATTAACTTACACACAGGTGGACTCTATTTACTAAATAGGTGACTTCTGAAGGCAATTGGTTTCACTAGATTTTAGTTAAGGGTATCAGAGTAAAGGAGGCTGAATACAAATGCATGCCACACTTTTCAGACATTTATTTGTAAGAAATTTGTAAAACCATTAATAATTTTTCTTCCACTTTACAATTGTGTGCCACTTTGTGTTGGTTTACCACATAAAATCCCAATAAAATCCAACATAAGAAATCTCCTTCCAAAGACCTTATGGACCTTATTGATGCCACCAGGCTGGAACTCAATCTTGCTCTAACGGCCAAAGCAGAAAAAGATCTCCGTTGGAGTGGGGCTAAGTTTTACTGCCGGAAAGGACCGTTTGGGGGATTGTTAGCCTTCCCAGGCTGTTACCCACGAGTTCGCTTTCAGTCCTTTCCTAAAATTAGGATTGCAGGGCAAGGCCTGACGGCAAACCCTGATAGGATTGTTTCCGCTTTCCAGGAGTTCTATACTAAGTTATATAGCTCAACTCAAATAGACGGTTCTGATCGAGTCTCTGATTTCCTTGGGAACCTCCCCATTCCCTCAATTTCACTGCCCACAGGGACATCTTGGAAGCGGACTTTTCTGTTGAGGAGATAGCGGATGTTATTAAGAATTTGAAAAATGGCTCAGCCCCAGGGCCGGATGGCCTCCCTGCGCCTTATTATAAAGCTTTTTCTGACACATTAACTGGTCATCTGGTGATGAAATTTTTTCAATTCGAAAGTCAAAGGAACTCCTCTAGATCCTCACCTGAATACCGCCTTCATTACAATTATTCCCAAACCTAATAAAAACCCGAAGAAGTAGAAAATTACAGACCCATTTCCCTCATTAATGTAGATCTGAAGATTCTTACCAAACTTCTTGCCAATCGCCTATCTTCCTTTATAAATTGCTATATTCATAAGGACCAGGTAGGTTTTATACCGGGGCGTCAAGGTCCAGACCAAATAAGGAGGGCTATCGATATCGTTTCTCTGTTGCAATCTAATTGGGCAGGGGGTCCCAAACAGGAAAGGAATGCTTCTATCTCTTGACCTGCATAAGGCATTTGATTCCATTGAATGGCCCTACTTATTTTCTCTGATGCACAACTGGGGTTTTGGTCCTAGGTTTTTAGGTATTCTACACTCTCTTTATTCTACCCCGAAAGCGATGATTCGACTCCAGGGTCATTACTCCTCCCTTTCGGTATTTGTAGAGGAACTAGACAGGGATGCCCACTTTCCCCTTTAATTTTTGCTATTGCTATTGAGACTCTAGCGATTGCGATTCGCTCTAATCCAGATATATTAGGCGTTTCTTGTGGAACTCAGACCCATAAATGTGGTCTTTTTGCGGACGATATGTTATTGTTTATTACATCCCCTGTCACTTCTCTTCCCAACCTCTGTAAAGTCCTTAAAAATTTCTCTATAGTCTCAGGTCTCTCTGTAAATTATTCAAAATCTTATGCTCTCAACGTCTCTCTGTCTGAAGACAGGGTAGCCGCTTTGAAAAGTTCTTTTGACTTTAGATGGAAGGATTCTCATTTAGAGTACCTGGGAATTAATCTTACCCCCAGGATAGAAAACTTATACTCAGCCAACTTCCCACCCATGTTCAAAAAACTTGAAATGGACCTTAAAAAATTGGGATAAGAGTGGTCTGTGTCGTGGCTAGGTAGGATTCATTCTATTAAAATGACCTTTTTGCCCCGACTTTTATATCTTTTTAGGGCTATATCCCAATTAACATCAGGACAGATCACCTACAATCTCTTCAGAGGAAAGTGAATCGGTTTATCTGGGGTGGTAAGGGACATAGACTCCCGGGGCACACCCTATTCAGACCTAGAAGGACGGGGGGATTAGGCCTCCCGAGATTGTGTTGGTACTATCAAGCGGCAAGATTGTCTCAGCTCTCTGCGATTTACTCCAAATTTAATAAACCGGACTAGATCCAGATTGAGAGACAAGCAGCCCCCTCTTACACTTTAGATTTCTTATTGTGGGTCTCCCCCAAAGTACGCCCTCCTATAATGGCCCCCATATTATCTCAATCCCTCTCCCTATGGGACAGATTAAGAACTAATAACGCTCTGGTTTCGGATTGTCAACCCCTTGCCCATATATTTAATAACCCTGATTTTATTCCGGGTCAGGATATACAATCTTTCAAATGGTGGTTGGATAAAGGGCTATACGAATTGGACATTTTTTTTTGGGCATCTGGCCCCATTACTCTGAAATATTGTGAACGGCAACTTGAAATACCATCTTCTGAACTGTTTAGGTTCAGCCAGATACAGCACTTCCTCCATAAGATATGGAAGGGGAGACCTATCCCCCCTTGTTTCTCGGCCTATGGGGTGTGGTGGGCAGATGGTTGAGCAGAGGGGCGGAATTTCGATCATATACCAAGCTCTTGCCCAGCAGGATAGTTAAAACTCCTATATGACAGCATGGGAAGGACGACTTTCAGCTTCAGTGGGACTTGGACTCATGGTCGTCCGCTTCACTGAAGGCTTATAAGGGAATCCAGAATGTCTCCCTGATTGAGGCAAATTTGAAGGTGTTAACAAGATGGTATCTCACCCCTTACAAATTATCTCGTATTTTTCCCTCAGCTGATCCACTTTGCTTTAGGGGGTGCGAAATTGTAGGTTCTATGGCCCATATATGGTGGGATTGCCCTAGAGTCAGGCCCTTTTGGAAGGAAGAAAGTTTTCAATTTAATTTTTACAGTTACAGGACTACAGGTCCCCAGGACCCCTGAGGTTGCCCTACTTAATGCATGTATCCCGAAGGCGTCTAAGCTCCTCCGAATCTTAATCCACTTTATTTTATTAGGGGCAAAAGCGACACTTGCGAGGGCCTGGAAGCGGCCCAGGGTTTCTTTTTTAGATGTTAAGCGTAAAATCTCCTGGATTATGGCCCAAGAGAAATTGTCTAGTATACAGCTGGATACTGTGGACCAATTTAAATTAGTCTGGGAACCCTGGGCTAGCTTCATTGGCATATCCCTTATCCCTGGTATCTCTTCTTGAACCGTTCATTTAGTGATGGATAACTTGCTTGGGGTCCGACAGATTGGCTCTGTTCTTTCTCTTCTCTCAATTATCTAATTCTATCTTTTCTCTGCTCCTTTCTCTTTTCTTTTTTTCCTCTTTAAATGTAGATCTTTGATTCCAAATATATTTGCTCGGTATACGGTTCTGCTATAGGGCTGTTCTCTTCTTTGTGATTTTTCTTTTTTCTTGGTACTCATGTTTTTTTTAGCTATTATTTCCAGTTTATGATACCACAATCTGGGATCAGTCCTGACTCAATGAGTTCTATTTAGGCGACCGGTGATTCAGGCCGGCACAGTTGAGCTCCCACAGGGGGTGTTGGTCTGTTCTGCAGGACGCCTATTCTAACATATAGTGTTTAGGTATTCCTTGTATTCTTAGGCTATGTGGATGTAATTACTAGGTTGGAATTGGTTATATGTGTTATTCGGTCACACATATCCTGACGTATTTTTTGTGCATACTCTTTTCCTTTTATTTCTGTATGTTTCTTAATACTCAAATAAAAATCTTTGAAAGTAAAAAATCCCAATAAAATATATTTAGGTTTTTGGTTGTAACATGACAGAATGTGAACAATTTCAAAGGGTATGAATACTTTTTCAAGGCACTGTACATGAAAGCAGTTTTATCTGAAATCAGTACTGAGACTATTGAGAAATTATACATGGAAACCCTAATAATGTTTAGCATATCAGGAATCAACACAGATACACTTTTGAGGTGACATTTGAGCCTTCTAGGGATAGGGATATAGGAGGTATAGTGACCCTAGACCTCTGAAGGAGCCCCTGACAAGAGATGAATATTTGAATTTTGATGATAGTTTGAAAGCACTCTGTCCAGTCAAACAGAATGCTGACTATAACTAATTGGTTGTAGTGTGGACTTGTGAGTATGAAGGTTAGTTGAAATGGTCAACGGATACATAATTTCAGAAAGGTTTACATGTGAGATTTATCTTCATAATGCATTTCAATTAAAATAAATAAATAGTTTTTGAAACTAATAAGAATAAGTTAAAACTAGTTGCCCCCAGAGAACGCTCATGTTTAACATTAGCCTATAAGGCCGCGTACACACGATCAGACCGGTCCGATGAAACTGGTCTGCAGACCAATTTCATTGGACCAGTTCGATGGTGTGTACGGCCCATCGGACCATTGTCTGTTGGACCATTATTTTAAAACTTGCTTTAAAATCTGTCCGACGGACACCTGTCCGTCAGACAGATTCGATGGTTAGTACGCAAAAACATCGGACCAAAAACCTGCGCATGCTCAGAATTAAGGCGACGCATGCTTGGAAGCATTGAACTTCGTTTTTTCAGCACGTTGTGTTCTACGTCACCGCGTTCTGGCCTGATCGGATTTTTGGTCCGATGGTGTGTACACACATCAGACCACTTCAGCCTGGTCCGATGAAAACGGTCCGTCGGACCAGTTTCATCGGACCGGTCTGATCGTGTGTACGTGGCCTTAGATTATGCCTTTATGTTTGCCCATTGTTGTCCTTTCCTGCAAAAAAACTAAAACCAAATCGTGATAAAAAATAAAATAATTTTTATTAAAATATTATAACTGTAACCTATGTTGGAGAGAATGCTTCTCATTCTGCAGACATCAAAACCCATGCTGATTTAAACATAATGGTATTATTAATATTCATTGAAGACTGTAATGTCATTTTCTTTTTTAAATTCAGCTGGGATTACGATGGGTTGTATAAATGTCTACATCCATTATACAGTCAAATAGCAATTCAATACATAGATATTAACCAATACTGTATAATAGTAACAGGCAAATTAACAGTGTCCCTATGCACACATGTAGAAAGAGACCTTTAGAAAGCTGTGCACACTCTACCTTTATCATCTAAAGTCCCTTGTGCTGGCCTGTACATGCTTTTAAACAAGACATACTTTGCTGTAATGTCCCTGTAAACCAAGATTTTAAAGGTCAAAGAATGTAGTAATAAAATATTTCTTCAACCAAACATTCACAACCTTCAGTCACTTAGATTGTGTTTATATTTATGAGGTATATCTCTGTGAAATACAGTGTGTGTGTGTGTATGTATGTATATTTATATATATATATATATATATAATATATTATTATATATATATATATATACACACACACACACACACAGTATCTGTAGGGTAAGATAAAATATGCCCACCTTGGTAAAAGGACCCCTTCGGTACCGGGAGAATGAGTTTAACCTTGCAGTAACAAGACACACGGTATTAGGTTAAAGTCACTCTGGTTTAATATGGCACGAACAGTTTCTTTTATAAAAACATACAGAGATTCAAAGGAAATACACAAATACATGTCTTAACATCATTGGTTAATACACTGTTACTGGGCGGACGCCCCCCTTTTGGGTGATGCTGTTAAAATATCATTGGTTAAAAGTTACCGTTATTTATTGCTTAAGTTAGAACTCGTCTCATGATTAAGGCTTGTATATATATGTCAACCGCCACAAATGGTTATAGAAACCACAAAACTTAGGTCACATAACACATTCAAACTGACTACTACTATATATGGTCAGCACAAGAATTGCTCATGTCATTCTGATATACAGACAGCATAATGCAATATATGGACAACTTATGTTAACCCTTAACATCCCCACAATCCCCTCTTAGAATCCAAATAATTCTAAATTATGTGGTTCTCCTTCTCCATCCTTCTTTTATCATGATACATGTTCAGATAGATTCTATTCGCAGCTGCTGGGTCGGGGTGTTTGGGACATTTTAACAACTATGCACATTATAAGCCTATAGCAAGCATATACGAGTAAAACCAAAAAAAAATGGAAAGGGTTAAAACTCATCAATAACTGTCCCACTGGGGAGGTCACGGTTAAGAAAGTTCATTAGAGTGGTGTTTAGGGCAGGTTCTGAAGTGTGAAAATAAGGCTCTCAATTGAAGTCATTGAAAAATTAATTTTAGCTTGTTGCAAACTTCAGCTCCCTTTGTGGAGTTCCCCAACCCAAAACACCAGTCTGGGAAATAACTTCTTTATAGATATATATATCTCAACATTATCAGTACCCTATTGTGGGGTCACTTCCATATCTTCTCTACTTAGTATGACACCAAAGGGTCCACAGTACTACTTCACATCTATGTGGAGCAAAAGATCTTCTTAAGGTGTATGTGGATACATATCTTTACTCATTCATATCACCCATCTTGGCATCATACGAATCTACTAATCTGACAATCTGATAACACAACTATCTCTTCCCTGGGGTGATCTTCCTCAGTTCTAATTGTCACTGTAATAATAATTGTATTTTAACAATAATAGAACATTTGTGATATTTAAAAGTACAGCCATATCCAACATTTTTCATATCCAGACTTCTGGGCATAGGCATATTTAAACTTCAATAATAACATTTTATCTGTAAAACCCTCTGAGTTCTCATTTCTCTTGTGTCTATTATGTGCATTATTCATATTGTCCTGTTGTGGATGTTGGAATTTCCCACAAATGCCTTTATAATATGTACAGTTCCAGCCAATGGCAGGAATACGATCAGGACAGTAAAATAGGAGGCACTTTCCCAGAAGTCTGTGGTGAAATAAGCAACGTCATCTTGTCGGAGGTCAGGGCTGTCTGCCCCCGTTAGTACCTCACTTGTACTTGCTTCTAGTCGGAGGCCAGGGCTGTCCGCCCCCGTTAGTACCTCTCTTTGTCTGGCCCTAGGCACCAGTTTTACTCGGGTGGCATGGATCCATGTTGGGCTCTCTTCCGTCAGTATTGCGGTCCGGGTAACGGCTACCACTATCATCTCTGGACCATAAGCGAAGTCTTTGGCTCTTTTATCTTTGGTCAATCGTTTTACAACTACAACATCTCCTGGTATAAAAGGGTGGGTGTTTTCCTGTGGAAGAGAAGGAAACTTACAGACAACTTTTTGTTCTATCTCATCTAGTTTTGTTATAAGTGACCTGACATAATGATCCTGAATCTGCTCTAAATCTCCTTCTTGTAGAGTGAGGGGTTTCTTGGCCCAAGGTGTGGGGAATGGCCTTCCCATTAAAATCTCGAATGGCGAGAATTTTAAAGATTTGTGGGGTGTCATTCTTATTTCTGCTAGAATAATTGGTAGCACCTCCTTTCATTTATGAAAGGTACCTCCTGTGGCCTTTCTCAGTTTTAGTGGGATATATCTCTGGCCATCGTGAGAACATATCCACAATTACCAGGGCATATTCCTGCCTACCCTTATCACAGGGAATGTGTGTAAAATCAATTTGGAGGTGTGTTAATGGAGTTGTTGGATATTTGAGGTGTTGGTGGACTGCCCGATTAGGGTTGTTAGGATTTGCCCGGAGGCATGTAATACACCTCTGTACAAACCCAGCTACTAACTTATCAAACTTAGTAATGTAAAAATCATTTTTTTTTTAGCAGTAGTAGCGTTGTGGCTTTACTGTTGTGGCCTACCCCATGGTGCTGGGCTATAAGAAGTGGTGCACTAGCCTGTGGGATACATGGTTTCCCCTCTTTGCAAATTAGTCCACTCTTTGGACTCTTTTGCAACACTGGATAACACCAGTCATTTAGATCTGTGTCACTTGCCGAGTACTGGAGTTCCACTATCATTTGTGTGTCATCTAACAAGGGTGGTGTTAGTACGGCCATTTGTAAGGTAGCTAATTGTTCGAGTGCGGCTTCTTTCGCTGTTCTATCTGCCAAGGCATTGCCCCTGGAAATCTGATCACTGCCCCCCGTGTGTGCCCTACAATGCTAGTAGATCATTGATCAACTGGGAGTGAGAAATTATTTTCCTATCCGCTCCTATGAACCCTCCTCTGGCCCAGATCACTCCGTGGTCATGGACCACGGAGAAGGCATACTTTGAATCTGTGTAAATGGTGACAGACTGTCCCTAACAACTGGCATGCTCTGGTCAAGGCTATCAGCTCGGCAGCCTGAGCCGACTGATAGGGGATGGGTTCTGCTTCATGTATGCAGTCAGGTAAACTTACAATGACATATCCTGCGTTGTATGTGGTGTAATTTGGTCTTGTGCATGACCCATCCACAAACACAACATGTGAATCTGGTATGGGCAGGGTTGCCATGTCTAGTCTAGGGGAGGTTTCTGTTACAGAAGTCAAACAGTCATGGTCTTGTGGAATGTCATCTGTCTCACCTTTCAATCCCAATAATGCATTTAAGATAGGGGCAGGGCCTGCATTTGGGGAACAGTATCTGACAAGGATGTGTTTCCTAAGAGGATGACTTTGTATCCACTTAGACGTTGGGCTGACATATGCTGGGTGTGTACCCCTCTTAGAAGATAGATGACATGATGGGTAGTGTAAAGTGTGGTGGGGTGGCCCAGGGTGAAAACTACTGACATTTCCACCACCATTGCACATGCCGCTAGGGCTCTCAAACAAGCGGGCATACCTTCTACAGAAATTGGCATTACCTTCGAAAAAAAACTACGAGTCTAAACTTTCCTCCGTGTTCTTGTGTCAGTACCCCGCCATGGTTTTACAGTTGTCCCTTGTATATAGCTGAAATGGCTTTACATATTTAAGGGAGGCCAAAGCAGAACTACACATCATTGCTAACTTCAACTTTTCAAAAGCGTTTAACATTTCTTGTGACCATATTATATCTTTTGGTTTGTCTGACAGTGTACATTGCCTCAAAATGTTGTCATAGTAAGAACAGTCCGGTATCCACTGTCTGCAGTAATTTATCATACCAGAAAAGATAGCATTTCCATCTGAGTATTTGGGTTGACCAGGCCCATGACAGATTGGATACGGCTAGGACTGATTTTCCTACTCCCTTGACTGAGGACAAAACCAAGATATTCCATTTACACCATTGTAACTTTTTGGGTGAAACTTTGTGCCCACATTCATGTAACCAACCTAACAACGATAAACAATCTTCCCTGCAGGCCTCCCTTGATAGACTACAAACGAGAAGATATATCAACATTGTAAAGCGGACAGAACTTGGTTGCCAGGGTTTTAATGTGGCTTGGAGGACTATGCTGTACACAACAGGTGAATCAGCATATCTCTGGTTCATACGGCACCAGGTGAGTTGTTGACCCTCAAAGGAAAAAGACAAACAGAGGCCTAGTGTCCTCGTGTACAGGTATACTGAAAAAAAAACGTTCTTCAAATCAATTACAGAAAAATAGGTGGCCTGTGCAGGGATGGAGGAAAGGAGAGAGGTGACATCTTGCACTATCGGGGCAAGTGGGATGATTAAACTATTGATAGCCCTTGGGTCTTGAACAAATCTGACACTACCATCTGGTTTGGAAACAGGGTTGATAGGGGTACTATATGCAGAGCAGATAGGGGTTAAGATTCCCTTCTCTAAAAAGGTCCTGTATCATAGGTCTGATTCCATCTAGTTTCTCTTTTGACAAAGGATATTGTTTATGAAACACTGGCTGAGCACCTGGTTTCAGGGTAGCCCGATAAGGGGTACAATCAATGAGACCTGTGTCAAAATCGTTCTGTGACCATATGTCGTTATCAACAGTGAGTAGTTCATCAGAAACCGCTAAACTGACAAAAATGGGACGGGTTATAGGTATCACCCTAGATTCCATACTGAGTCCATCCGGACCCGAGTGGATCCTCCGGGCCTCGTCACCGTGGGTGTTGAGTCCAGTCTATGTCAAATCTAGGTTGGGTATTTGTCTTGGGCAGGCCAGGGTTCTGGTCTTGGGAATTGGCCCTTCTGTCAGGTAGGGGGCAATTTCTGGCCCAATGGCCGGAACGGCCGCAATTGTAACAAGGTTGGTCCTGTGCGTTTATATTCATGTGATCCCTATCCATCCCGCTATATTATCCACCCAGGGATTAATAAGAAAATAATCCGTGCCTCCTACTCGGGCAACGTATTCTTTGCAGGTTTCTTGGACGTTGGGACATGGGTAGGAGGTAGGTTTACTATGTCTGGTCCCCATTGATTCAAGCACCGGAGTTGGTCAGTATAATATACTGATCCCAATTTTCTTCCGACAGTTGTATCAATGCAAAAATCTTCGTGCCACACACACTGGAAACAGGATCCCGGTTTGATCGGATCCCACACAGTACAGATTGTGTTGGGCAATTTAACTATGGCTTGGATAATACAATTCTTATAAGTAAAGTCTGTGTTTTGCAAAATGAAAGTAACTTTGGCATTTTGCGCTGACACAGGAAGCAAGTCATTGGTTTACACAAGACGACAGTAAGCTATCTATATGCTATACCAATTAAGGAAGTGTCGACTTCATAATGAAAGTTTTTTTTTTTTTTTTTTTTTTTTTGTATGTGCTGTCCACTTTCGGGTTATTAAACTATTAAATTAATAAGTGACTTCTGTGTACTTCTCATATCTCTGGAGAGGTTATTGTATTTTAGTGTCTAAGTGCTCAATCTATGTTATGTGTCGATCGGTATGCAATTTCACTGTATGTTGCTAGATTGCATGCTGATTGTAAGCTAACAGATCTGCCAGACGGAGATCTGTGTGTGTGTGGGGACAGTGGAAAGAGTGATTAACACTGGGATTCAAGCCTACAGGATAGCTGGAGGAACCCTAGAAGTGTGTAGTAATTGCTAGACTGTTTCCCAACCCTTAGCGTGCAGCAGATTGTATGTAAGATCTGTATCTGCCTGTGTGTGGTCAGCTAGTTGGATTGGAGTGGAGTCTCCCTCTAGAAGTGGTTAAAGGTAATGCGGGCTGTGAAGCATCACAACCAGTCTTACATGCTTAGTAGAAATTCCTTCTTATTCTTTTAGTTCCTCATACAGCCTTGTCACGAGACGCTCGCTCGTTGTGGTTAGTAATTCACCACTGGCAAGTGTGATCGTGACAGATTGTGAAAAGTACAACCTTATTGTCTATCTGGAAAATCTACCCTGCGACCTAAATACTCTGTACTTTCTTTGGGAGAGATTATTAAAACTAACTTTGGCAGATTTTTTTAAATTCCACTCAGTTATATTAAATACTAAACAAATTTTACATCAAGGACACGTCATACAATATTACACAGACGATCGGCTCGGTATCACTTGCTTTCATCAACCGTGGGTCATATAGCTTTCGCCTAGCCACGGAGATGGCGCATCTTATACGTTTGCCAAACACGTCTCAAAGCAGTCCTTGGCTTAGCTCACCTTCTAAGCACCTGTACCGCACAAACAGATAATTTCTTATTACTTTAAAATTCTTAATACTTTAAACATATACTTCTAAGCAGCAATAATTTTAAGCAGCAAATAATATAAGCAGCAGTAATGGGTAATTGTACCAAGGTGATTTCTATGCCTCCCCGAGACACTTGATTCTTAGTTATCCCTGATAACCTATATTATCTGGACATCCCCGATGTCTATATATGGCGCCAACCACTCTTACCCGTATCTAAAGCACAATTAATTTACAGTCCCTGACTGCCTGGATTCATAGGGAATTCAGGAATTGATCGAGCCCCGCTGACCGAATGAACGGTTTACAGGGAGACCACCTAAATCCCGGACAAAGCCCCCAAATTGTAGGGTAAGATAAAATATGCCCACCTTGGTAAAAGGACCCCTTCGGTACCGGGAGAATGAGTTTAACCTTGCAGTAACAAGACACACAGTATTAGGTTAAAGTCACTCTGGTTTAATATGGCACGAACAGTTTATTTTATAAAAACATACAGAGATTCAAAGGAAATACACAAATACATGTCTTAACATCATTGGTTAATACACTGTTACTGGGCGGACGCCCCCCTTTTGGGTGATGCTGTTAAAATATCATTGGTTAAAAGTTACCGTTATTTATTGCTTAAGTTAGAACTCGTCTCATGATTAAGGCTTGTATATATATGTCAACCGCCACAAACTGGTTATAGAAACCACAAAACTTAGGTCACAAGACATTCAAACTGACTACTACTATATATGGTCAGCACAAGAATTGCTCATGTCATTCTGATATACAGACAGCATATATGCAATATATGGACAACTTATGTTAACCCTTAACATCCCCACAGTATCTCACACACAAAAGTGAGTACACCCCTCACATTTTTGTAAATATTTTATTATATGTGACAACACTGAAGAAATTACACTTTGCTACAATGTAAAGTAGTGAGTGTACAGCATGTATAACAGTGTAAAGTTGCTGTCCCCTCAAAATAACTTTACACACAGCCACTAATGTCTAAACTGCTGGCAACAAAAGTGAGTCCCACTAAGGTTTTTGATTAGGTCCCTAGCGCTGTTTGTTTATGTTTATACATAGCTAGCTTTAACCTGTATGTAAATCATACATTGTATGTAAACCTTACAAATGAATGACATAACTCTACCTGTAGTAACTTTTATAAATGTACTGTTTTTTCTGTAAATTTGAGAACATCAAGTACCAATACCAATTTTTTGTGTTTATCAAATAACTGGTTATCCTGCCATTTCCTTTCTCTCCTTTATGTCTCCTGCCTACACCAAGCATGGATCAGAGATACAGTATTCTGGTGTGGTCAGTTTGTATCCCTCAGCTTTGCTCAGTTCAGCTGGTGGGAGCTACAGGATGCCATGCTGACACATGACATGGCTGTAGTCAGGGCAGCTGATACAACCCTTGCCCAGCCCAGCTCCTTTGCTATTAACAGCTATTCCAAGCAGAAGCCTCGCTCTAAGAACCACATTGTTAAATGCACCTGTAGTAATACCTTCTGCACCTTGACTCCAAGAGCAGCCTCAGCCCCTCTGACTTGGATAAATGATGGTTACTGCAAGCACACAAGTATAGATAAATAAACACAATGCTGGCGCACACAGGAACCACTGTAATTTAAATTGTCCTCAGTGCAAAGTCCTGTTAGCTATGGAAAGCTTTGTAGTGAGTCACAGTTCTTTGATAAAAGGCAGCCTTGTGTGGGGAGCCGAAGCAATGCTCCAAGGACATGTAGATAGAAAACAAAAAGACAGGCGCCACTAAATAAACTGCTGGACTTTAATGAAAAAGTAACACAAAAGCACTCACATAATAGTTGAAGTACATAGGTATAGATACCTGTGAATTAGCACCAGAAAATAGACACAAGACTTTTTAGTGATAATATAATTCAATGTATTTATACATTTGCAGGCCCGGACTGGGACAAAAAATAGGCCCGGGCATTTTGGATTGAGCAGCCTATGACATGTTAACTCTTCCTATTCCCACTCCACCTTGATGGATCCCCTGAGAGAGGGAAGGGGGAAACCCAGTAGATGTGTGTGGGGAAGGGAGGTGAGTGGGAACCAGGAAAGAGCATGAGGAGGTGAGGAGCACAGGGAAGAACCTTGAGAACATGGGGTGGGGTGAGAGCACAGGTGAGGCAGAGAACACAGGGAGTAAGAGGAGAGCACAGGCGGGCAGCAGAGAGCATAGAGGAGGTGGAAAGTACATGGGGAAAGCGGAGAGCATAGGGGATGCGGAGAGCACAGGGGGGAAGTGGAGAGCACAGGAAGGCGGTGGAGAGCATGGAAGGTAGTGGAGAGCACAGGGGGCGGTGGAGAGCAAGGGGTGATGTGGAGAGCACAGGGGGCGGCGGAGAACACAGGGGGGTGGTGGAGAGCACAGGGGGGGTGGCAGAGAGCACAGGGTGGAGGTGCAGAGCACAGGGGGAAGGTGAAGAACACAGGGGGAGGTGGAGAGCACATCGGGAGTGGCGGAGAGCATTGGGGATGTGGAGAGCACAGGGGGAAGTGGAGAGCACAGGGGGTGGCGGAGAGCATGGAAAGAGGTGGAGATCACAGGGGGTGGCAGAGAGCAAGAGGGATGTGGAGATCACAGGGGAAAGCAGACAGCATGGGGGTTATGAAGAGAACAGGGGGCGGCGGAGAGCACAGGGGGTGGTGGAAAGCATGGGGGGAGGTGGAGAGCACAGGGGGGAGGTGAAGAGCACAGGGCGCAGCGGAGAGCATGGGGGATGTGGAGAGCACAGGGGGAGGTGGTGAGTGCAGTGGCCAGCAGAGAGTATGGGGTAGGTGAATAGCACAGAGGGCGGCAGAGAGCATGGGGGAGGTGGAGAGCACAGGGGAATGGCAGAGCGCATGGGGGAGGAGGAGAGCATGGGGGGGGCTGGGGAGCATTGGGGAGGTGGAGAGCACAAGGGGGCAAAGAGTATGGGTGGGGAAGCAGAAAGAAGCAGGATAAGAGGAGCAGTGGGGGAGGCTGCATATAGAACAATCATTTTCTCCATCTTCCTCCAGCAGTATCGGAATGCCTGCTTCTCCTCTACCTCTTGCAGGCATTCTGATACTGCAGGAGGAAGTTGGAGAAAATGATTGTTCTATATGCAGCCCCCCACTGCTCCTTCTATCCAGGTTACAGGAGGCTGCACTCACGTTTTCTGTCATTCGTCTACATGGTGTCTGTTCTAGCTCCTTGCTCTTTGCAGTCACGCCCCCCAGCACCGATGGCTGACCTATACAGGCGGCAGAAGGTGTTTCGTCTAGCTCCTCCCCCTTCATGTTTCCGCCCCCCCCCCCTTCGTCAATCGCTGATCTTATGGCGGGAGGGCGGGAGGGCGGGCGTCGGCAGAGAGGCTGGATGATTGGCACGGACTCAAAGAGGAGCTCAGCTGCTTTGGGCCCCGCAAGCGCTTGCAGCCTAGCGGCCCTGGCCAGGTTTGTCCTATGGCCAATCCGGGCCAGCTCATATGTATTGATATGTTTTTGAGATCTTGGGAGAAGTTTAGGAGCCAGCTGTGTTTAATATCTCGCTGAGTCCTGGGGTGACTCACAGGCGTTTTTTAAACCTGCTTAGTTGTGGGTCACACTCCCAGGCCCTGTACACGAGGAGACATGTCCTGGGGGTCTTTTGGTATGATGTGTGTACACACCATCAGACCAAAATCCCAGCGAACATAGAACACGGTGACATAGAAGTCACCGACGTCCTCAAACCAGGAATTTCAATGCTTCCACGCATGCGTCGAATCAATTTGACGCATGCGCAGGATTTCGGTCCGCTGGTTAGACGTACTAACCAGCGGACATGTCCGACAGACAGGTTTCCAGCGGACAAGTTTCTAAACATGCTTAGAAACTTTTGTCCGCTGGAAACCTGTCCGCTAGGCTGTACACACAATCGGACATGTCCACGGAAACTGGTCTGCGGACCAGTTTCAGTGGACATGTCTCCTCATGTGTACGCGGCCCCAGAGGTGAGCCTATATCCATTGAGGGGAGCATGAGTGAGGTGATTCGTTGGTGGTCTGGAAGTTTTACATAAAAGATTTTACAATTATAGATGCATGTTAAGTGTTTTAAACAATTCAAGCATTATTGGAGTTTTTTTCTCTGCATATACTCTGCTGCTGACATACTGAGGAGGAGATCTTGGGAGAAGTTTAGGAGTCAACTGTATTGGATATCTCCTTGGGGTGACTCACAGGCTTATTTTGACCCTGATTAGTTGGGGAGTCGCGAATGAGGTGATTAGTTTGTGGTCTATCTGGAAGCTTTATATATAGGATTTCACAATTACATTTACTGGTAGTTGTTCATCAATCAACATCCATTTGTGGAATTTGAACAGTTTCAATATGGACTTTTTTTTTGTTCAGTTATATGGACTTTTTTGCACTTTATTTTATGGACATTTAATTATGCACTTTATATGTTGTTTTATTCAATGATTTCTGATATTTGTTTATATTTCATGATTCAGCACTGCACTCTTAGGCCCCGTACACGCGAGCAGACATATTTGTTCAAATCGGTCGGACAGACCGATTTGAACAAATCTGTCTGCTGGGATGTATTGGTTTGGTCATGTACACACGATCAAACCAAAATCCCCACCGGCAGACGGCGTGCTGACGTGTCGGTGACGTTGACGCCGCCACGTCACCACACCAGGAAGTGAATTACTTCCGCGCATGCGTCGAATCCATTCGATGCATGTGCGAGAAGATATGTCTGCTGGTTAGCGTACCAACTAGTAGACATATCGGGCGGACGGATTCCCAGCCGACAGATTTTAAAGCATGCTTTAAAATCTGTCGGCTGGCCAAATCCGTCGGCTCGCCCGTACACACTATCGAATCTGTCTGCTGGGACGGTCGGGCCGACCGTTTCCAGCAGATAGATTTGATCGTGTGTACGCGGCCTTATATATTCATTTTTGTGCACATGCATATGGGGATGTAAACAGTGATAGCAGCTGTTTTTTTTTCTACCTTAAAAAAAACACACACACACAGTGTTTCTAGTACATATATGGTTACTTTTGGTTTTTGGGTAGCTCGCAAGACTCCATCACATTTTTTCTACATAAATACAGTATAATTCGAAAGTTTGTTACTGGCAGAATAACAAGGTAAAATTAAAGAGAAAAAAAAAGCATAAAAATAAAATTAAGTAAGCTTCAATTTATACAATTTTGTTATTGGGTTTGAATTTTTATTTACTTTTCTGGTGACAAGACATCTTACCTGTGGTTCAATGATTTAGACTATGCTGTCTACACATTTAGCTGAATAAAAAACAGGAAGAGAGTATCCTCAAATGTAGTGGACATGTAGATACATTTATAAAGCATGTGCCGCGTTCTAAAATTTCAATGAACACAAAGATTGGAGGGCATATCATGGACTTTGGAGGCACAGTAGTCTGGTATAGGTACAGTGCAAGAGAGACAATGGCCCAGATTCACAGAGCGATTACGCCTGCGCAACAGGAGATGCGCGTGCGTAAGTCTAAATGTGCGCGTGCGTTTCGTTGCGCGGCATCCCCAGAACGAGATACGCAAAATTTCGTTAGACTGGCGCATCCTTCCGCGCAAAAGTGCGCTAGACACACCATTGATTTGCTAGTCAAATATGCTAATGAGGGACTTACGGGGATCCACAAAACAAGCTGTTGGGGCAGCGAGGCGACAGGCAGTGTGTATGCAACAGCAAATGTCCTGTCTAAAATTAGAGCATATAAAAGCTGCTCTAAAAAGAGAAAAAGTCTACTTGTCAGATAAAGCAACACTGTTAGTGAGGAGTTCAGCAGTCACACGTGTTGCACAACAATCTGTATGCCAACATGCCAGGGGCATCGTCGCGCATAGCTATACTACTGACTTTAGATGAACAAAGAAGGATGAGGGCACTGAGGAGGGCACTGAGGAGGGCACTAAGGAGGGCACGGGAGATGTTTTATTTTTATTTTTTATTTGCTTATATAAAATTTACAATTTAATCTAATCTAATACAATATTATTATCTGATACAAGCCCCTCACTCTTCACTTGATATATCACACATGCATAGACATCTTTGGCATGAGTGATTCTGAGGTGTCTCGCATCTTCAGATTCACCCCTCATGTCATCCTGGAATGACCACAACCTTGCAGGAGGACATCAGCAGCCCAACACATGGCACCACCCATGACACCCATGACAGCTACATATCCAATCAGAGCCCCATCCCCACAGATTTCGAATAGAACATGTATGGGGACAGCTGGCTGGTTGGTGAGTGACATGGGAGTCAGGCATGACTATCCCCCTCCGTGATGCACACCTCACAAGTGGCACATGCATGACTAACATCCTCCTGTCTTTTCCTTCAAGGTGACTCTGCATATGCACTGGTACCCCATCTCATGACCCCATCTCATGCCAGCTCACATTATGCATCTTTGCACGTTAAACAAACACATTAATCCAGGCACAATGAGAATGCATGCATGCACACCACTGTGGTCCCTAGCACATACACGTCACATCCTCATCAAATTGGATTGGCACCAGTCCACCATGCTGGACTTGTGAGCAGCAACGCCACGCCAAGGCTCCAATTATGTCACTGTACATTCATACACCATTCACACGGACCTGGGGATCACTTCTCCCTGGTCCTGGGGAACCCTTCTCCACCAAAATAGAGGGTGACACCCCTTTTCCGGCAGGAATGTCACCCCCACATTCACACAGCATTCACAACACAAAAAAAAAATAACCAAAAAAAATGACCTGCCAAAGCAAAAAATTCCCAGCAAAAAAAAAATGACAAAAAAAAAAAAAAATCTATTTAAAAAAAAAAAAATGGGGAAAAACAAATTAGTGCCCTCTGTGTGAGCCACGCCTGGGGCGCCCCTGGCCATGGCCCCGGCTTCTCAGGGGAGACTCATGGGGTAGGGGTAAAACCGGGGAAGGAGGAGCAGCCCCTGATCTCTGCCCACCTGGCGGCCTGCCCTCCAAGGCCACGGCTATTCTGTCCAGGGCAGCACCAAGTGTTGCCGTGTTGGCCTGGATAGCCAGGGTAAGGGCCCTCACATCCTGCCCAACGCCTGCTGATGTCGTCTGCAGTTCGTTAAAGCAGGTTGTGAAAGCCCGGGAGTGGGAGTCCAGGTTCCCCAGCGTATCCTTGATGGAGGACAGGCTCTCCTCCATCCGCACCAATGTCTGGCTGACCTGTCCCAGATGGCGGGTCTGGAGGAACTGGTCCCTTCTCAGGGTGGCGGGCAGGAGATCGGCCAACCCCCTGGTGGTCTGGGATGACATCCTGCCTCCAGCTGATGCTTGTGGCCGGGGAGAAGGGGAGGCCCTTGTGAGGGGAGCCATGTTGGGGGAGGAGGGGGGGGGCTCCCCCTTAGGGAGGCCTGCCTGCTGCCAGGCAGAGGGGAAGAGTCCTCAAAACCCAAACGTCCAGTGCCTGACATGGACTCCTCCTCCTCATGATTCTCCTCCTCCTCATGATTGTCCTCCTCCTCATGATTGTCCTGCTCCTCTTGAACCTCCTCCGCGGACTCCGGCCTTGTTGGGGGGGCCTCATTAGGCTGCTGTCCTGGGGTTGGTGCGGTCAGGCCAGATGGCCCTGCACCCTCCTGCACATCTGTGGATGACACAAAACATTCACAGGTTGGAGGATCCACACACTTGCCACATATTCCCTTTCACCCCCTCACCCACACATGCTACACACCTGATATTAAAAAAATAAAAAACTTACCTGGCACCACAGGCTCCGGACTTGAGTCAAAGCCGGGCAGGCCCTCAACTTCATGCCGATGAAAGGTCAGGGCCACCGCACGCTCCTCTGCTGTCAGGCTAATACGGCATGGTGGGCCCCCTCCTGTGCCCCTGGCATGGGCATGCAATCTGGCCATCTTCTGTTTGACCAGACGCCGGAGGTCATTGATTTTTTTGTCAATCCCAGACCTGGTCCGTGTCTCCCCCTGCCCCGCAGAATTCACCTGGTCAGTGATCCTATCCAAAATCTCCCTCCTCCTGGCCGGGGTGGTGTTGGCACTCTGTGGGCCGTGGAGGAAACGCCCATACTCGCTAATGGCCCAGGCAAGAATCTGTTTTTCCACAAGTGTAAAATTCAGCTTGCGTTTTCTCTCACTCATCCTTCCAAAAAAAATCAGTCCCAGTCAACAAAATTCACGCACACAAACAAGCACAACCAATCAAAAAAAAACACACACACAGAGAGAAAACTACTGAGCAAGAAACAGTCACCAAAAAACAAAACAAAAATACAGCAGGAAAAGAAACAAACACAAATATATCAATCAAACAAACAGTCTCTCAAACACTTATCAAAAACCACTTTCAAAAATCTACTAACAAACACTTGATCACACAGAACACTAATCTGACAACTACAAAACACACCGCAACGAACAACAGGACAAAAGCACTTTGTTAAATGGGAAGGGACAAAGGGATGTACTTTTGCAAAGGAAGTGCGTTTGTGTGTGTCTATTTATGCTGTTTGCGTAGTTCACAACGTTGCCCTAGTCCATTTCCAATTTCACTGATTGCGCCGCTCCCGAGTTGTGAGCATGCGCACAGCGGAGCTGACATGGTCTCCTTCAAGCGCGCATGCGCGACCCGGCCGGCCCTTCATTTGCATGGGGTCACGGCTCATTTCAATGTAACACGCCCACGTCCTTCCCAATTTGTATTACTCCTCCTTACGCCTCTGAAAAAACGTTACGTATGCGCAATTTCCTGCGCAAAAGCTACGAGAATACGGTGATTACGCGGCAAAATTGCGCAAGTCTAACGTAAAGGCGGTGCGCTACGCCGGTCCAATAATGCGCAGATGTACCTGAATCTGGGCCAATCTCTTTAGTTAAAAAAGTTTTTAATACAGCATAAGCATTATACATTAACAAGGATATTCCAGTTACATAGTTACATAGTTAGTCAGGTTGAAAAAAGACACAAGTCCATCCAGTTCAACCATAAAAAAATAAAAATAAACAAACAAAATAAAACACAGTACATCCCATACACCCAATTTCATACCCACAGTTGATCCAGAGGAAGGCAAAAAACCCCAGCAGAGCGATGATCCAATTTGCTACCGGAGGGGAAAAAATTCCTTCCTGATCCCCCCAAGAGGCAATCGGATTTACCCCGGATCAACTTTACCTACAGAACTTAGTACTCGGTTATATTATGTGTATTTAGGAAAGAATCCAGGCCCTTCTTAAAGCGATCTACTGAGCTGGCCAGAACCACCTCTGGAGGGAGTCTGTTCCACATTTTCACAGCTCTTACTGCGAAGAAACCTTTCCGTATTTGGAGGTGAAATCTCTTTTCCTCCAGACGTAAAGAGTGCCCCCTTGTCCTCAGCGTTGACCTTAAAGTGAATAACTCAACACCAAGTTCACTATATGGACCTCTTATATATTTGTACATGTTAATCATATCCCCCCTTATTCTCCTCTTCTCAAGAGTGAATAAATTCAGTTCCTCTAATCTTTCCTCATAGCTGAGCTCCTCCATGCCTCTTATCAGTTTAGTTGCCCTTCTCTGCACTTTCTCCAGTTCTCCAATATCCTTTTTGAGAACTGGTGCCCAAAACTGGACTGCATATTCCAGATGAGGTCTTACTAATGATTTGTACAGGGGCAAAATTATATCTCTATCTCTGGAGTCCATACCTCTCTTAATACAAGAAAGGACTTTGCTTGCTTTGGAAACCGCAGCTTGGCATTGCATGCCATTATTGAGCTTATGATCAACTAAAACCCCCAGATCCTTCTCCACTACAGATCCCCCCCAGTTGAACTCCCCCTAGCATGTATGATGTATGCATATTCTTAGCCCCCAAGTGCATAACTTTACATTTATCAACATTAAACCTCATCTGCCACATAGTCGCCCAATTAGACAGAGCATTGAGGTCGGCTTGTAAATTGGAGACATCTTGTAAGGACGTTATTCCGCTGCATAGCTTGGTGTCATCTGCAAAAACAGAAATGTTACTTTGGATCTCAGACCCAATATCATTTATAAATATATTGAAAAGTAAGGGACCCAACACTGAACCTTGGGGTACACCGCTGATAACCTTGGACCATTCAGAGTAAGAATCATTAACCACAACTCTCTGAATTCTGTCTTTCAGCCAGTTTTCTATCCATTTACAAACTGATATATCTAATCCTGTAGACCTTACCTT
Organism: Rana kukunoris; assembly: GCA_029574335.1. NCBI lineage: Eukaryota > Metazoa > Chordata > Amphibia > Anura > Ranidae > Rana > Rana kukunoris. The sequence goes on along the minus strand of CM056050.1, from coordinate 390,921,804 downwards.
ACACATGAGCCGTGTGTGGGGAACTGTATCGAACGCTTTTGCAAAATCCAAGTATACCACGTCCACTGCTACGCCTCTATCCAGGGTTTTACTTACCTCTTCATAGGAACTGTAAATTTAAACAGCAAACTCAACTGCATTACATCAGAGTCCCATATACTTCACAAATGATATATACAAAAGGGTAAACCATAATAAAGATACAAATCTTAGACGGAGATCAAGGATCCATTGTAAAGTAGATCTGTTTAAAGGAGTATGGAAGGGACAAAAAGGCTTGATGTTGCGAAGAACGATGATGTAATACTACGGCTCTAGAGCCTGGAACTGGAATATCCTTGTTAATGTATAATGCTTATGCTGTATTAAAAACTTTTTTAACTAAAGAGATTGTCTCTCTCGCACTGTACCTATACCAGACTACTGTGCCTCCAAAGTCCAGATTTTATAAAAGAACTATAGAAGGAAGGGTGCAATGGATGATCAGAAAAGGATAGTTCAGGATATATGAACCCATCTCTCAATTCTTTCATTTAGGTGGTCTGTACAGTTAATAAATAGTTCTGCATATTGGGCTTCCACCACTACTTTGATCACTACCGAGTACTGAGCAATCAAAGACTGATCACTTAGTTCTCGGGTCTTCTCTGAGCACAGTGGTGACTGTCTATGACCACTATGTGCTCTGCCCCTCCAGCACTCACTGGAGTGCAGGACTGTGGAGGGGGCAGGAGAGCTGTGTGTTGAGAGGCTGAGCTACCTGCTGGTTAGACATCTTGATGGATTCCAACATGATTGTTGCCTGGGATCCCTGCAGAGCCTGGACCGACTCTGTGACATCAGTCAACAATATGCTTTAATCCACTGTTGGCTGAATATGGGTCACAGGGGTGAAGAACTACAGTAAGTGCACTCCTTTTACCCACAGAAGTATTGCCATACTTCTCCTTTAAGCCCATGATACCTATAATTGATGACATTTGGGCAAAGGTGTTATTGCAAAATCACCCCCATGCTAATTGATATGCAATGCTTCCCATAGATAATAAAGCTACTGGGCATGCAAGAAAAAAAAAAAAAAACTTTTTTTGAATGAAAAAACATTTGTCAGCATTCATTTGATAAAGTTGTAAAGAAATTGTCAACAACTGATGTTCTCAGAAGAATGTAACCTCAAATATGTATAATGGTGTTATGCTTAATTTTTAGGAATGGATTTCGAGCTACGTTTAATTTTTAAAGCAATTGGCTTCTTCACCTTGATTGCAGTTGGAGTTCCAAGCAATATAATAATCTTAGCAATTTTTGTACACACCAGAGCTAGAGAAAAGAAGCTCCTACCCTCAAATGCCATTTTAACCAAGTTGGCTTTGGTCAATTTGCTTGTTATATTTTCCAAAGGTTTACCGCAAGCCATTCATGCCATAGGAGTTCGGAACATATTAAATGACATTGAGTGTAAATTCATTTCTTTCACATATAGGATTTGTAGGGGAATGACAATATGTGTTACTTGCTTGCTGAGCTGCAATCAGTGTATTATATTAGCCCCTCCCTTAAAGACATGGCTCTTCTTAAAACAGAAAATTACACCAAACATATCCTGGGTTATGGTATTGCTCTGGTGCATTAACTGTGCAATCTATCCATCTTGTTTTCTCCATGTTCAAGCCATAGGAAATTATACCACATCTAAATATACTCTTCACTTGGAATTCTGCAAGCACGACTTTCGGAATTTTGCCATATATGTTGCCAATGGTATAGCTATTGCACTACGTGATTTCTTCTTTGTAGGTACTATGACTATAGCGAGTTGTTACATTGTGTTCATACTTCATCGACATGGGAAGCAGGTTAAAGGTATACGAAGTTCTGACAAAAACCCTGGCAAAACTGCTGAATACAAGGCCTCACAATCAGTGGTTCTTCTTGTCACAATTTATGTGGCGCTTTTCGGTATAGACAGCTGCATTTGGATTTACACTTTATCAGTATCAAGCATTTCTCCGGCTATTTCAGATGCTAGGGTGTTCTTTGGTACCCTATATGCTGCTCTTAGTCCTATTGTCATTATTAAAACTAACAAAAAAATTAAAGGAATGCTAATGTGTCATTCCAACAAAAATCTACTGTCCCTTTCTGATTTAAACAACGATAACTCAGAATAGCAGTTATAATTTTGAGATAAACCAAAAGTAACTACTTACAGTTTCAGGTGTGTGACTGACATAAGTGACAGAAAGTTGTGAAATGTAAAACCAGTGCTTCTGCAACTATTACCCTGGTGAATACTAGTCATTTATAATCTTAACCTGGTCAGTCACTTTAATGTAAGCTTTGTCTTGGATTGTAATACATACAGTACTTGGTGTTAGAATCTGAACTGTTCCTTCTAATGTCTTTGCAAGACTCTACCTTGAACAGTGCCCCTATGTATATGTGGCAACCTCTCTTTTATGTGCAGAATATGAAGTTTCAGAATCAGTAATAGAATGTCAAAAAACTATGGCCCAGATTCACAGAGAGTGGGCACACATTTATGCCGGTGTAGCGCACACACAGTATGCTACGCAGGCGCAGCGCGGAGAGGCAAGCACTGCATTCAGCAAGCCATTGCTTACCAAGATGCGCCAGCGTAGCGTATTTTCGAAGGCGTAGGCCAGCGTAAGTGGAAGTGGGAGTGATCCATGCAAATGAGGCGTGACCCCATGCAAATGATGGGCCGATCACCAGACAAGTACGTATAACGAACTGCGCATGCATCGCGCATGCTCACAACCACGTCAGAACAACTGCCTAAGATACGCCAGATCACTGTGTACGCCGTTAACGTAACTTACGCCCAGCCAGACACACGTCCAAGGTAAAATACGCCGGCTTGTGTTCCCTGGTGCAGACCTGAGCATGTCTGTTGCTGAGTTACACCTCCTTTATGGGGAATAATTTTACGCCAGATGTACAAGTTACGCGCACTGTGTGTAGCCTGCTTTGGGCGCACGTACGTTTGTGAATCGCCGTATTTACCTCACTTGCATGTTTGAATGGCTAATTAATGGGAGAGGCACCATGCACCCAGCCTATATGTACGTCCACCCTACGCCGGCGTAAGCAAGTTACGTCGGCGGGGTGTAGCCTGGCTTTAGGCGTATCTCTGTTTGTGAGTCTGGTGCACAGATACGACGGCGCACATTTGCACTTACGTTGGCGTAACTTGTTATGAATCCGGGCCATATATGTATATATATATATATATAAATATATATATATATATAATATTTTTAATATTCAGTTTTTAATTCAGAATTTGCCACTACTTCAGGTCTGCTTGGAGATCCTGATATGTACAGTGGAGAGTTACACTTCTGACTCCTTCCTGCATTGAAGTGATGTTTAGGAATGGCACCAGTTTTGGTGTTGTGCCTCTGTCTCCCTCACTATGCTGTGTTATTCACAAAGCACAGTGAAAACATTTGTGGTGTTCTTTGTGAATGGCATAGCAGAACAAGAGGGACAGATGCACAACACCAGAGCTGGTGTCCTGCTAAAATTAAAACCTGTATCAATTTATTACACTAGCAGCTGTGAAAAAAATCATAAAATGATACGAGATATATAGAACTTACGAAATATCAATACAATTTAAAAAAAAACATACAGTGCAAAAATAGTGCTAAAAAAATAAAAAAATAAAAAAATGAATACAACTTTGGTGCAAGTATGCAACATGTGATAAATTAGTTCAAGTATACAAAGTTCACTCAATTACTTTAACCCAATGTGCTCTGAACAAATGGATGATTTTCAGTTTTCACATGTTTTTCATTCCTGGATGAGGCTGTTCCTGATGAAACCAACCAATTAGGAACTGGGCTGGATGGAGCTACACACAATGACATCATCATGTTCTGAAGTACTAGGTACACACCCATTCTGGAGAGATCTTCTTCAGTGATTGTTGTCCTGTTCCCAATGCAAACCTATGCTATCATATTCTCAGTACTGGGTAAGGCATTACTGCCCTGAGTGTTTTTCTGCTTTTTATTTCGTTGTTAATTTTAATAAATGGTATTACCCTATTACCTTCTTTTGTTTCTGCCTGATTTAAAAAAATAAAAAAAAGCAAAATAATTGACAAAAGAGAGAACAATACAATGTATATCCAGCCAAATGTATAATGTTTAAGAGTGCACAGCTTAGGCTACAAACAAGTACACTAGACAAATATAAATTGTTTTAATTAGATAATAAGGTAAAAAAAACATATTTCTGTTATTTTCAATACAATAAGGCAGGATTATTTAGTCCATCAGTTTTTCTCATCCATGTCCAACTGGAGAGATTTCCCATTCACTTCTGTTCCATAACCACTACAGAAAGTGGTAGCTACTAGGATCACCAGAATTTATGTTCCCGATTCTAAAGATCTCCTGCCACCATCATCCCCCACCAACACCCCCTGCCACCATCACCTCCTGCCACCATCACCCCCTGCCACCATCAGACATCACCCCCTGCCACCATCAGACATCACACCCTGCCTATTACCATCATCCCCTGCCACCACCATTATCCCCTGCCACCATCAAACATCACCTTATGCCACCATAAGACATCACCCCCTGCCAGCACCATCACCCCCTGCCACCATCATCACCTCCTATTTCACTGTGACTCAAAGATCAACCAATTAGCATTTCAGAATTAAATTCAGTGCACTGCAGTCTCAATACTAGTATTGTTGTATCATGAAATAGCATCGTTATGGCTGCACAGGGCCTAGGCACAGGCTCAGGGGCATGCCCAGACAAGAAAGCATCCTCTTTTATCTGACTACTAGACTAGTCAGTCACTCTGCTGGACTCACCATACCAGGAACAGGCGTCCGACAACTCCAAAGAGACACACCGGGCAGCAATAGGGCGGCTCCGGGTGTCTAAGTCCTCCTGCATAGCCTCTGCCCTCTGCCTGCCCAGCCCACAACCTGCAGCCAATGAACTTCTGGAGATGAGAGTCGAGCCGTGGCGGGACTCGGGAGTGACCAGTTGGACTCGGGATGGGCGCGGCTCAGATTCAGATGTTTGTGGGAATACACATTTTGCGCATACACATTTCTGACCCGAGCCCATCGCTGCCATTTTTACTGGCACATTTCCCTTACTACGGACTTTTGCGGACAGGGAAAAAGTGCCTTCTTTTTGCGGACTGTCCGAAAACCTATGGACGGTTGGCAACACTGATCACAAACACAAATAGAACATTAGCCTTTAGAAACCAGTAGAACATCAACAACACATACAATATTGATGTTACCAAGAAAGATTATAATAGGCCTGTAAGATTGGGGTGATCAGACTCCAGCGGTAGGTGCATTTTCCAGTGAGTGCGCCAGTCCAGAACTGAGTTTTTAAGGGCCTGGTAGCCCACTTTTATTTAAAAGCACAAAAGTTCACAAATACAATAATATTTCTGCATCTTGCATACTCAACAGTTTAGCCTCCTGGCTTTCATACTTGCCATCCGGCTGTACCAGGCCTTTAGCCTAGGCCTAAGTTCTGTTCCTCAGAACAAACAGTTCTATATACCAATATCCTTATTCCTCTACCCTAGCACATAGGCCGGGAGGTTTATTTATTTTGTATGCAATTCATTTATTGAAGTGATAGTTGTTCTTTCTTTCTTTTTTCATTTGATTCATTCAATTTTTGTTCACAATAGATCCACAATCACAGGTGGATTCTATTCACTATATCCACTGTGAATTTTACATTAGTTATTTTTCACAGACATAGTGCCCTCAATTTTTCACATAGCACAGAGTCCCACCATCACAAGGGCCTTCACAGATAAAAAGGGATTTTTAAATACAGCTTACCTGTAAAATCCTTTTCTTGGAGTACATCACGGGACACAGAGCGGCATATTCATTACTATATGGGTTATATGGAGTACCTTCAGGTGTGGACACTGGCAATCTCAAAACAACAGGAAGTCCCTCCCTATATAACCCCCTCCCTAGAGGGAGTCCCTCAGTTTTGTAGCAAGCAGTATGCCTCCCAAAATGTTCCCAAAAAGAGGGGTGGGAGCTCTGTGTCCCGTGATGTACTCCAAGAAAAGGATTTTACAGGTAAGCTGTATTTAAAAATCCCTTTTTCTTTCTCGTACATCACGGGACACAGAGCGGCATATTCATTACTATATGGGATGTCCGAAAGCAATGCTTTAATGAGGGGAGGGAGACATCTTCCAAAGAAGGATTTAATTTTAGAGGTATACTCAAATACTAGTAAATCCAACCTAAACGAGAAATGTAAATCTCAAATCAAATCAAGGGAGCCCCCTCAGATCCTGAGGAGCTTGAATCGCAGCCTGTAGTACTGACTGCCCAAAGGCTGTATCCGCATTCCTTCTTACGTCCATTTGATAAAATTTTATAAACATGTGGACTGACGACCACGTTGCTGCCTTGCATATTCGAGCCATAGAGATCTGATGATGATGTGCTGCCCAGGAGGTGCCCATGGCCCTGGTAGAATGGGCCTTTGCCGACAAAGGAGGAGGCAACCTCTTCAAACCGCAGGCCTGAACGATTAATTGTTTAATCCATCTTGCGATGGTGGATCAAGCAGCTGCCTGACCCATCTTGGGCCCTTCCGGTAAAACAAACACCACATCTGTTTTCCGAACCTTCTCTGTAGCTTTAAGATAGGCCTTTATGGCCCTGACAATATCCAACGTATGCAGCAACCCTACTTTCTAGAGGTGGGTTTTGGAAGAAGGATGGAAGTACCACATCCTGGTTCAGGTGGAAACTGGATATAACCTTTTGGTAGAAAGGAAGAATGAGGACGGAACCCCGCCCTATCCTTATGTAAAATGAGATATGGTTCCTTACAAGATAAGGCTGCCAATTCCGATACTCTCCTGGCCGAAACTATGGTGATCAGAAATACCGACTTTCTAGTCAGTAAAACCAAGGTACCTCAGCCAACGGCTCAAGGGGTTGTTTCTGTAGAGTTGACAGAACAAGATTTAAGTCCCATGGACAAAGTGGTGATTTGACCGGAGGATTAACACGTAAGACTCCCTGTACGAAGATCTTAACCAGCGAGTGGGCGGCCAGCGGCCTCTGAAATCACACTGATAAGGCTGAAATCTGTCCCTAGATCGTGCTTAATGCCAGGCCTTTATCCACTCCTAGCTGGAGGAAACGTAATACTCTATCAATGGTATACTTGCGGGAAACCCATCTCTTAGCCTCACACCAGCCTACGTAGGCCCTCCAAACCCTGTAACAAAATTACCCTGGAGGCCGGCTTTCTAGCCTCAATGAGGGTAGGGATTACCTGCCTAGACAGACCTCTACCCTGAGAATCAGGGATTCAGCCGCCAGGCCGTCAAATTTAGACGCCGTAATGCAGGGTGGAGGATCGGGCTTTGTGAGAGTAGGTCTGGCCCTAGAGGAAGAGTCCAAGGGCCTCCCGCTGCCAATTTCAGGACTAGTGAGTACCATGCCCTCCGGTACCAAGCTGGGGCTACCAGGATAACCAGCCTGTGGTATGATCCTGCGCCGCAGGCGGGGTAGTAACTGCAGTGGGGGAAATGCATATAGAAGTTATGATTGATGCCAAGGGCAAACCAAACATCAGTTCCGCAGGCCATAGGGTCCCTCGTTCGAGACATGAACCTGTCTAGCTTCTTGTTGAATCCTGATGCCATGACCTCCACGTCTGGCACTCCCCACTTCTGGCAGATTGTCTGAAAAAAACTTGTGGATGCAGAGACCACTCCCCCGGCGACAGGGTTTGGCGACTTAGGAAGTACGCCTGCAGGTTGTCCACCTCGGGAATGAATGTCGCCGATATGCAGGGTACATAAACCTCTGCCTACCGAAAAACCAAGCTCCTCTCACTCTGAGTGGCTTGACTCTTGGTTCCCCCTTGGTGGTTCACTATATGCCACCGCTGTGGCCTTGTCTGAATGACTTCTCACCGAGGACCCCTGTAATCTGGATGTCTATGCCAGGAGGGCTAGCTGAGCCGCTCAGAACTCCCAGACCTTGATGGGCAGCTGCCTCTCCGCCTCTGCCCAAGTTCCTTGGCGAGTGAACTTGTTCAAGACCGCTCTCCAGCCTTCCAGACCACTGGGCAGAACCAAGCTGCTAGAATTGCTGCCTGTAGGACACGAGCGTGGAAGCGTGTGGTATTGCCTCGAACATGGCCATCGCATACATAGGCGAATAGTTGGCTCTTTTTTGCTTAGAACCAACGGAATCAATCTCTTGATAGCCTCGACCTTTACCAGGGGCAGGAACATCCATCTTCTGTTCTGTGTCTAATCTCGTGCCGAGATATTCCAACTGCTTTGTAGGTTGAAATGCTGATCTTTCCCCGGTTTAGGACTCAGCCGAACCTCTCGAGGTACTGAACCATGAGGGCTACTACGCATTCCACCAAGGAAGCGAGTGATCTTATGATTAAGAGGTCGTCCAGGTATGCTAGGACCGAGATCCCTTGGATCCTTTGGACTGACTAGAATAGGAGCTAGGACCTTCGTGAATACCCGGGGGCCGTAGCCAGCCCGAAGGGGGGCGCCACAAAATGGAAGTGACGCTGTATCACTGCGAAGCGTAAAAAACAAAAATATTTGATGTGGCTGAAAGACCTGGTACATGAAGGTAACCCTCCTTTATGTCTATAGAAGCCCGATCCTTCTGGAGTGTGGCGGCTGCTGGCCAAACGGATTCTATCCGGAAAGAGCGAACCCTTAGGTAAGCATTTTAAACCTTTTAGGTCCAAAATTGGTCTGACATTGCCGATGAGCCTTGGTATGACAAACGGATTGGAATAGAAACCTAGCCCCTGTTCTTGGGCTGGTACCTCTACCATTATGCCCTGGTAAAGCAGGTGATCCAATGCTGCCCGCATTGAGGCCTTCCTTGTGGAGGAATTTTTAGAAATTCTAATCTGTAGCCTGCGGCCACAGATGATCGGACCCCCTCTGTCGGGGACCGATCCCCAGAGGCCTGTCCTTGCGATCTATTGTTAAAAGTTTGATCGCGCAGGAGGACCGTACTGCCTGAAATTTGAGGGCCCTGGAACGGGGGGGAGCTTGCCCTTTTAAACGCAGGACCCCGGAACTTCCTTTGACTGGTAAAAGGGTACTTTTGCCACTTGAAACAGTCTGAATGTATTTATCCAGATCTTTCCATGGAAGGGCAAACCTGCCAGCAGTCTTTTACATGGGGCTCGGCCGCCCAGTTCTTCAACCAAAAGAGCCTTCTCATATGCACTAAAAATAGTGACAACGAGACGCCTGCTGGATGGAGTCTTTTTATAGCCTCTACCGCAAAGCACAGAGCTCTGGGAATATCCAATAACTCCTCTGCCTATCGGGCAGGGATGTCTAAGCATCTGTTTTGTCTGGTTCCTTAAAGCCCGAAAAAAAAAAACTCCAATTGTAGCCACTGCTGGTTGTAGCCAGGGATGCTGGAAAAAGTGTCTCTGAACGTTTATCGACCGGGACCTTAAACATTTGTATGTTTCCCCTTAGGCCAGTTAATGATTTATTCACCCATGAGATGGCTGCGTCCACCGTTGGAGCGCCCCCTTTCTCTAGAAAAATGTCTTTTCCATAGGGTAAATAACAGAAAACCTTCCAGGTGGTCTCCCATCCAGGCACTAACCAGGCCCTACCCTGCTTAGCCTCCGAGATCAGACGAGATCGGGCGCTTTCCGGGAGATGCGGCCTCAAGGACCTCACGGGTAGTTGAAAAGCAGTGCCCGAACCAGGACCTGAACCCTGGACCCTCAGATCAAAAAGTCCGATGCTCTACCAACTGAGCCATCCGGGCCCCTTTTAAAGAGCACTTGGTCAGGGGAAAGAGTGCCTGCCAGCACAAATATTTCCTGGCAGACGTGCATAAAGACTACCCTCTCGTCAGCTTTAGGCGGCAGAAAAAATTCTGTCCGGTCGTCCCAATCCTGGAAAAACCAATTCCTCTAACAGAGGATGGGCCAGAAAAGCTGCGTTGCTTAAAGGCGCTTTTAAAAGAACCCAAAGAGGATACCGCAGGAACCTGAGGCTCTGGAAATGGCAAATTGAATGCCAAGCGGACCATGTCTGTCAAAGACTGGACCCACAGACTCTCCGCCTGGGAGGCTGAAAACGATTCTACAGTGGTAGATCCTCTAGGTTCTGTCCCTTTTGGCGATGGGGATCTAGTCCGCTTCTTGCCAGAAAAAGAGCCAGCGATCATAGCTGTTAACCTCTTTTCTCTAGCCCCCCTAGGGTGACGGCTAGCATCTCCTCTGTGATAACACAGGGTTGGGCCGACCTGGGCCAGCCTCAGCACCAGACCCCCTTAATGGCTTATCCAGGGTGACCCCTATAGGAATAACCTGTGGGGAAAGTATTGGCATATTATCAGAACCAGAGGAGGAACCCCCTTTGTCTTTGCCTTTTCTCTTTATTTTTTTTTTTTTGTGTTTTGATCCTGAACCCTTGGAAGCCATAATACAAAACCGAAGGACTCCGCTTACAACAACAGACTGTTATAGCCAGGAGTACAAAAAAATACGGTTTTAGGGGACAATAGGATCACTAATGCCCCAAAACCGGTGGGCTCAGTATGTTTTCTTTTATATATTATTCACCACATACAGCCCCACCCCCAACATGTTTGCCAGCATTCAACCTGTTGCCAAGGGGATTTTGGCTTAACAAAAAGTATTGGAGCTGACTCCAGCATGTAGTACCCCTTCTCGCCACCGGGAGTCACTGTGCTGCCAGCTCTACGTCCTCTCTCTCCCAGCTCAGCTCTGAACTGAGCTAAGAACGCGCCTGCTGTGTATAACAGCAATTAATGGCACGCCCACTCTACACTGCAGTCACACTCCCGCCCCCGCCCCCCCCCTCCCGAACGGCGCGAAAATGTTCTATATGCATGCGCGCGTGCACCGCGCGCGCCGACTGTCGGGGGAGGAGAGCCCAGGAGGAGACGCACTCTGGAGCCCAGGAATGCAGGTTGGAGGACGCATCAGGCGGCAGATTTGAATCCCGGCAAGGTAAGGCTAACACAGGCCCCTAAGGAGTCCCTTTAGCCTAGAGACAGATCTTTTTTTTTTTTTTTTTTTTTAAAAGATCTTCAACCAGCGAGCAGCAGGTAGCTAGCAAACATACATAGATAGGTAGGGGGATCAAGTTATGGGGGGAAACATTTCAGGGCATCCTGTCTATCAGACATAGTGACCATGGTGCCAATGCAGAGCATACTCAGGCTACCCCCCTTAAGATCTCCCCTGGAGAGCCTGCTGTCGAACCAAGTCCCGCAGGCTCCCCTCTTACCTGCTCCATGCCGCAGGACGTTTTGCAAAACGGTCCAATCTTCTCCCATCTCCGTGGGTAGCGTAGTAGACCTTCAGGCCCTGGGGTCCTATGAAGGTACCCACTGTCCTGGACCTATATAGCACCCTGGCAAACAGGAACTTATGGTCTTTACAAACTCCAAGTCCTGGGCCCAGGGTCCAGCCCTCCAAAGAGGAGCATTATAGGCAAAACCCCACGGTTTGGGGCCCGGGCACTGTCCACTTTTGCACTGAGGCTCCTTGGACAGATCCGGTTAGCCCGCCCTTAATCCCAAGGATGTGGAGCAAAGCTATTCCGTGACCAACACCTAAGACACTGGCGAAAAAACTGAGGGACTCCCTCTAGGGGAGGGGGTTATATAGGGAGGGACTTCCTGTTTGTTTGAGATTGCCAGTGTCCACACCTGAAGGTACTCCATATAACCCATATAGTAATGAATATGCCGCTCTGTGTCCCGTGATGTACGAGAAAGAAATAATAAGTGCTCGTATCCAGAGAATGGCACATTACAATTTTGCCTGAGATAAACTGCAACATGAAGGATAAGACAAATAGAACAGAACAGAGGAGAAATATAGTAAACAAGATAAAAGAAATAGAGAAAGGAGAGGTAATGGGGGGGGGGGGCTTGGCAGACCCCGTGGGAGAGACACCAGGTGCCGGGTCGCCACTTAACATCTATAACCAAAATTAGCTCCTAGTATTACCCAGAATAGACAATAGCCAAAATCTGACTAAAGGTGTGATTTAAAAGCATCAGAATTCATATAAATCAACCAGGGACACCAAGGGGGTTATTTACTAAAGGAAAATCTACTTTGCACTACAAGTGCAAAGTGCACTTGAAATTGCACTGAAAGTGCACTTGGAAGTGCAGTCGCTGTAGATCAGAGGGGGACACGCAAGGACAATAAAAAACAGCATTTTAGCTTGCATGTTTTTTTTACACACAATTGTCATAATAACTAGGTATTTCTCACACACAGAATATGCATACTTCCAATTACACCTAAAAATACATTCTGCTACTCCTCCTGAGTATGGCGATACCACATGTGTGAGACTTTTTCACAGCCACATACAGAGGCCCAGCATGCAGGGAGCACCGCCAGGTGTTCTAGGAGCATAAATGACAAATTTTATTTCCTAATGACCTATTACATTTTTGAAGCCCTGAAAAACTAGGATAATGGAATTACCCACAAAATAACCCCATTTTGGAAAGCAAACACCCCACAGTATATTCTATAAAGGCATTATACGTCTTTTGAACGGTTCCTTATTTTTTATGTCATTGAAAAATGTGGAAAGAAAATGAAAACTTGATTTGTTTTATACAAAGTGGTCAATTTATAAGATATTTGAGTCAAGGGGCCTACATAGGAAGATAGTTTAACCTCCCTGGCGGTTATAGTATACTGTATGTATACTGTAAAAGGAAATGAGTGTGGGTGATGGTGCTACCTACCCTAGGTGGCCCAAGGGATATGAAAGAATCAGGGACCCCTTGCGGGCTCAGCCTAAGCTTAACCTGTTTGACCAGGAAAGATACTGCAGAGAAAAGGCTACCTGCAGGGCAGCAGGTGGAGTCTTCACTAGAAGTGGGTAACCCACTAACACGTGTGAAGGTGTGCACTCAGCTGGTAGGTATGGTGTAATCTGACTTGAGTCCCAAGTGACTGGCACAGGGTGTACAGTCAGTTGATGGCTGTTGGGTGATCTATAAAAGAGAATTACAGCCCAACCATAATCCTAAAAAAAATATACCATATGTAATGATAGATATAAATGTGAATAAATAAATAAAAGATGAATATGAATACAAATAGGGTCCACTAAGTGTGTGAATGACCCCCCAAAAAAAATAATAATAATAAAAATGCCATAAAACGACCCCCTTTTTTGTAAACGCTATAAATTTTGCGCAAACCAATCAATAAACGCTAATTACGATTTTTTTTTAACGAAAAAAATGTAGAAGAATACGTATCGGCCTAAACTGAGGAAAAAAAAAGTTTTTTTATATCTTTTTTGGGGATATTTATTATAGCAAAATGTAAAAAATATTGAATTTTTTTCAAAATAGTCCCTCTATTTTTGTTTATAGCGCAAAAAATAAAAACCACAGAGATGATCAAATACCACCAAAAGAAAGCTCTATTTGTGGGGAAAAAAGGATGCCACGACCGCGCAATTGTCAGTTAAAGCGACGCAGTGCCGAATCACAAAAAGTGCTCTGGTCTTTGGACAGCAATATGGTCCGGGGCTGAAGTGGTTAATGTGCATAACGAAGCCAAGGAAAGATGGAAAAATCTCCAAAAATTCATCAAATTACAGATTAGACATTCTCATAATATGTCAAAAAAAGTCAGGCCCCGTACACACGGCCGGGGTTCTCGCCACAAACCAGTGAGAACAGGTTCTCTATTTGCTCGACGGCCCGTCGGGATGAATGGCTGGTTGCCATTCCCGACGGGCGGGTCGCAGATTCTGACGGCCGGCAGAGAACCTCGACGGGCGGAACGATGTGTTCCGCCCGTCGAGGTTCCCTGTCGTGTGTACGGGGCTTCAGATTTTATTTCCATCATTTACACTTTCAAGATTACAGAAAACAAAAAAATGGCGTGTGCAAAAGTTTGGGCACCCTGCAGAATTTATAGCATGCACTGCCCCCTTTGCAAAGCTGAGACCTGCCAGTGTCATGGATTGTTCTCAACCATTGTCTGGGAAGACCAGGTGATGTCAATCTCAAAGGTTTTAAATGCCCAGACTCATCTGACCTTGTCCCAACAATCAGCACCATGGGTTCTTCTAAGCAGTTGTCTAGAAAACAAACTGAAAATAGTTGACACTCACAAAGCTGGAGAAGGCTATAAGAAGATAGTAAATCTTTTTTAGATGTCAATATCCTCTGTTCGGAATGTAATTAGGAAATGGCAGTCATCAGGATCAGTGGAAGTTATAGCAAGATCTGGAAGACCAAGAAAAATATCAGACAGAACAGCTCGCAGGATTGTAAAAAAAAAAAATTCAAAACCCATGTTTGACTGCACAATCCCTCCAGAAAGATCTGACAGACATTGGAGTTGTGGTACACTATTCCACTATAAAGAGATACTTGTACAAATATGGTCTTCATGGAAGAGTTATCAGAAGAAAACCTCTTCTACGTCGGATGCATTTTGGAAACAAGTTCTGTGGACCGATGAGGTTAGAATAGAACTTTTTGGCCGGAATGAGCAAAGGTTTGGAGAAGAAAGGGCACATAATTTAATGAAAAGAACCTTTGTCCAACTGTTAAGCATGGGGGTGGATAAATCATGCTTTGGGGTTGTATTGCAGCCAGTGGCACAGGGAACATTTTGCGAGTAGAAGGAAAAATTAATTCAATAAAATGTCAGCAAATTTTGGATGGTAGCTTGATGCCATCTGTGAAAAAGCTGAAGTTAAAGAGAGGGTGATGATGATGAAGAAAAGAGGGAAGGACGGCCGCACTCCAAGGATTTTCAAACGAAAAAAGTTGTCTTTATTGTAAATCCAAAAACATGTACAGTCACAGCAATCACAGAAAACAGGACAGCCGACGCGTTTCGCACTCGATCAGTGCTTAGTCATGGCTATGGTATGGTGCTAACACAAAAACATTTATACTAAACCCCAAAATACCAATAAAACATGTGGACTCCCTTCAGCCTATAGCAACTTAAAGTTAATTAGTTGTGATAGACATCCTGAATGGGTGTAATCAGAGTGTCAAGTGTGTGCAGGCTGAAAGTCAACACTAACATAAAAAAGGTAACCCTTAAAGAACCTGTGTATGTGTGGATGTGAGGATTACATGAAAATGGGAAGGGATATATATATATATATATATATATATATATATAAAGGTGAATGTGAGAGTGGATGTAAAAAATAGTGAAAAATAAAATAGACTGGTTTCAAGTGTCTATATATTTATATATGAATAGCCGAAATAGTGTTTAGGATGCCGAAGCAGTCATATGGCCCGCAAACCAAAAAATAAATAAATAAACACAAAAACAAGAAAAAAAATTAAAAATTAAACACAAAAAAAAAAAATAATAAACACAAAAAAAAACACAAACAAAAAAATAAAAAAATAAAATAAAAATAATAAACACAAAACAAGAAAAAAAATTATTAAACACAAAAACAGAAAAAAAATTAAACACAGAAACAAGAGACAAACAAAAAAAAATAAAAAAAAATAAAAATAAAATAAAATACAAAAATGTAAACACAAAAATAAGAGAAAAAAATATATATATATTTTTTTTAAATAAATAAAAAAAATATTGTGCCAGGATATGTGTCCATATGGACCACATTGTGAACATGTTTGTGAATTAATGTCAACTTGTGAAACGAGTGTATACGTAATGTAATGTATACGTGAAAACACGTGTCCGTGAACAGGTGTTCATGAATACAAATGTGTCTCATTCATATATTCATGTGATCGTGAAATGGATGAAGATCAAGTGAATGAGTAAACAACACAAAGAAAAAAAAAAAAAAGGCCTTATTGGGGTATGGTAAAAGGATGCAGAGATATATTGATGTCCTAAGTGTAGAAGTATCTTTTTAAAAAAATGAAAAATTAAAAAGGTGATAGATTTACTACGGGGCACCTTTATATAAAACGGCCAGGACCCAAATGTGTGCGAGTGGACGGCATGAGCAATATTAATGAACCATAGAAGAGCAATCGATCATGTCGTCCAAGTGTATCGCTTTTCAAAGGTCCGGCTGGACTGCAACTGTTATTCTGGATGTACCAGAGACTACTTGGGTGCAATCGGCATGTTTTAATGGATCTACATGTAAAAATGAACGTAATTTTAAAACGCATATAGATTTAAGACCCAGAAAAAAAAGGGGGGGGGGAATCCTCTTTAAAATCACACTCAATGAGTGTGTGTGGTTAATGCATATGGGTATAAACATAGCAAGGTAACAAGAGTACTCACTAGTTTTACAGGAGTTCATTGTCCTGGCTCTTGAGTACTTGCTTACCCATAACTTCTTCATGTTCGACGGGGTCTATTACCTCCAGAGATGCGGGGCCTCCATGGGAGCTAAGTTCTCACCATCCCTGGCCAATCTGTACATGGGATGGTGGGAAAGGTCCCGCATCTTTGGATGCGATAGCCCCCGCCGAGCCGATACCATCTTATATTGTCGCTACATCGACGATCTGCTTGTCATCACCTCTGATGCATCTGCAGACCTCGACCTATGGCTATACTTCTTGAATGACAACACTTTAAATCTGCGGTTCACCGGTATTTTACAACCTGTGACCATAGACTTTTTAGATGTTAAGCTCACAGGTAACAACGATCTAGTATCTACAGGCTTATTCAGGAAAAGCACAGCGGGCAATGCTTTACTGCGAGCCGACTCATCCCACCCCCCACACACCATTAAAAGCATCCCCTTTGGACAGTTCCTCTGCCTCAAACATCTTTGTACCTCATCCACAGATTTCTCTAGAGAAGTCAAGGAGATGGCTTCTAGATTCAGAGCTAGGGGTTACCCAGCTAAAGTAATCAATAACGCCATCCTCAAAGTGGACCGTATCCCCAGAGCTTCATTGCTAACTGATAAAAGCTCCAGGGTCAGGAACACCCGGCTCCTTTCCAACGAGTCTGTCCCCATTTTCTCCACCACATTTAGTATGGAATTCTATAAGATCAGACACATCATCACCAAATACCTGCCAGTCCTACTCAATGACGATACGTACCAATCCATTCTATCTAGAGGCATTGGAACAGTGAGCCGCAGAGCTCCCACATTGGGGGGGGGGGGTCCTGTCACCCAGTCTATTTCAAACCAGACACAGCTCCCTAACTTGGTTACACTGCAAGGGTACCTATAGATGTGGCAAGAATGGCTGCAGGTATTGCCCCATTATTGGGACTGGACAAGTGGTGCATTCATGCTCCAACGGAAGGGACTTCAATATTAAACAATTTATTAATTGTAACACAAAGTACCTTGTATATGTCATCACTTGCAGTACCTGTAATGTCCAGTATGTCAGTAGGACCACGAGAAGATTAAGGGACAGACTCAGCGATCATTTATATGACATCGAAAAGGACCATGGGACCAACGTAGCTAGGCACTGGAATGTTATACACCATAAAAACTTTTCCAGTTTATCCATACAGGGTATAGAAAGAATTACACGTTCAGCTAGAGGCGGTGATACATTCAGACTCCTGTGCAAACGGGAAGTATTTTGGATTTTTCACCTTAATTCTAGACTGCCTAGGGGACTCAACTTTGAATGGGATGTTTCCCATTTCTATGAGTGAAACCACTATTATATTTTTCCCATATATGTCATGCACTACTTCTAATGTTGTACTTATAGTTCATCTATTTGTTTATTCGTTTATTTTAAGGTGATCAATCAATGAATCTTTATGCATGTTATGCCCATACTATACCACTCAGGCATTACACCACATTGTACTATATTGTATTGTACTGTACCATTATAATACATGCATTTTTCAGACCACTTCTACCTTTTAACGAAATATCAGAAATTATTGTGCGATTTGTCTTGCACATTACATATGCTCCAAACGCACATACATATGCACACATTCCTTTACATTGTCCTCTGTGCCCTCTCTCATTATTTTCCATCTGTTTTCTTCACCTTCCCCTTTTTCTTCATTACATGTTGAAATTAAACACACAACACCAGTTGTGATTTATCCCTATATAATATCAGGGTACTGCGCTCGTGGCTCCATGCGGGCTATGTTAGGCGATTATCTTTATACACGGGACCTTTTTAGATATGCCGACGTATATATAATATTCCACTCTCCTGTTTAGATTACAGGTTTCCCTTTTATACTAATTATCGGCATTCTCCCTTTCAGTCCGTGTTCGCCTAACTACAATTCCCCTCCCCCTTTCCCTCCCCTCTTCCCCATTCCTTTTCCCTCGTCTCCCTTCCCGTTTTCCAATGTGTGATGTCACTTTTGTATGGAGTCGGTGCGGTCTTTTCTCTTCAGTGAGACTGCCTGATGTTAAGCACTGACTATGACATAAGAGTAAATACTAAAAATATTTTCTCATCTGTTTTTATATTGAATTTTTTATATATACACATTATAACATATTACTATAACATTATTGTTACATTCCCCTTTTTTACCCCCTTCTTGTTACCTTGCTATGTTTATACCCATATGCATTAACCACACACACTCATTCAGTGTGATTTTAAAGAGGATTTTCCTTCCCCCCCCCTTTTTTTCTGGGTCTTAAATCTATATGCGTTTTAAAATTACGTTCATTTTTACATGTAGATCCATTAAAACTAGTGTTGCTCACGAATATTCGCATTGCGAATATTCGCTACGAATATTGCATATTCGAGTATTCGCGAATATCTCGAATATCGCGGCGAATATTCGCTATTTCGAATATTCGATATTTTTCAAATTTCGCAAAAAAATTCGCAATAAAATTCGCAATAGCGAAAATTCGCAATTTTTTTTTTTATCAAATATCACGAATATTCGATATTAACGAATATTCGCAACCGCATATGTGAAATTTCGCTTTTTTTTTATATAAAATATACCGAATATTCGTAAATATCGAATATTCGTGATATTTTATAAAAAAAAAAAAAAAAAAATCGCGAAATTTCACATTAGCGAAAATTCGCATTAGCGAAAATTCGCATTGGCGAAAATTCGCAATTTTTTTTTTTTTTTTTTTATAAAATATCACGAATATTCGATATTAACGAATATTCGCGAATATTCTTCGAAATATTCGCGAAATATCGCGAAATCGAATATGGCGTATTCCGCTCATCACTAATTAAAACATGCCGATTGCACCCAAGTAGTCTCTGGTACATCCAGAATAACAGTTGCAGTCCAGCCGGACCTTTGAAAAGCGATACACTTGGACGACATGATCGATTGCTCTTCTATGGTTCATTAATATTGCTCATGCCGTCCACTCGCACACATTTGGGTCCTGGCCGTTATATATAAAGGTGCCCCGTAGTAAATCTATCACCTTTTTCATTTTTCATTTTTTTAAAAAGATACTTCTACACTTAGGACATCAATATATCTCTGCATCCTTTTACCATACCCCAATAAGGCCTTTTTTTTTTCTTCGTGTTGTTTACTCATTCACTTGATCTTCATCCATTTCACGATCACATGAATATATGAATGAGACACATTTGTATTCATGAACACCTGTTCACGGACACGTGTTTTCACGTATACATTACATTACGTATACACTCGTTTCACAAGTTGACATTAATTCACAAACATGTTCACAATGTGGTCCATATGGACACATATCCCGGCACAATATTTTTTTTATTTATTTAAAAAAAAAAAAAAAAAAAGTTTACATTTTTGTATTTTTTTTTTTTTTTTTTTATTTTTTTTTATTTATTTATTTTTTGTTTGTCTCTTGTTTCTGTGTTTATTTTTATTTTTTTTCTGTTTTTGTGTTTAATATTTTTTTTTCTTGTTTTGTGTTTATTATTTTTTTTTTGTGTGGTTTTTTTTTGTGTTTATTATTATTTTTTTTGTTTTTGTGTTTAATTTTTAATTTTTTTTCTTGTTTTTGTGTTTATTTTTTTTTTTTTTTTTTTTTTTTTTGGTTTGCGGGCCATATGACTGCTTCGGCATCCTAAACACTATTTCGGCTATTCATATATAAATATATAGACACTTGAAACCAGTCTATTTTATTTTTCACTATTTTTTACATCCACTCTCACATTCATCTTTTATATATATATATATATAATATATAATATATATCCCTTTCCCATTTTCATGTAATCCTCACATCCACACATACACAGGTTCTTTAAGGGTTACCTTTTTTGTTAGTGTTGACTTTCAGCCTGCACACACTTGACACTCTGATTACACCCATTCAGGATGTCTATCACAACTAATTAACTTTAAGTTGCTATAGGCTGAAGGGAGTCACATGTTTTATTTGGTATTTTGGGGTTAGTATAAATGTTTTTGTGTTAGCACCATACCATAGCCATGACTAAGCACTGATCGAGTGCGAAACGCGTCGGCTGTCCTGTTTTCTGTGATTGCTGTGACTGTACATGTTTTTGGATTTACAATAAAGACAACTTTTTTCGTTTGAAAATCCTTGGAGTGCGGCCGTCCTTCCCTCTTTTCTTCATCATCATTGCCATTTGCATCGCCAGCACCTTGGTAATCTAATTATCCTTGATCGTCTACAGGTCTCACCTGGAGCGGTGATTTCTTTTAAAGAGAGGGTGGCTTCTACAAATGGATAATGATCCTAAACACACCTCAAAATCCACGGGGGATTACATCCTTCCTTTGGCCTTCCATCCTTTGGCCTTCATAATCTCCTGACCTCAACATAATTGAAAATCTTTGGACAGACCTTAAGAGCAGTGCGTGACAGACAGCCCAGAGATCTCAAAGAACTGGAAGGCTGCGTACACACGATCGAATATATCTGCTGAAACTGGTCCACAGACCAGTTTCAGCGGACAGATTCGATCGTGTGTACAGGCTAGCAGACAGGTTTCCAGCAGACAAAAGTTTTAAAGCATGCTTTAAAACTTGTCTGCTGGAAAGCTGTCTGTCGGATATGTCCGCTGGTTAGTACGCCTAACCAGCGGACCGAAATCTCCCGCATGCGTTGAATGGATTCGACGCATGCGTGGAAGTATTTTACTTCCTGGTTCGGTGACGTGGCGGCATCAACGTCACTGCCACGTCACCACGCTGTCTGTCCGCTGGGATTTTGGTTTGGTCGTGTGTACACAGATCAAACCAAAACACTCCAGAAGACATGTCCGATGAAAAAGGTCTGTCGGAGCGTTTTCATCGGATATGTCTCCTCGTGTGTACGCGGCCGAAGACTTTTGTAAGGAAGAATGGGCAAAGATACCTCAAACAAGAATTGAAAGACTCTTGGCTGGCTACAAAAAGCATTTACAAGCTGTGATACTTGCCAAAGGTGGCAGTACAAGATATTAACTCTGCAGGGTGCCTTAACTTTTGCAGATGCCATTTTTTTCTTTTCTGTAATTTTGAAAGTGTAAATGATGGAAATAAAATCTAACTTTTTTTTGACATATTATAAGAATGTCTCATTTGTAATTTGATGCCTTTTGGAGACTTTTCTATCTTTCCTTGGCTTCGTTATGCACATTAATACAAATTTTTACCTGGGGTGCCCAAACTTTCGATCCCCACTGTAATAATCCCTCAGCAGTGGGAGATAATACACAGTGAGATAACAAAGTGCAATAGATAATGACTGACCATGCCTTAAAGGCAATTAATAAACATAAGGTGATACAGCCCAAAGAAACAAAATAATCATATGTAAATGTCCAGCACTATATGTAACGATCTGTAGGATGAGTCCAATTGGAGGGATGTCGAAAACATCCATAAGGCTTCCAGAGGTGACCGTAAACAGGCAATGCATGGTTAAAGTGTTCAAACAAAGTTATTTTAACAATTCATAAAGTGACTGGTGCTCCGTGCTGGCAGAGGAAAACAGGTGACTTCAGGTGCTCCCCCTCATGTGTCCCCACTCACCAGATCTCGCAGCCCCTGCAGGGGTAAACAGCATATAAGGATAAATCACTGGCGGGCTCAGGACCTCCCTTCCACCACTTACTGGGATTCCAATACATTTCTTATTTGGGGGTCATTCACACACTTAGTGGACCCTATTTGTATTCACATCCATCTGTGCCAGTCATTTGGAGCTCAAGTCAGCTTACACCATACCTACCAGCTGAGTGCACACCTTCACACGTGTCTTATATAGTTAGTGGGTTACCCACTTCTAGTGAGGACTCCACCTGCTGCCCTGCAGGTACTGTAGCCCTTTCTCTGCAGTATCTTTCCTGGTCAAACAGGTTAAGCTTAGTCTGAGCCTGCAGTGGGTCCCCGATTCTTTCATATCCCTTGGGCCACCTAGGGTAGGTAGCACTATCACTCCCACTTATTTTCTTTTACTGTTTATTTCTCCTTAGGGAGATTTCTAGGGGGGTTGCAACCTGTTTTACAACAAACCTAAGCGTGGAACTTATACTACTTTTACAGTTTGTATGTATACTGTGTTTTTTACTTTATGAATTTGGCGCCAATCTCATTCCCTGTGCGTTACAACGCTCACAGGGAATGGAGCTCGGCACTTTGAATCAAGCGGAGACACTGATCAGACACACAGTGGGGAGACATCGCAGGATCCAGAGGACAAGGTAAGTAAAAGCTGTACATGGATCCTGCAATGCGATCCCGAGTGTGACTTGGGGTTACCGCTTTTGGTACTGAAAATTCACCCCGAGCCACACTCGGGATTACCATTAAGAAGGTTAAAGGCATTCAGCACAGATTCCCACACTTTCAATAATAAATTTAAAGAAAATTGACTTAGGGAAATCCCCAGGGTATATCCAAGGTAAAGAGTACAGTAAAGTTTGAGAGACTTATTCCTCAATGGCATCCCATTTGGTTTATTGAGTTTATGAGCTATGTTATGGCATCTATCCATCATGTGCATCAGGAGGTATGTTTTATAGTTCAATTCCAAATGAGGTAGGCCCACACAACCCAAGGCTTTACGCTGAACTAATATATTATAAAGGACCAAAATAAGGGCAGGGAATATATACTAAAACTGTTTGAAATTAGTAAAGGAAACAAAGCAATATTGTCATTTTTAATTATGCCATTCGGCGAAACCAGGGATGTTGGAGGCTTGCCTATGTTTTTAAATGAGCCATAGTACTCTCTAACAGGAGTAGATAATTGAGTGAATATAGTCTGGTGAGCTCAATGGGTATCTGAAAAGAGCCTTATCTTGCCAGAGAAAATAGAAAGTCTGCCTCAATGCCCTATCTACCAATAATATACCAACACCTTGGACTTAATTACCAGAGACTGCGGACATACTGAATTAGATCACCAGAGACTGCGGACATACTGCATTAGATTACCAGATACCGTGGACATACTGCACGAGATTACCAGAGACTGCGGACATACTGCACAAGATTACCAGAGACTGCTGACATACTGCACAAGATTACCAGATACTGCAGACATACTTCACAAGATTACCAGATACTGCAGACATACTGAACAAGATTACCAGAGACTGCGGACATACTGCACAAGATTACCAGATACTGCGGATATACTGCACACGATTACCTGGACCCCACGATACTTACCAACTACCGCCCCATTTCTCTACTGCCCTTTCTATCTAAGGTCCTGGATCAGGTTGTGTTTATCCAGCTGCAGGAGCGGTTTGAGTCACACGGTCTGTTCCATGATTGTCAGTCGGGATTTCGACCCGGTCGCGGTACGGAGATGTCTGCCCTAGATATGAGGGAACGTCTGCTGGGTGTCCGCGATTCGGGGGGGTCCGCAGCCTTGGTGCTGCTGGACCTCTCTGCGGCGTTTGACACCATTGACCATTCTATCCTTCTCTTTAGAATGCAATCCTTATTTGGCTGTGAGGATGCAGTGTTAAATTGGATTAGATCCTTTTTGTCAGAAAGAACGCACTCCATAAAAATGGTGTCGTACCGCTCAAACACCCCTGTCATTGACCTGCGGGGTACCTCAGGGCTCTGCCCTCTCTCCCCTATTCTTTAACTGCTATATGCGCCCACTTGCCGACCTCATTACCAGCTATGGTCTAGGCTGCCAGATCTATGCGGATGACACACAGATCTTGGCAGACCTTGCAAGTGGACCTAATATGCCTGAGCAGCTGAATAAGGGACTATCTAACATCCAACAATGGATGGACACAAACAGGCTAGGCCTTAACGCCGACAAAACGAAGCTATTGCTGATCGGCCCACAGGCCAACTCTACCTTTTTACCTGCCTGGCCATCCTCGTTTGGCTCTGCCCCAATTCCAGCTAAGCAGGTTAAAAATCTGGGTATAATTTTTGATGCTGAACTAAGTTTCATACCTCACGCAAAATATTGCATAAAATCCGCCAAACTACCATCTGCAATTATTACGGAAAATTAAGAATCTTTTCACTCAGCACAACCGTATGATCTTAGTTCATGGACTTATCCACTCTAGGTTGGATTGTTCTAACATTTTCTTCCTAGGGCTCCCACAGAAGTGGATAAAACGATTGCAGATTACACAGAACCATGCTGCAAGATTAGTTACAAACTGCCCAAGGCGGAATCACATCTCCCCGGTACTAAAGAACTTACACTGGCTCCTGATAGTAAAACGGGTTGAGTTCAAGGCCCTCTGTTTGGTGTTTCGGGCCTATTGGCAACTAGGTTCGATGTATTTATCAAATATGACAGAACATTACTGTCCACCTTCATTCGACTGACGCTCTGTTAGCAATTATTAAATCTAGCACTGGGGAATTTTCTGTGGAACCAGCTCCCTCATCAGCTCCGAGCATCCACCTCCTTGATGGCCTTCCGTAAGGGCTTGAAGACACTTTTGTTTTCACAAGCCTATAGATAGAGACCTGCCCTTCCAAGCCCTTAGCAGGACGCTGCCTTAATCCTAGGCTGCGGTCCATTGTCAGGGAGTAGGGATAGGCTTGCTGTGCCCCGACACCCCCCCCCTTCTTTTTATATTTCTGTTTTTTTTTTTTTTAGCTTGTTGGTAAGCGCTTAGACGCGAGTATCACAACTTGCATTTGGCGCTCTATAAGTATTTAATCCAATCCAATCCAATCCAACCAGATACTGCAGACATACTGCATTACATTACCAGAGACTGCAGACATACTGCATTAGATTACCAGAGACTGCGGACATACTGCATTAGATCCCCAAATACTGCAGACATACTGCATTAGATTACCAGATACTGCAGACATACTGTATTAGATCACCAGATACTGCATTAGATTACCAGAGACTGCAGACATGCTGCATTAGATTACCAGATACTGCGGACATACTGCATTAGATTACCAGATACTGCGGACATACTGCATTAGATTACCAGATACTGCGGACGTACTGCATTCAATAACCAGAGACTACGGATATGCTGCATGAGATGACCAGAGACTGTGGACATACTGCATTAGATTACCAGATACTGCGGACATACTGCCCAAGATTACCAGAGGCTGCAGACATACTGCACAAGATGACCAGATTTTGCGGACATACTGCACAAGATTACCAGATATTGTGAACATACTGCATTAGATTACCAGAGACTGCGTACATACTGCACAAGATTACCAGATACTGTGGACATACTGCACAAGATTACCAGATACTGCAGACATACTGCATTCGATTACCAGAGATTGCAGACATACTGCATTAGATTACCAGATACTGCGGACATACTGCATTAGATCACCAGATACTGCATTGGATTACCAGAGACTGCGGACATGCTGCATTAGATTACCAGATACTGCGGACATACTGCATTAGATTACCAGATACTGCGGACATACTGCATTAGATTACCAGATACTGCGGACATACTGCATTAGATTACCAGATACTGCGGACGTACTGCATTTGATTACCAGAGACTACGAATATACTGCACGAGATGACCAGAGACTGTGGACATAGTGCATTAGATTACCAGATACTGCGGACATACTGCACAAGATTACCAGAGACTGCGGACATACTGCACAAGATGACCAGAGACTGTGGACATACTGCACGAGATGACCAGAGACTACGGACATACTGCACAAGATTACCAGAGACTGCGCACATACTGCACAAGATTACCAGAGGATGGGATCAGTGTCAGTGCCCGGGGGAGGATGGGATCAGTGTCAGTGCCGGGGGGAGGATGGAATCAGTTTCAGTGCCGGGGGGAGGATGGGATCAGTGTCAGTGCTGGGGGGAGGATAGGATCAGTGTCAGTACCTGGGGGAAGGATGGGATCAGTGTCAGTGCCCGGGGGGAGGATGGGATCAGTGTCAGTATCTGGGGGAGGATGGGATTAGTGTCAGTACCCGTGGGGAGGATGGGATCAGTGTCAGTGCCCAGGGGGGTGGTGGGATCAGTGTCAGTATCCGGGGGAGGATGGGATCAGTGTCAGTACCCGTGGGGAGGATGGGATCAGTGTCAGTGCCTGGGGGTGGTGGGATCAGTGTCAGTGCCCAGGGGTGGTGGGATCAGTGTCAGTGGCGGGAGGAGGGTGGGATCAGTGTCAGTGCTGGGGGAGGGTGGGATCAGTGTCAGTGCTGGGGGAGAGGGTGGGATCAGTGTCAGTGCCCAGGGGGAGGGATGGTGGAATCAGTGTCAGTGCTGGGGGAGGGATGGTGGAATCAGTGTCAGTGCCCGGGGGGTGGTGGGATCAGTGTCAGTGCACGGAGGGAGGGATGGTGGAATCTGTGTCAGTGCCCCGGGGGAGGGATGGTGGGATCTGTGATAGTGCCCGAGGGAGGGAAGGTGGGATCAGTGTCAGTGCCCGGGGGTAGGGATGGTGGGAGCAGTGTCAGTGCCCGGGGGAGGGATGGTGGGGTCAGTGTCAGTGCTCAGGGGGATGGATGGTGGGATCAGTGTCAGTGCCCGGGAGGAGGGATGGTGGGATCAGTGTCAGTGCTGGGGGTGAGTCCCTTAATATTAGCAGCCCCCCCTTAGAGACCCCATTAGCTGAGTGAATATCAGTACCCCCCCACTAGCAGCACCCCCCCCCTCCCCACTAGCAGCACTTGAGAGGGCCCAGGGGAATGGGGTCTAGAACGCTGCTGCTCATGGGAGAGAGAGAGAGAGTGCATTTAGGCAGGCTGCAGCAACGGAATCAGCACATTGAGGTGGAGGGGGAACTTAAAGCAGTGCACACTGCTGCTCCAGAGCGGAGTGGGGCGGAAGGACTCGGAGTAAACTGAGGGGGGGCGGGGCCACTGCTGGATTGTAGATGGGAACCCTGTCCCTGCTTCCAAAACAAACACAGGTATGCGTATAAGTATGCTGGTGGTGGCCGGGCTGGCTGGCTGGCAGTACTAGCGGCTGCAGGGCTCAGTGGCGGCGGCCGGCAGGGGTGCTGCAGTGCTGGTGCTGGTGCGGGGGATGGAGCCGGGAACACTTACCTTCAATGGTTGACGCCGCTCCTCTATGACGCCCCCACATGCGCTACAGAGAGATACCGGAAGTCATGTGATGATACCAAAAGTGATGTACTGCCACTGCCCACTGACCTCTGCTCCGGTCCCACCATGCCATACCCATGAAAGCTAGTGGGCATGCTAACAAATCAAAGTGGGAGTGTGTGCGGGCGCACAGCTTGCACCCTGCACACACCCTAAACACGGGCAAATCAGCTTCCCAGCCTGCAATCATCTGATTGCAGGCTGGGAAGCTTCCCATAGACCACCGCATGTCCGATGCCTGGTCACTCTTAAAGTGAATTATTTTTTCACAGCTTGGGGGGACGCCCGAGCGCCCACCACTGCCCTTTCCCAGGCTTAGCCATTAATCTGAATAGTGATCAAGTACCCCCGGATGGGAGGAAAGTAGTAACACATATACTTCTAGCAGCCAGACTCTCAATAACAAGATTATGGAAACTACCCATACCACAAAAAATGCTTGATGTTGTTAACATGATCCAAATGCACATATACTCTTACTGACAACGGATAGAGAAAACTATCAAAAAGAATGGGCAGAATGGCTGGTGTGGTCCAAATGGTATGAGAAATACACTAGTTGACCATATTTCGTAAAGGTAAGGGGACAATAAGGATAATTGTTCTTGTTCCCAGGTAAGTTCCCTCTTTACCTTGTTAATGGTGTTAATGGAGGGGGGTTGGGATGATATCCAATGTTTAAGGATAGTCCTCCACGCTGTGAGTAAACAGATGGAAATCCATTGAGGAAGGTGATGAATTCTAGAGGGGGTATGGGCCCCTTGATCTGAAGTGTCTCGGTCGCAGCTGAAAAGCATTAGCATTAGTATTATGCACACTGAGCCCTGGTTCACACTGGTGCGTTTTGACATGCGATTTGGCATGTCAAATCGCATGTCAAAACGGCGGATTTTGCCGCAAATTGCCGGCAATGGTACTGTCCTAATCGGCGCGACGCTGCATCTGCGGCATTGCACCGATTTCAAAAAGTAGTCTCTGCACTACTTTTTGCGATTTCAGCCTGCGATTTACATTGACATCTGTGCAGAAACCTGCACAGATGTCTCTGAAATCACGGCTGAAATCGGGACTGCCGGGCTGGAGTGAAATCGTGCGAGTTCAGCTGAACTCGCACTGCTTCACTCCCGCAGCCCAGTGTGAACCAGGGCTGAAGCTGATAAACTGCAGTTTATTGGCGTGTTGGGCTTTTTTAAAAAATAACATAAACTGAACTCTATGTTAGCCTATGCACACATGGGCGTTTTTTAGTGTTAATGAGCCTTGAAGTTTATTGGCTTTTTTTCTGAACGGCCGAAATTTGCGTTCAAATTGTTGTTTTTTTGCGAAAAAAACACGATAAAAACCGCAATGCGGTGAAAAATGCAAAAAAATTCTGGCGCCAGTGTTTTTTAGGTTTTTTTTATCTATTGAAAAAAAAAGCTAAAAAACGCTACACTGAAAAACGCTAATAAACGATATCGCAAAAACGCTAAAAAACTTGCAAAGCTACTGGCATTTTTTTATAGATTTTTTTAGCTTCAGTGTGCATGGAGCCTTAAGCAGGCCATACACGGTCGAATTTCGAACAAATTTTCTTTTCAAAATCAGAAAGTTCGTTTTTTTGGTTATCCGATGATGCCACCATTGATTTTCCAAATTCGACCGACCAAACCTTCATGTTGCCAGGAATATTAATTTCTCTCTGGGAATATTCTTTTCTCTCCGGGAATATTCTTTTCTTGCAAATGCGCATTTATTTCTATTACATGCGCATTTTTTTCTATTACATTTCTCCCACGATTCTCCCATCATTGATCAGAAAATCATTTGTTTTTCAAAAAATTTCCAAAATGTCGGATTTTTTAAATTTGTTTGCCGCACGAAAATCGGCTGTTGCTGCAGCCCACTAACGGTGCGAAATTCATACGAAATTTCTTTGACGCGATTTTCGAAAGAAAATTCTTTCGAAATTCGAAACGTGTATGGCTGCCTTAAGGGTGTTCTATGGATTTTTTATGTAAATTTTTTTATAAAAGTATAACTTTTTTAACTGATTAGTGGACATTGAAGATTTTGCACCTATAAAATCCTACCCCAATCTCTTCACTAGTTTTTGCATTTAAATACTGTATACTTCTTATTCCCCAATAGCCACAAAAGATAGAAATCCACTTTTTGTGCACCAAATGCATTTTTAAACCAGCTATTACCTTGTAAAAGTAGCAGTGACACTATCACTGTCCTGAACATAGCCAGTGGAGAGAGCATAACTTTGGGAGGGATCCAGCACTTCAGAATGCTTGCATAAAACTACAAGACCAGTCACGGGGGAAAGAACAGCATTGAATGGTCTTTATTACAGGAAAATCCTGTACAAAGACAACGTTTAATGCTGGATTACTGTACTGATCTGGAAGAGATACAGGCCTGCTAGGACCTGTAGAACTGTATTAACCACTTTAGCCCCGGGCCTGTTTTTGAGATTCGGTGTTTACGAGACTAAAACATTTTTTTTTGCTAAAAAAATTACTTAAAACCCCCAAACATTATATATATTTTTTTTCTAACACCCTAAAGAATAAAATGGCGGTCATTGCAATACTTTTTGTTACACCGTATTTGCGCAGCGGTCTTACAAGCGCACTTTTTTTGGAAAAAATTCACTTTTTTAAATTAAAAAATAAGACAACAATAAATTTGGCCCAATTTTTTTACATATTGTGAAAGATAATGTTACGCCGAGTAAAATGATACCCAACATGTCACGCTTAAAAATTGCGCCCGCTCGTGGCATGGCGTCAAACTTTTACCCTTAAAAATCTCGATAGGCGATGTTTAAAAAATTCTACAGGTTGCATTTTTTGAGATACAGAGGAGGTCTAGGGCTAGAATTATTGCTCTCGCTCTAACGATCGCGGCGATACCTCACTTGTGTGGTTTGAACACCGTTTTCATATGCGGGCGCTACTCGCGTATGCGTTCGCTTCTGCGCGCGAGCTCGTCGTGAAGGGGCGATTTAAAAATTTTTTTTGTTTTCGTATTTATTTGTATTTATTTTACCAATTTTTAACACAAAAAAAAAAAAAAAAAAAAAAAAAATTATCACTTTTATTCCTATTACAAGGAATGTAAACATCCCTTGTAATAGAAAAAAGCATGACAGGTCCTCTTAAATATGAGATCTGGGGTCAAAAAGACCTCAGATCTCATATTTAGGCTAAAATGCAAAAAAAATACCAAAAATTTTAAATGTCATTTTTCAAATGACATTTAAAAAAAAATGTCTCTTTAAGACGCTGTTTGGAACTGACGTTTGACGTCACTTCCACCCAGCAGAGCTACGGGGATGGACGAGGGAAATTTTTTCCCTCACTCGCATACCCGCTGAACAGACGAGCGCACCCGATCGCCTCCGCCGCTACCGACGGCTCCGGTAAGCGGCGGAGAGCGCGGGAGGGGGGGGACGCTCGCCCGCCACCGATAACTGCAATCTCGCGGTGATTCCGCCGTGGAGACCGCCATTATCGTTTACCCGACCGCCCACAGAAGAGATGGATATCTCGGTTGTTGCAGCAGCTGCTGCCGTTACCGAGATATCCATCTTCAAAGTGCCGACGTATACCTGCGGTGGGCGGTGGGGAAGTGGTTAAATGTGTGCTGTTCTCTAAAGACTGGGATCACTAGGACTTGTGATACCTCCCTGACAAGGTGTGTGATCATTGGTGGTGCTGGAATACCAGATAGCACTCCTGTATTCCTTTTATGTTTGAATTGCTGGAACTCTGATCTATGCTTTTTCATATTTACGACACATTGGGGGTTATTTACGAAAGACAAATCCACTTTGCACTACAAGTGCAAAGTGCACTTGAAATTGCACTGAAAGTGCACTTGGGAGTGCAGTTACTGTAAATCTGAGGGGTAGATCTGAAATGAGGGGAAGCTCTGCTGATTTTATCATCCAATCATGTGCAAGCTAAAATGCTGTTTTTTATCTTCCTTGCATGTCCCCCTCGGATATACAGTGACTGCACTTCCAAGTGCACCTTCAGTACAACTTTAAGGGTACTTTGCCAATGTAGTTTGCACTTGTAGTGCAACATGGATTTTCCTTTAGTAAATAACCCCCAATGTGTCGTAAATATGAAAAAGCATAGATGTTGTGCTTTCTCTCTGCACTCTTGATTCACAGGTATACCTTATTTTAAGTTTTTGTAATTTAGGTATCCAGTATCATATTTTCATTGTTTTATTTCACACACAGACCTGTGGATTCACACTTCAGAGGCTGGCTACCTCTATGTCAAATTGTGAACCCAACATCCATGCTGTTTGAATGCTTGTAAGAAATTCAGCAGTAGTTCAACTACACATGATCAGTTCGTCTGATGAAAACGGTCTGATAGATTTTTCCATCAGTTATCCGATGAAGCTGACTGATGATCAGTTGTGCCTACACACCATCAGTTAAAACAACGATCGTGTCGCAACTCGGTGATGTAAAACACGACGACGTGCTGAAAAAAATGAAGTTCAATGCTTCCAAGCATGCGTCGACTTGATTCTGAGAATGCGTGGATTTTAACCGATGGTCGTACCCACAGACGATCGTTTTTTTCTATAGGTTTTTTATCCATCAGATAATTTTAAAACAAGTTCCTAGTTTTTTGACTGATGGATAAAAAGCCGATGGGGCCCACACACGTTAGTCTGATGAAAACGGTCCATTAGGTAATATTTTGTTCTTAGCAAAGGTATATTTTTATTAGCAGTTCCATAGGCTTGTTAAGGTAACACTTTAAAATGTCTAAGCAGAAAATTATCACCCTGAGATATTTTACATTTTACTATAGGAGTGCCAGATAAGGTGCCTTCAAAATAAATAAATACATGAATGTAATGCTCAATAGACATGTGCACACTGAAATATTTTGTTTCGTAATTTCGTTTTCGTCCAAAAAATACATTTATTTAGTTACTCCTGAAATTCTTTTTTATATATTTAGTTTTTCGTTAAAAAAATGCATTCGTCCGAAAATCCAAATTAAGGTCGAATCTGTCATTGAAGGCTTATCGTGTCTGTCGAATGTTATAATAGAAAAAAAAAAAGATTCGATAGAATAAAAAAAATAAATAAAAAAATGTGACTCTTCATGTCTCTCTATGTCGAATCTTCATGTCTCTCTATGTCGAATCTTTTCTCTCTATGTAGAATAATGTTGGACTAAAAGAGACCACAACGAAAACTAAAATAAAGCATTTGTTTATGTCGGATCTTTCGGTTTTCGTTTTCTGTGCTTTCGTTATGGTTTGTTAAAACGATAACAAAAATACCTGAAATTCGGACGAAAATGCATTCGGACGAAAACGAGTACCAACATATACAATTCAGGAACATGATCTTGTAAATTCGTTAACATATATTTTATTTAAGTGTTTTAGAATTCTGACATAGTACACTTCAGTATCAGAAGAGAACACCTCAAATATTTAACATAGTCCCACTGAGATCTACTGCATGCTGTGTCACATCTAATTCACTCAGATTATATTTATTATACACAGTTGCTTATTTCTTGGATGATTGTTGTTTAATTAATCTCTTGAGATGTGACCTCTGGGAAAATTTGACTATAAATTTAAGTTCCATAACAAGACATCCCAATAGCAATTTTGGATTCTGTTCAAAGAGGTATGTACAATTTCATAAACACCAGTCAATGGACACAGAGCACTTTTCAGGTTTGAATTTCTGGGCGTTTGATTAGGTTCAAGTCTGCTGTGCTAATAACAACATAGTATAAATATTTTTTGCATATACACTATTATTTTTATTTTGAAAGTAGAAAATATAACTGGAATTAATATCCAATAAATATTTCCACAGGTACATTTCAATCTGAACTATGCTCAAAATCAAAGCTATTGTCATACATTTTGACTTCAGCCTGAATACTTTGCGTTTATAGCAAAAAATCCATCACAAAAATCGATCTGGTCTCCCTCTGATGGCTGATCTTGCCCAGGGGGAACAGTACAGTTTAATAGAAACTAACAGGTTGGCTTTTCTAAAATCAGTCTGACAGTCATCTTTAGTACAGAGGATTTAACCAATGTTTAGTCCCATGAATAGCTGCCAGAAATTACCCAAGGCACCTTTCTTGCCAATAAAAAAGAAAATATTTCACAGTTGCAAAAAAATACTGTATTTAAAAAAAAAAAAATATATATATATATATATATATATATATATATATATATATATATATATATATACTGTATATATATATATATATATATATACACATATATATATATATATATATATATATATATATATATATTACTTATGATTGGTCTTTAACACTCCAGTGTCACACATTTACAAGTGAGTTTTATTCCCAAAAATCAGAAGTAAAATGTAATGACCAGAGATATGAGAAAAGGACAGGCAGCTTATGTCAACAAACATGTATTCATTTTTTCCCCAAAACCTCTAAAAATGTACCTAACGTTTCCTTTAAACACTGTCATCGACATGTCCCTCATCTACTATTTAGTATGTTTTCTGACAGTGAATACTATAAACAAATTATATTCCTTTAGCATTGGATCCCAGTGTCAACAGTTTCAGGGACAGAAAGTGAATCTCCCACAATAAACTTGTGCAAAAAATGTAACAATTTCTTGCTTCAAGCACACTTGTCTTGACCTTCATCTAGCATAATTGTTGTAAGGTTTGCACAGAGATAGGAGCTATGTAATATTTAAGCTTGCTTAACCAGTTGTGGACCGCCGTATGTACATTTACATCGGCAGAATGGCACCGACAGGCACATCAACGTATATACACGTTGGTGCCTTGAGGGGGTTCGGGGGTCTGATCGGACCCCCCCCCATACATGCGGCGGTCCCCGTAACTGGCCGAGCGATCCGGGATGAGGGGGCGGCTATTCGTTTTTGTCCGCCCCCTCTGGATCGCTCTCAGCCAATCCGCGCGCCCCCCGCCCTGTCACTTCCTCCTCCTGTGTAAACACAGGAAGGAGGAAGCGATGTGATCTCTCCTTCAGCGTTTTTTTCAACCACTGCTGAGGAGAGATCACATCGCACAGTAAGTCTGCACTAACACTACACTGACACACACTACACATAGTCACATTAACCCCCCCCCCGATTGCCCCCCCCCCCTCCACCCTGTCACAGTGTCACTGAATGCAGTAATCATACATGTATGATTACTGTATTTAGTGTCAGTGTGACAGGCAGTGTGACAGGCAGTTAGTCTTAGGTTCAGGGTAGCCCCCGTACCCCTACCTAATAAAGTTTTAACCCCTTGATCACCACCCTAGTTAACCCTTTCTCTCCCTATTGCCAGCGTCACTAAGCGATAATTTTTCTGATCGCTGTATTAGTGTCGCTGTTCCCGCTAGGTAGCTAATTTTTTTTTTATTGCGATTTTTTTTTACTAAAGACATGTGGCTAAATAAATTTT
This sequence comes from Rana kukunoris, assembly GCA_029574335.1. Taxonomy (NCBI): domain Eukaryota; kingdom Metazoa; phylum Chordata; class Amphibia; order Anura; family Ranidae; genus Rana; species Rana kukunoris. The sequence goes on along the minus strand of CM056050.1, from coordinate 390,886,765 downwards.
GGCCTAAATGATTGACTAAAATTTAGTTTATTTGATTTTTCTTATAACAAAAAGTAAAGTATATTGATTTTTTTTTCAAAAATGTCGCTCTATTTTTGTATATAGCGCAAAAAATAAAAATTGCAGAGGCGATCAAATACCACCAAAAGAAAGCTCTATTTGTGGGAAGAAAAGGACACAAATTTTGTTTGGGAGCCACGACCGAGCAATTGTTAGTTAAAGCGACGCAGTGCCGATTCGCAAAAAGGGCAAGGTCATTTAGCAGCATTTTGGTCCGGGTCTTAAGTGGTTAATGACCAAATGCTCTAAGGTGGACTGTAGAACTATTAAAGTATATCAAGGTGAAAAAAATTGAGGACGGTGTGGTGTCATCCCTCACCTCTTTCTCAAACCTTCCTTTTATCCTATTCTTGATAACACTTATGCCGCGTACACACGATAATTTTTCGGCATGAAAAAAATGTTGTTTTTAAAAAATGTCATTTAAAATGATCGTGTGTGGGCTTCACATCATTTTTAGGTTTCCGAAAAAAAAAAAAATTCTAACATGCTGCATTTTTTAACGTCGTTTTAAACAATGTCGTTTTTCGGGTTGTAAAAAATGATCGTGTGTGGGCTAAAACGACGGTAAAATCCTGCGCATGCTCCAAAGCAAGTTATGAGATGGGAGCGCTCGTTCTGGATTAAGCACATTCATCACGCTGTAACATACAGAAAAGCGCAAATCGTCTTTTACTAACACGGAATCAGCGAAAGCATCCCAAAGGCGAATGGAACTCCCCCTTTATAGTGCCGTTGTACGTGTTGTATATCACCGCGCTTTGTTAGATCATTTTTTTTTAAACAATGGTGTGTGGGCAACATCGTTTTAATGATGAAGTTGAAAAACGGTTATTTTTCATGCTGAAAAATGATCGTGTGTACGCGGCATTAGGCTGGGTTCACACCTAATTACGATGCGGCTCCCAGCAGGGGTCCTGTGTGTCCCTGTTTACCATTTCAGGTCTGATTTCAGACCAAATTTTTTAAGACTCAGGAGGGTAACTGTATGAAAGACACAGGGCAGCTCTACACAGATGACACAATGAACAGGCATTTTTTGCACTTGGTTATATAAATAGTAAAATTTACAGACCAAAGGAAAAAAATAAGACAATCACTGTTGGAAATCACATACACTTTAAGTTATTTGTGGTGGATGCTTTTCTTTAGTAATAAATCCAGTGAGCTAGTGGGTCTACACCTCACATTAATCATAACTCAGTGTGAATAAAATATGTTCTTAGTTAAGTAAAAAGCCAATATTCTCTTACTTGATTTAAAAATGTATGTATTTTTTTGTCTTTTATAAGAAACCTTTTTAAATCAACTTTCAATCAAATACCCATTAAGCCTAATACAAAATGTATGTTATCTGTAACACATCTATTCAAGCTGTTTACAAATATATATTTAGATGTTCTGCAACCTTGCTGACCATAGACATGTAGATATGTCCCTAAAAACAATAGGCATGGGAACATCCATTCATCTTCAAACTCACAAAAGTCTATCAAACTGTAGCTTGTTGCTTAGCTAATGATTCTAAATTGCACACATAGGTTAAAAATTTGACATATTTTTCTATTTGAAAATGAAAGCATTGATATAGGTTGTGTGCAAAAAGGGTTTGCAATAAAAAGGTCGGTCAGTAGTTCGGCAGAGGTGCCAGAGGTGGAATAGGATGTTCAAAAATATGACTCATCAAAAAATGTATTTAATATCCCAAATAAAACATGTTTCATGGCAGCTTGCCACTTCCTCAGGTCAGGGGGAAAACATTTTCCGATCAATTTAATTACTAATGAGCTTTTTTATTATAAACTCTTTTTGCACACAACTTACTCTTTGCACCTGTCTAGGAATCCCAGAGAGATCCCGGGAGGGGAACACCCATTTTTGAATTATGATTTTTTTTTTTTGGAATGAAACAACATTTATTAAACACTTAAGGACCCCCGCACGCACATATACGGCCACAGAATGGCACGTACAGGCACAAGGGCGTAAATTTACGTCCCCGCCTGAGTGCGGTTCGGGGGTCCCATCGGGACCCCCTCCGCGGTGTGCGGGGGTCCCCCTACCTCTGGGAGCGATCCGGGATCTGCGGGCGGATGTCCGTGATATCCGCCCCCCCTGCGATCGCTCCCAGCCAATGGGAGCGCGCTCCCAGCCTGTCACTTCCTCCTCCTGTGTTTACACAGGAAGGAGGAAATGATGTATTCTCTCATCGCAGCGCTGTTTCCCAGCGCTGCTGATGAGAGAAGACATCACAAGTAAGTGTGCACCAACATTACACTGACACACACTCACATAGGCATATTAACCCCTTGTGATCGCCCCCCCCCCCCACCCCCCTGTCACAGTGTCACTGAATGCAGTGATTTAATCACTGCATTTAGTGTCAGTGTGACAGGCACTGTAAAAAACAGTTAGTGTTAGGTTCAGGATAGCCCCCCCACCCCCCCTAATAAAGTTTTAACCCCCTGATCACCGCCCTAGTTAACCCTTTCACTCCCTATTGCCAGCGTCACTAAGCGATCATTTTTCTGATCGCTGTATTAGTGCCGCTGTTCCCGCTAGGTAGCTATTTTTTTTTATTGCGATTTTTTTTTTTACTAAAGACATGTGGCTAAATAAATTTTGGCCTAAATGTTTGACTAAAATTTAGTTTATTTGATTTTTTTTTAACAAAAAGTAAAAAATAGTGTTTTTTTTTCAAAAATGTCGCTCTATTTTTGTATATAGCGCAAAAAATAAAAATCGCAGAGGTGATCAAATACCACCAAAAGAAAGCTCTATTTGTGGGAAGAAAAGGACGCAAATTTTGTTTGGGAGCCACGTCGCACGACCGCGCAATTGTCTGTTAAAGCGACGCAGTGCCGAATCGCAAAAACACCTTGGGTCATTTACCAGCGTATTGGTCCGGGTCTTAAGTGGTTAAGAGAATGAATACATTGTACGGTCTCTCCTCGTATTCCTCCCCTTATTTCCGGTGGACACCCCTGAGCCACACCCGAGATCTCTAGTCAGCTCCTTGAGTACCACATTTTTGATCACCACACTGCAACATTTAATGCATTGAGATAATCATCTCAGAGATCTCCCAACAAGCAGTTATCATTGCTGATTGAGGGAAGCAGTTCCAAGTTCAATGCACATCTAATAATCAGATCAGGTTGCTTAAGGGTAAATGCATGCCCTCTGATTTATTGTTTTATGAAAGGCCTGCGATACTAACCCTTGTCAAATCATTGCAGTGGGATATTAATTTTATGTTAATGCATGGCTTTCCTTAGGCTATTTGCCAGTGTATTTACATTAGAAGCTGTCTATTGCTAATAAAGAATAAATCAATCTTAGCAGAGGCTGAATGCTTTATGATTCAATGGGATTACCAATCTCAAGGTTGGTTGTGTTTGGTAAACAGTTTTAATCCATTTTTCTGTAAATTGTGTGCTCCATCTGGATGAATTTATCGCTCTATGTACTTCAATAGGTTTGCTATTTTGCATGTTTTTCCACTATGCTTAGCTTACTACCCTCAGAGAAATGGATGTCCAGTTCCTTTCCATGTTAATTCCCTTTGTAATTTCATATACTATATTTTTTAAACAACATATTTTCTTAGTGATACACCTGCATTCTGTTTTTTTCAGATACTACATAATATCTTTGGGTTTGTCTGATGGACACTTACCTTCTTCTCAAGGCAATAGGTTTTTTCCTTCTTGTAATAGTTGGAATACCAGGAAACATCTTTATTATTCTGCAATTCACCTACATCAAGAGCATAGAGAAGAAAATTATTCCAACAAACATAATACTGTCAGTACTGGCTTTGGCAAATGTACTTGTCATCTTTTCTCGCATCATTCCACAGTCTCTAAATGCAATAGGGGTAGAGGACTTGCTTGATGACACAGAGTGCAAATTTGTCATATACACGTACAGAGTAAGCAGAGCCATGTCTATTTGTGTAACTAGCTTTCTTAGCTGCCACCAGTGTATTCTTATTGCTCCAACAACTAGAGTTTGGCTTTATCTAAAGCGAAGGGTGACACAAAATGTTATGGGCGTTATCATCATTTTGTCAATTATCAATTTCTCCATGTACCCTTATAGTTGTTTAAGTACTCATGTGAAGAAAAATATAACAACTTCGCCATATACCCTTCATTTGATTTATTGTGATGTTGACTTTCTAACTTATACAGCATACATTATCAATGGAACATTTTATACAATACGTGATTTTATATTTGTAGGACTGATGACATTAGCAAGCAGTTACATGGTGTTCATCCTTCTTCATCATGAAAAGAATGTGAAAGCAATTAGGAGCTCTAACAAAGAGCAAAAGTGGTCAGCGGAGTATAAAGCATCAAGATCTGTAATACTATTAGTCATTTTTTATGTGCTACTGTTTGGGTTGGATAACTCCATGTGGGTCTATACGCTGACTTTATCTAATGTGTCTTCTGATATGAGTGATATTCGAGTATTTCTAGCATCCTCATATGCAGCTCTGAGTCCCATTCTCATCATATTAACCAACCCTAAACTTCATTGCCTTTGGATGCTCTTTAACAAGAACAAGCCTTTCCAAAAACATATGGGAAACAGTGTAACTGTGTATACTGTAAGTGTATAAAGGTGGGAAAATGAAATAGTATTTGTTGTATAGCATCCATCAGGAGTGGAAACCATCTCATCTGAAATAAACACAATAAATAACAGCACACACATACAAATTTAGGTCTTGTTTATTAAACAAGTATAGCTTGCTTCTCCTTTGTACTGTATATACCAGTGTTTTAATGCTCATGAGATGCGCTGGAGGCCAGTTAATGGAAATGTACCCATCTGGGTCCCGCCAAATTTGTTAAAGAGTAACTCCCTCTGGTTTTTTGTACATTGCAGGGAGTTTAACAAACTTTGTTGCAGATTCTTACCTGTTGGTGTTCTGAAGAAATCCCTGTGTGTGTCCATGTGGAAAATGTATCTAAAGGCAGTGGTTTCATAATTATCAATCAACTGCTGCACTTGCAGGGCTCTAATGATGAAAATTGCAGGGTCTGCATCCCTTTAGACATGATTCCTCAGCAGGAAGTGTTTTCACGCAACGCGTCCAGGGGTTTTTGGAGCCTACACGTCGCTCGGTGTCATTCCTGGTGAACTCCGTGAGCTGTGTTACATATATGTACATGCCTGTTTACATCTGAAGAAATGTGAGTAGCCTGTCAAATGCCTATTTGATTAAAGCAGTGATCAAGCGGAGGCTCTTAGATGGTTGTTTTTTCTTCCATGTCCCCTTGCTCCGGTATCCATGCTGAGACCATCAATAGGAGACCTACTTCACATCCTGTTTTCCTAATGCTCTAATGACCATCTGCTAACCCAGTGGTCTTAACCTAAGGTGAGAGTAGACATCTACACTGGTGGAGGGATAAGTTTCAATACCTGCTACCCTAGCTTTCTCTCACGTGGTGAAGCTCTTCATTCAATCATTCATCTCACTGAATGTTCTACAGAAGTTGTTCTCCTTTTGTCACAAATTGTTTGGACTTTACCAATTTTCTTATTATATTCTTATTATATTCTATATTTTACATGGTTTGCGCTGCACTATATATATATATTTTGTACTACTTGGGATTTGTGTGAAGGTCCTTTTTGTGCTTAGCTAGCATTCCCTAGATACATTAACTGTTTGGTTTCTGCATCTTTTCTATGGATTAATTTGTAGTGATACATATTTTCACTTTATCTATTTATTTACTTATTTATATTTTTTATGCTATATTAATCACGTTGATCATACATATTTTTGCGCTGATTGCACCCTCTATTTGCATGATTTCCTATTGGAAAAGTATCTCACCAAAAATTTGCCTGAAATCTGACTTGTATTTTAGTGCCGATTTCTCAGAAAATCTGTAAACCAATCACACAAGCAGGAAAAGGTGTTTCTGGGGGGTGTTCTGTACACATTCTGTGTACAGAACACCTCCAGCTAGCCATTATGTATTGCATTTTTCAGAATATTACAGAGCTGCAGTTGAAAAATAAAGGCAATTTTTAAGAACATTCAATTACAATATGTCTTGTGTCACAATTGTTTTTGTTTTTATTTGCAATTTTTTTCCCACAAAAAGAGACTTAGGCCCAGATTCAGGTACATCTGCGCATTATTGGACCGGCGTAGCGCACAGCCTCTACGTTAGACTTGCGCAATTTTGGGGCGTAATCACCCTATTCTCGTAGCTTTTGCGCAGAAAATTGCGCATGCGTAACGTTTTTTCAGAGGCGTAAGGCGGAGTAATACAAATTGGGAAGGACGTGGGCGTGTTACATTGAAATGAGCCGTGACCCCATGCAAATGAAGGGCCGGCCGTCTCGCACATGCGCGCTTGAAGGAGACCATGGTCAGCTCCGCTGTGCGCATGCTCACAACTCGGGAGCGGCGCAATCAGTGAAATTGGAAATGGACTAGGGCAACGTTGTGAACTACGCAAACAGCATAAATAGACACACACAAACGCACTTGCATTGCAAAAGTACATCCCTTTGTCCCTTCCCATTTAACCAAGTGCTTTTGTCCTGTTGTTCGTTGCGGTGTGTTTTGTAGTTGTCAGATTAGTGTTCGTGTGATCAAGTGTTTGTTAGTAGATCTTTGAAAGTGTTTTTTGATAAGTGTTTGAGAGACTGTTTGTTTGATTGATATATTTCTGTTCGTTTGTTTTTCTGCTGTTTTTTTGCTGTTTGTTTTTGTGACTGTTTCTTGCTGAGTAGTTTTCTCTTTGTGTGTGTTCTTGCTTGATTGGTTGTGCTTGTTTTTGTGAGTGATTTTTGTTGACTGGGAGTGAGTTTTTTTGGAAGTATGACAGAGAGAAAGCGAAAGCTCAATTTTACAGTGGGGGAAAAAAGAATTCTTGCCCGGGCCATTAGCGATTATGGGCGTTTCCTCCACGGCTCGGACAGTGCCAACACCACCCCGGCCAGGAGGAGGGAGATTTTGGATATGATCACTGAGCAGGTCAATTCAGCGGGGGAGGGGGAGACACGGACCCGGTCTGGGATTGACAAAAAAATCAATGATCTCCGGCGTCTGGTCAAACAGAAGCTGGCCAGAATGCATGCCCATGCCAGGGGCACAGGAGGGGGCCCACCATGCCGTATTAGGCTGACAGCGGAGGAGCGTGCGGTGGCCCTGACCTTTCATCGGCATGAAGTTGAGGGCCTGCCCGGCTTTGACTCAAGTCCGGAGCCCGTGGTGCCAGGTAAGTATTTTTTTTAATATCAGGTGTGTAGCATGTGTGGGGGAGGGGGTGAAAGGGAATATGTGGCAAGTGTGTGGATCCTCCAACCTGTGAATGTTTTGTATCATCCACAGATGTGCAGGAGGGTGCAGGGCCATCTGGCCTGACCGCACCAACCCCAGGACAGCAGCCTAATGAGGCCCCCCCAACAAGGCCGGAGTCCGCGGAGGAGGTTCAAGAGGAGGAGGAGAATCATGAGGAGGAGGAGTCCATGTCAGGCACTGGACGTTTGGTTTTTGAGGACTCTTCCCCTCTGGCTGGCAGCAGGCAGCCCTCCCTAAGGGGGAGCCCCCCCCCCTCCTCCCCCAACATGGCTCCCCTCCCAAGGGCCTCCCCTTCTCCCCGGCCACAAGCATCAGCTGGAGGCATGATTTCATCCCAGAACACCAGGGGGTTGGCCGATCTCCTGCCCGCCACTCTGAGAAGGGACCAGGCCCTTCAGACCCGCCATCTGGGACAGGTCAGCCAGACATTGGTGCGGATGGAGGAGAGCCTGTCCTCCATCAAGGATACGCTGGGGAACCTGGACTCCCACTCCCGGGCTTTCACAACCTGCCTAAACGACCTGCAGACTACATCAGCAGGCGTTGGGCAGGATGTGAGGGCCCTTACCCAGGCTATCCAGGCCAACACGGCAACACTTGCTGCCCTGGACAGAATAGCCGTGGCCTTGGAGGGCAGGCCGCCAGGTGGGCAGAGATCAGGGGCTGCTCCTCCTTCCCCGGTTTTACCCCTCCCCATGAGTCTCCCCTGAAAAGCCGGGGCCGTGGCGGGGGCGCCCCAGGCGTGGCTCACGTAAAGGGCAATAATTATTTTTCCCCCTTTTTTTTTTTTTTTGCTGGAAATTTTTTGCTTTTGCATGTAATTTTTTTTTTTTTTTTGGGTTGTGAATGCTGTTTGAATGTGGGGGTGACATTCCTGCCGGAAAAGGGGTGTCACCCTCAATTTTGGTGGAGAAGGGTTCCCCAGGACCAGGGAGAAGTGATCCCCAGGTCCGTGTGAATGGTGTATGAATGTACAGTGACATAATTGGAGCCTTGGCGTGGCGTTGCTGCTCACAAGTCCTGCATGGTGGACTGGTGCCAATCCAATTTGATGTGGATGTGGGGTGTGTGTGCTAGGGACCACAGTGTTGTGCATGCATGCATTCTCATTGTGCCATGATTAATGTGTGTGTTTAACGTGCAAAGATGCCCAATGTGAGTTGTCTCCTGGTTGCTCTTCCCTCAGAAGACGGGGTAGCCTCGGTTAGGGGGGGATTGTCTGGTTCAGGGGTCAGGTCATCACGTAGGTCAATCTGCAGGCCCTTTCTTACTGCGAAGTTGTGCAGCATGCAACATGCACCGATGATCTGGCACACAAAGTTTGGGGAATACAAGAGGGTACCCCCAGACTTATCCAGGCATCGGAAACGTGACTTTAGGAGGCCAAAGGTGCGCTCCACCACTGCTCGTGTTGGGCATGTGCTTGATTGTATCTTTCCTCTCCTGGGGTTTGGGGGTTCCGGATAGGAGTCATGAGATGGGGTCCCAGTGGATATGCAGAGTCACCTGTAAGGGAAAAGACAGGAGGATGTTAGTCATGCATGTGCCCCTTGTGATGTGTGCATCATGGGAGGGGATAGTCATGCCTGACTCCCATGTCACTCACCAACCAGCCAGGTGTCCCCATACACGTTCTGATCGAATTCGATTTGGATGTGGCATTGATTGTATATGTAGCTGTCATGGCTGGACCCTGGGTGTTTGGCACGAACGTGCCATATGAGGCCTTGGGCATCGACTATCACCTGTACGTTGATGGAATGCCAATGCTTCCGATTGCGGTACATGTACTCTGTCTCCTGGGGGGGCTGGAGTGCCACATGTGTGCAATCAATGGCCCCCACAGTGCGTGGGAATCTGGCAATTCTGTAGAAATCTGTCATTGCCTTCAGCCGCAGGTCCTCAGTGGTGGGTTTGATGATTTGGTTGGCCATGCGTCTGAGGATTGCAGGGACAACCTGGTGCACACATATGCTCATGGAGGATTGTGACATCCCAGCCACCACTCCACTTGTACGCTGAAAAGAGCCACTGGCAAGGACATGGAGTGTTGCCAGGACCTTGACCAGTGGCTGCAGCGGTGTGTTGGGCTGGTGATGTCCTCCTGCAGGGTTGTGGTTAATTCCAGGATGACATGAGGGGTGAATCTGAAGATGCGAAACACCTCAGAATCACTCATGCCAAACAGGTCTATGCGGGTGCGGTATATCCTCTCCCGTGCCATCCTCCGTGAACTCATCCTTCTTTGTTCATCTAAAGTCAGTAGTATAGCTATGTGCGATGATGCCCCTGGCATGTTGGCATACAGATTGTTGTGCAACACGTGTGACTGCTGAGCTCCTCACTAACAGTGTTGCTTTATCTAACAAGTAGACTTTTTTTCTCTTTTTAGACCAGCTTTTATATGCTCTAATTTTAGACAGGACATTTTGCTGTTGCGCACACTGCGTAGCCTGCGCTGCCCCAACGTTCTTTTGTGGATCCCCGTAAGTCCCTCATTAGCATATTTGACTAGCAAATCAATGGTCTGTCTAGCGCACTTTTGCGCGGACGGATGCGCCAGTCTAACGAAATTACGTGGGACAAAAAAAAGTAGATTTTTTGCGTATCTCGTTCTGGGGATGCCGTGCATCGAAACGCACGCGCACATTTTGACTTACGCACGCGCATCTCCTGTTGCGCAGGCGTAATCGCTCTGTGAATCTGGGCCTTACTCTTTAAATTGTGGTCAAACATAAAAAGGCATTTATTGCACACTTCTTACAGTTGTATAAAATAGAATTAAATATATTAACTGTTCTGTATCAATGGTCATATATTATTTAGAATGCCTCTGTGCTAAGCTTCATGTGGGAAAAATAATAAGACAATTAGGCCAAGAATAGGGATGAGCCATCAGGTGCTCATTTGTTCTAAAACAAACCCTACATATGGGACATTTGCGGGATAGTCAAGTGCCGTGGAATGCCCCATAATGCACTGCATTGCTGTATGATGATTGGCCAGAGCATGCACCTGACCTGCATGCCTTGGCCAATCACAGCACACTCTGCTGAGAGTGCCATAATTGGCCAAAGGCAGGGTGCATTTAGTCAATCATGGCTCAGGGGGCTAAGTTCACGCCCCACACTATATAAGGCTGCTGCTTACACGGCGGCCGTATAGTGTAATGAATGAAGAGATATTAAGTTAAGCAGCTTATAGTTAGTAGCGTGCAGCAGTGTATTTGCTATATATATATATATACAGTCTAGTATATACTCTGCATATAGAGGTGGCTGGATTGATGCAGGATCTGGTTCTTCTATTTGTGTCACGGTGTTGCAGTTTTGATATGCCGTTTCCGGTGTCTCCGTCCCCTGATTCTAGTGCCCAGTTTGAGGTGTGGTTTAACATCATTTGGATGGCCGCAACAAACACAAGAGCGAGGCTTGGTTGCTCTCTCATGTGTATATTAGAGGTGAACGTTCAGTGCATTGCCCGTGCCCTTTGATAATGTCATTTATGATGAAACATGTCAGGGCGGAGCCACGCACTGACATTAACGTGACCCCGGAAGCATGGGTGTAAGTTTTTTCTCTCTGCAATTTTAAATTGTTCCGATTTTTGTAAACTTTGTTACCTATTTTAATAAACCTGAGTGGTTACGGTATTATACTATCTCGAGACTCTTTTTCAGGTTTCCCATGGGATGCTGTGTCTGAGACCAGGAGAGATTGGCTTTTTTCCTTGGAGGGTGAGAACCCATCCAAGGGTTAGATCGGACGGGATACGCACAGCTGTTAGGAACTGCTGGGAGGGGAGCAACACACAGCCCCAGGGATCTCTTGTCACCCGGAGAGGGTCATCTGCAGGCTTTTACGACCTTGTCTAATAGGGGGTCTAGCTATTCAGGTAAGGGCATACACTCACTTTCCTTCCTGGTGCAGCCGTGAGGAGCAGCTACTTTCAATCAATTTGGTGGTGGATTTTCCTATTTTTATTTTATCTTCACGTTTGATGCTATCAACATTCTTTAGAACTGGACTTATTTTTGTTTATCCATTAACCTTTGGACTTGGTTAATTTATTTATTTATTTATTGTCCTACATCCCCTGGTTTGGGGTCTTGGTTTCAATTTTTATTTATTCAGCATTCATTTACTAATTATGCACATTTTTCATGTTGTGTTTAATATTTAGCGCGACCTTATTTCTTTAAAAAAAAGCAACCCACATAAATTGGACAAAGTAAAATAAATATAAAATGTAAAAATAAACTTACAGTAACAGTACATATGCTGCCCAATAATTAATAATAATTAAAAAAAAACTTTGTTAAAAAAAAACTTTGTTTGAGTAGACTTATGGTATTTGCACTGTTTATTGTTCAAAAAATAGAAGAGCCATAAAACAAGACAGAGGATACACAGACTATTATACACATCATACTACTAAGCCGTCAGGTCAAAAACCCTGCAGTAAGCGTATATTGATTGGTTTGCGCAAAAGTTATAGCGTCTACAAAATAGGGGATAGTTTTATGGCATTTTTATTAAATTTTTTATTAGTGTATGACGGCAATCTTTTATCATTACTGTGACTTTATGGCAGACACATCGAACACTTTTAACACAATTTTGGGACCATTGTTATTTTTACAAGGATCAGTGCTATGAAAATGCACTCATTACTGTGAAAATGACACTGGCAGTGAAGGGTTTAGCCACTAAGTGGCGATAAAGGGGTTAAGTGTGTCCTAGAGATTAATTCTAACTGTTAGGGGAGGAGCTACCAGTGATACGTCACTGATCACTGTTCCCGATCGCGGGAAACAGTAGATCAGTGACATGTCACTAGGCAGAACAGGGCAATGACTTGTTTACAAAGGCATCCCCCTGTTCTGCCTTTGCCGACTGCAATCGCGGGTTGCCTGGGAACATCGTCACAAGGCACACAGCGGGAAAGCGTGCATCCGGCAGAGTGTGCAGCAAATTCAAAGGGATGTACAGGTACGCCCATTTGCCTGCCTGTGCCACTGTGTCGGTCACTATGTGGTTAAGCAGTACTGAAAGGAAACGCAAAAGACCAGGCTTAAGGGGGATTGGTAGAGTACAAAACACATACAATATTTTAGATAGTATAACCATTTTATATGTCTACCTGTCAAAGATAGTTTGAAACCTTCTAGAATCATTTGACCTTTATATATGAGTGCTGACCATCCCTTTCCTTATTAAAGGGCTTATCGTGCCTAAATGTGTCTAAAGGCATTACACATGTTTACAAGTGTCATTCATTCTATCTAACGAAACACTGCTGCCAGGAGGAGAGGAGAGATGAAAAAACATCCTGTGTGCAAGGGGCCTAGCCATAAACTACATTTTACTGCTCATGATCATTATCATTTTCATGATTATAACTTTTTGCTGTTGGGCTTATTCTACTACATTTGCAATTGCAATATATTGCAATATATTAAACCATGAGCTGAGCATCAGTGCTGCTTGTATGCATAGTATGGTGTAAACTACCTTGAGGCACTAATGTAAGGGGATCTCCCTGGTTCTCTTCCCGAGTGTCAGTGTATACAGTGGAGAGGAGAGGGGAGGGGCCTCAAACCCGGCATGTATCAGTTTCACTTTTCAGTGTACAAGTGAGTCTCCCTGCTTGTACACTCCTGCTAATACATGCCCGGGTCAGAGGCCCCTCTCCACTGTATAGACTCAGGAAGAGGACTAAAACACCCAGGGAGATCTCCCCGCCCGTGGACACCATAGAGATGCCAATCGCCACCTTCTTACCTCCCCTCACAGACAGCTGAGACCAGCCAGGTACAGGGGGAACCCCTGAAGGGGGACAGGTCAGCTGTCTGGGGACCCTCATGTAAAAGGGGTGCCCCCTGGAGACACTAATGTAAGGGGGGCTCTCTGGGGACACTAATGTAAGGGCAGCTCTCTGGGCACACTAATGTAAGAGGGGGGCCCTCTGGGGACACTAATGTAAGTGGGGCCCTCTGGAGACACTTATGTAAGGAGGGCTCTCTGGGGACACTGATGTAAGAGGGGGCCCTCTGGGGACACTAATGTAAGGGGGCTTTCTGGGGGCACTAATGTAAGAGGGGAGCCTCTGGGGACACTAATTTAAGGGGGGCTCTCTGGGGACACTAATATAAGAGGGGGCCCTCTGGGGACACTAATGTAAGAGGGGGGCCCTCTGGGGACACTAAGGTAAGGAGGGCTCTCTGGGGACACTGATGTAAGAGGGGGTCCTCTGGGGACACTAATGTAAGGGGTGCTTTCTGGGGACACTAATGTAAGAGGGGGGCCTCTGGGGACACTAATGTAAGGGGGGCTCTCTGTGTATGCCTGCCCAAATGTGTGACTTTCTTTACTTTTCTGCTATGGATTATAGCCTGAGATCTTTTGTAGACCCAGCAATGCCCCTGGTGGGGAACCCTTCATGGTTTCTTGCACCGGGGCCCTGAAGATTCTAGTTATGCCTCTGGTATCATATTAGACCAGCCATTACAAATTTTTAAGCACTAGTGCTGGACTGTCAGCAAAGTATAGCTTTGTTGTATACTATTGTAACTGTAATGAAATGTCCCACACTCCGTTTGATTTTTTTCATCATATACCACTTCCTCCCAGTCTGAATATAGAGATCAGATATTCCAACCGCTAACAAGCACAAAACAAGACAATACTTGTTTGTTTGCTGAACATGGACTGTTTACTGAACACACAGGTAATACTCTAAACAACCCACCACCTTTGCATTCTGGGTGGGGTCGACTGTTCAAACAGCAGTAAGAGCTGTTGCAGGAATTCGCCCCCACCAATCTCACAGCTAATCTACATACACATCCCATAACAGACACAATGAAACATTGTAATACAGCCACCCACCTGCCCAAAGTGACTCCATAGCAATAACTATGTATTGCTGTGTGTTCTGGGACCTAAACTAGCTTTACATTTTTTATTTATTTTTTATTTATGGGGCTTAATCTACTTAATTTGCAATTGCAACACATTAGACCAGACATAGATCATCATTGCTGCATGGCATGGAAATAAATTACATTTTGCAGGTAACCATTGCTTTTGCAACATATTACACCAGTTATTGAGCCAGCACAGTATAGTCATGCTGTATACTATTGTAGGTGTTTGCTGTTATATGCTCTGGGACCTTTTTTACAGAATGTATACCAAATTGGAACAGGCAGGCAGTCGGATTGCTAAATTTGTATCAGTTAGCTTTTGTCTGCTAACTAGAAATGAGCTGAACGTACATTGGTTTGGTTCACATAAGATTTTACTGAACTGTTCTGACAAATCGTACTGAAGTCAATTGGAGCCAAATCTTTAAAACCAATCTCTGTCATTTTTAAAACGAATAGAAAAGGATGTGTCAAACAAGTAAACTAAAGGACATGTCCAAATGCAAAAGTGTTTTTATTTATTTTCATTTGGTGGGGATTGATGATTTTAATAATGCTTAAAGTGGTAAGTGTAAAGGCTGTAGTTTTTTTTTTTACCTTCATGCATTATATGCATGAAGGTAAAAAACCTTCAGTGTGCAGCTCCCCCTTCAGCCCCTTAATACTTACCTAAACCTAAACCCATGAGACCATAGGCTCTCCCAGGTCCCCCCCTCCTGATTGGCTGAGATGCAGCAGCAGGGGCCATTGGCTCCCACTGCTGTCAATCACAACCAGTGAGGCGGGAGTGGGGGGGGGGGCTGAGGCTGAACCATGCTCTCTGTGTCTTATGGAAGAACCAAATATGTAGCAGGGAGCCAGGCTCGGATCCGCATCTCCAATAGTGTTGCTCACAAATATTCGCATTGCGAATATTCGCTACGAATATTGCATATTCGAGTATTCGCGAATAACACGAATATCGCAGTGAATATTCGCTATTTCGAATATTCAAATTTTTTCAATTTTTTTTTTAGAACAGATCACATCCTAGAGATCCCCATCGACGTCTAAAAGCATTGCTGGTATGATTAGAGACCTTGGGCCGAGTAGCTGCAGCGCTCATTTTATATTGCCGAAAAATCGCAATGCGATTATTCGGCAATAGCGATATCGCGCGATTATTTTATATTGTAATATATCACGAATATTCTGAGCCAATCAGAGTGCTCCATTCCGCATTTCTCGAAATTTCGCAATTATTTTGTATTGTAATATATCACGAATATTCTGAGCCAATCAGAGTGCTCCATTCCGCATTTCTCGAATATTCGCAATTATTTTATATTGTAATATATCACGAATATTCTGAGCCAATCAGAGTGCTCCTTCCGCATTTCTCGAATATTCGCAATTATTGTGTATTGTAATATATCACAAATATTCTGAGCCAATCAGAGTGCTCCTTCCGCATTTCTCGAATATTCGCAATTATTTTGTATTGTAATATATCACGAATATTCTGAGCCAATCAGAGTGCTCCATTCCGCATTTCTCGAATATTCGCAATTA
The DNA here is from genome assembly GCA_029574335.1 of Rana kukunoris. Lineage (NCBI taxonomy): Eukaryota > Metazoa > Chordata > Amphibia > Anura > Ranidae > Rana > Rana kukunoris. Next base: position 390,870,881 of record CM056050.1, on the reverse strand, counting down.
TTGTGTATTGTAATATATCACGAATATTCTGAGCCAATCAGAGTGCTCCTTCCGCATTTCTCGAATATTCGCAATTATTTTATATTGTAATATATCACGAATATTCTGAGCCAATCAGAGTGCTCCATTCGCATTCGCATTCGCAATAGCGAAAATTCGCAATAATTTCATTTCCAAAAAATATCACGAATATTCGTATTTAGCGAATATATCTAGAATATTCGACTATATATTCGAGATATATTGCGAAATCGAATATGGCATATTCTGCTCAACACTAATCTCCAACACAGAGGGTTTGTGAAAAATTATGGGGGTTCTGTACCACTCCAAGAAAAGCTTATATCCCCTTTCCTGAACAGTAATGCCCGCGTACACACAATCGGTTTGTCTGATGAAAACGGTCCGATGGACCGTTTTCATCGGACAAACCGATTGTGTGTGGGCCCCATTGTTTTTTTTCCCATCGGTGAAAAAACTTAGAACCTGTTTTAAAATTATCTGATGGTTAAAAAACCGATAGTAAAAACCGATTGTCTGTGGGCAAGTCCATTGGTTAAAAATCCATGCTTGCTCAGAATCAAGTTGACGCATGCTTGGAAGCATTGAACTTCATTTTTCTCAGCACGTCGTAGAGTTGTACGTCATGCGTTCTGACACGAACTGACAAGACTGATGAAAGTCAGCTTGATCTATTTTTCATCGGATGAACCGATCGTGTGTACAGGGCATGACATTCACTGCCCCATTCTGCATGTGAGTGAGGATTCTATCCTAGTCTTCCTCTGTAATGTTGTGGTCAAGTTGTGTTTTCCATGTCTGACAAATTTTATTGTTGTTCAGGGTGTACTTAGAAAACAAAAGGGCGTACAAATTTTCCACATTTTGTCATGTTACAACCAAAAACTAAAATTAATTTTTTGGGGATTTTATGTGATAGGCCAACACAAAGTGGCATATAATTATGACGTGGAAGGAAAATGCCACTAAAATTTTCTACAAATAAATATCTGAAAAATGTGGTGTGCATTTGTATTTACTCTGATACCCCTAACTAAATTCTAGTGGAACCAATTGCCTTCAGAAGTAACCTAATTAGTAAATAGGGTGCAATTTAATCTCAGTATAAATACAGATGTTCTGTGAAGTGAACAAAAGCATCATGAAGGCCAAGGAACACACCAGACAGGTCAAGGAGAAAGTTGTTAAAGGGGTGTTCCACCCAAATGTAATGTTTATTAAAAGTCAGCAGCTACAAAAAGTGTAGCTGCTGGCTTTTAATAAACATTCACTTACCTTCTCCACGTTCCAGCGACGCACCGACCGGGGCTCCGCTCCTCTCCCGCCCTTCCCGGCCGTTGTCCTCATTGCGACTGTGGGCACCCAACCGTGACAGCCTTCGGCTTCACGGCCGGGCACCCACTGCGCATGCGCGAGCCGCACTGCACATGCGCGCACGGCGCAGCCCGCCGCTGATTGGACAGGCGATCGTCTAGGACCTGTCAGTGTCCTAGACAATCGCCTACGGGAGGGGCTGCAGTAAGGCGATTAAACCTAATCGCCTTACCAGCCCCTCGGCGGAAGCAGGAAGTGGGACAGGAAGTCCCACTCCTACTGAAGCACCCACTCCCCCCCCCTCCCAAAAAAAAATGACATGCCAAATGTGGCATGTAAGGGAGAGGGGAGGGGATTAAGCAGAAGTTCCATTTTTGGGTGGAACTCCGCTTTAGGGCCTCGTACACACGATCAAATCTGTCTGCTGGAAACGGTCTGCTAGACCATCCCAGCAGACAGATTTGATCGTGTGTACGGGCCACCCGACAGATTTCAAAGCATGCTTTGAAATCTATCGGGTGGAAATCCGTCCGCCCGACATGTCTGCTGGTTAGTACACTTACCAGCAGACATGTCGTCTCGCACCGGCGCCGAATGGATTCGGCGCATGCGCGGAAGTGTTTTACTTCCTGGTGCGGTGACGTGGCGGCGTCAACGTCACCGCCACGTCACCGACACGTCAGCGCGCCGTCTGCTGGCGGGTATTTTGGTTTGCTCGTGTGTACACGCGAGCAAACCAAAATCCTAGCAAACAGATTTGTTCAAATCGGTCGGTCCGACCGATTTGAACAAATAGATTGCCTCGTGTGTACGAGGCCTAAGAAGTTTAAAGCAGAATTAGGCTATAAGAAAATATCTAAGAATCAGAAAATATCCCAAGTTTTGAACATCTCATGGAGCACTGTTAAATCCATCATCTTAAAAAAAAAAGAAAAGTATGGCACAACTGCAAACCTATCAACACATGGCCGTCCAACTAAACTGACAGGCCGGGCAAGGAGAGCATTAATCAGAGAAGCAGCCAAAAAAAACATGGTAACTCTGGAGGAGCTACATAGATCCACAGCTCAGGTGGGAGAATCTGTCCACAGGACAACTATTAGTAGTGCACTCTACAAATCTGGCCTTTATGAAAGAGTGGCAAGAAGAAAGTCATTGTTGAAAGAAAGCCATACAAAGTCCCATATGCAGTTTGCAAGAAGCCATGTGGGGGACACAGAAAACATGTGGAAAAAGGTGCTCTGGTCAGATGAGACCAACATTTTAACTTTTTGACCTAAACCCAAAACGCTATGTGTGGTGGAAAACTAAAACTGCAAATCACCCTGAACACATCATCCCCACTGTGAAACATGGTGGGGGCAGCATCATGTTGTGGGGATGCTTTCTTCAGCAGGGACAGGGAAACTGGTCAGAGTTGATAGGAAGATGAGTGAATCCAAATATAGGGCAATCTTAGAGAAAACCTCTGATGCCGCGTACACACGGTCGTTTTTTGCGATGAAAAAAAACGTTTCTAAAACGTCATTTAAATTGATCGTGTGTAGGCAAAACGTCGTTTTTGGCTTAAAAAAAACGACCAAAAAAAAATTCCAACATGCTTGAATTTTTTGTGTCGTTTTTCAAAACGTCGTTTTTTGTGTCATAAAAAGTGATGGTGTGTGGGCAAAACGATGTTGAAAACGACGTTTTTAAACCCGCGCATGCTCAGAAGCAAGTTATGAGACGGAGCTTCAATGGAAAAGAGTGCCGTCGAACGTGGTGTACGTCACCACGCTTTGCTAGAGCTTTGTAGAAAAACTATGGTGTATACGCAACGTCGTTTTGGAAAATTACGTTTGAAAAATTACGTTTTTTCTCATGAGAAAAAACAACGTTTTTTTTTCATCGCAAAAAGTGATCGTGTGTACGCGGCATAAGAGTCTGCAAAAGATTTGAGACAGGGGCAGAGTTTTTTACCTTTCAGCAAGACAACGACCCTAAACATACAGCCAGAACTATAATACAATGTTTTAGATCAAAGCATTATCATGTGTTGTAATGGCCCAGTAAAGTCCAGACCTAAGTACAATTGAGAATCTGTGGCAAGACTTGAATATTGCTGTTCGCAGATGCTCTCCATCCAAACTGACAGAGTTTGAGCTATTTTGCAAAGAAGAATGGGCAAAAATGTTACTCTCTAGATGTGCAAAGCTGGTAGAGACAAACCCAAAAAGACTTGCAGCTGTAATTGCAACAGAAGGTGGTTCTACAAAGTATTCACATTTGCATATTAGAGGGTAGGGATGAGCTGAGCACCCCCCCCCCGGTTTGGTTCGCAGCAGAACAGGCAAAAAATGTGTGTGAACATGCGAAAACATTTAGGCCGCGTACACATGACCAAATAAATCCGTTCAAATCGGTCTAACAGACCGATTTGATCGGATTTGTCTGCTGGGCTATATTGGTTTGATCGCTGTGCACGCGATCAAACCAAAATCCCTGCCAGCAGACAGCGCGGTGACGTGGCGGTGACATTGACGCCGCCACGTCATCGCACCAGGAAGTAAAACACTTCCGCGCATGCGTCTAATCCATTTGACGCATGCGCGGGCAGATATGTCTGCTGGTTAGCGTACTAACCAGCAGACATGTCGGATGGACGGGTTCCCAGCAGACAGATTTTAAAGCATGCTTTAAAATCTGTCTGCTGGAAAAACCTGTCTGTCCGACCCGTACACACGATCGAATTTGTCTGCTGAAACGGTCCGTCGGGCCGGTTTCAGCAGATAAATTCGAGAGTGTGTAAGCGGCCTAAGAGGTGAATTATATTCCCCATCTATTTGTTTATGCAATGTATCCCATATTTTAAGTGTGTTCCATGTCAAAAAGAATACTGCAGTAACCAAATGAACAATGACCCAACTCCACCCACAACATCAGACAATTGTTCCTAATGAGCCCCAATACACATCTTTTAGTAGACATTCTGCCTCCAGCTCTGACATATTTACATGAGCTAATTAACTACAACTGATAATTCCTACACCTGACCTTTAGGCTGTCTGGTAACTTAAAGTCTATAGGATGCAAACGTGAAAAATCAAAAGTGCTCATTTTACAGGCTTAAATGCAAGTTATTGCCATAAAAAGTGTTTGGGGGCCCGGGTCCTGCCCAGGGGATATTTATCAATGCAAAAAAAGATTCGGGAACAGTGATGCTTAATGTGAAACAATTAGAATTAAATATTCCTTTAAATACCTAATGGTGTCTGGGGTGGGGGTCTCCTTAGTCTGCCTGTAAAGTAGCACATCTTCCCCATGTTTATAACATTACATTTCTAAAGGAAAACATTTCATTCAAAACTGTTTGTGGCTGTAATGTATTGTCAAATCCTGGCAATATACCGTATTTATCGGGGTATTGCGCGCTCCGGCGTATAGCGCGCACCCCGTAAGTGGACCCGCATTCCTGTGGAAAAAAGATTTTTGTACTTACAGTTTTGGTGTCTTGCGCAGCGTCCATCGGCGGCCTAGTCGGGTCCGGTGTCTATCTGTGGCTTTGGGTGTCCTCTTCGTCGGGTCCGGCGTCCTTCTGCGGCGTCCTCCCCGCTCGATTCCCGCTTTCCTGCGCCGAGTTTGAATGCTGCGCCTGCATATACCGAGCACAGTACACTCGTGTATAGTCGGGCAGGCTCGGCTACTCTCGCGCTCACTTCCTGTACGTCCAGGACGTGAGTGCGAGAGGAGCCGAGCCTGCCCGACTATACACAAGTGTACTGCGCTCAGTATATGCCGGCTCAGTACACTCGTGTATAGTCGGGCAGGCTCAGCTACTCTCGCGCTCACGTCCTGTACGTCCAGGACGTGAGCGCGAGAGGAGCCGAGCCTGCCCGACTATACACGAGTGTACTGCGCTCGGTATATGCAGGTGCAGTATTCAAACTCGCCGCGGGAAAGCGGGTATCGGCGTATATCATGCACCCACGATTTTGCCCTGGTTTTCAGGGCAAAAAAGTGCGCGGTATATGCCGGTAAATACGGTAGATAAAAATCATTGAAAAAAATGGTCCCCCCCATTCCATTACCAGGCCCTTTGGGTCTAGTATGAATATTAACCACTTAAGGACCCCCGCACGCACATATACGGCCACAGAATGGCACGTACAGGCACAAGGGCGTAAATTTACGTCCCCGCCTAAGTGCGGTTCGGGGGTCCCATCGGGACCCCCTCCGCGGCGTGCAGGGGTCCCCCTGGCTCCGGGAGCGATCCGGGACGAGCGGGCGGATGTCGGCGTTTACCCGCCCCCCCGCGATCGCTCCCAGCCAATGCGCGTGCTCCCAGTCTCCTGTCACTTCCTCCTCCTATGTAAACACAGGAAGGGGGAAGTGATGTAATCTCCCATCGCAGCGGTATTTACAACCGCTGCGATGGGAGAAACACCTAACAGTAAGTGTGCACCAACATTACACTGACACACACTCACATAGGCATACTTAACCCCTTGCGATCTGCCCCCCCACCCCCCCTGTCACAGTGTCACTGAATGCAGTGATCTAATCACTGCATTTAGTGTCAGTGTGACAGGCAGTGTAAAATCAGTTAGTGTTAGGTTCAGGATAGCCCCCCCACCCCCCCTAATAAAGTTTTAACCCCCTGATCACTGCCCTAGTTAACCCTTTCACTCCCTATTGCCAGCGTCACTAAGCGATCATTTTTCTGATCGCTGTATTAGTGTCGCTGTTCCCGCTAGGTAGCTATTTTTTTTTATCGCGATTTTTTTTTTTACTAAAGACATGTGGCTAAATAAATTTTGGCCTAAATGTTTGACTAAAATTTAGTTTATTTGATTTTTTTTTTAACAAAAAGTAAAAAATAGTGTTTTTTTTTTAAAAATGTCGCTCTATTTTTGTATATAGCGTAAAAAATAAAAATCGCAGAGGTGATCAAATACCACCAAAAGAAAGCTCTATTTGTGGGAAGAAAAGGACGCAAATTTTGTTTGGGAGCCACGTCGCACGACCGCGCAATTGTCAGTTAAAGCGACGCAGTGCCGAATCGCAAAAACACCTTGGGTCATTTACCAGCGTATTGGTCCGGGTCTTAAGTGGTTAAGGGGAACCTTGTGCCAAAAATACCAAATTAAAAAGGCGTGGATGTCCCCTCCAAAATCCATTAGGGGTAAAATAAATATAATGGCGTGGGGGTCCCCCAGGCACTATATACTCTGAACAGCAGTATATATATATATATATATATACTCTACGGCCTGCCCTATATACTCTGCAGAGAAATTCGGTCCTAGGTGTTGGTGGTGCCAGAACACTGTAACCCCTCACAGTAATGCCGCGTACATATGATCGGACAATCCGACAACAAAACCGTGAATACATTTCCAACGGATGTTGGCTCAAACTTGTCTTGCATACACACGGTCACACAAATGTTGTCGGAAATTCCAAATGTCAAGAACGCGGTGACGTACAACAAGTACAAGGGCACTAGAAAAGAGAAGTTTAATACCAGTCATGTTAGTAGATGTTTGGTGAGAGACAATTTGCACTTTTCAGCCTCATGCTTTTCAGTCCATTACAGCGTGACGAATGTGCTATCTCCATTACGAATGCTAGTTTTACCAGACTGAGCGCTTCCGTCTCGTACTTGATTTAGAGCATGCATGGAATTTTGTGCATCACAATTGTCCACACATGATCGGAATCGGAACAAATGCCTGATGGGCCCTACACACGGTTGAAGTTTCCGACCAAAAGCTCCCATCAAACATTTGTTGTCGGAATGGGCCCTGCTGTAAAATATTATATCAAAAATTGAAATTACATGGCCCTGTTAACCACTTAAGACCCGGACCTTTAGGCAGCTAAAGGAACCGGCCAATTTTTGCGATTGGGTATTGCGTCGCTTTAACTAACAATTGCGCAGTCGTGCGACATGGCTCCCAAACAAAATTGGTGTCCTTTTTTTCCAACAAATAGAGATTTATTTTGGTGGTATTTGATCACCTCTGCGTTTTTTATTTTTTTTGCGCTATAAACAAAAATAGAGCGTCAATTTTGAAAACATTTCAATATTTTTTACTTTTTTAAATATCCCCCAAAAATAAAAATAAATTCTAATTTTAGGCCGATACGTATTCTTCTACCTATTTTTGGTTAAAAAAAAACGCAATATGCGTTTATCAGTTGGTTTGCGCAAAATGTATAGCAAAATTTATAGCGTTTACAAAATAGGGGATAGTTTTATTGTATTTTATTTTTTATTTTTTTTTACTACTAATGGCAACGATCAACGTTTTTTTTTTCGTGACTGCGACATTATGGCGGACACTTCAGACAATTTTGACACATTTTTGGGACCATTGTCATTTTCACAGCAAAAAATGCATTTAAAATGCATTGTTTACTGTGAAAATGACAATTGCAGTTTGGGACTTAACCACAAGGGGGCGCTGAAGGGGTCATGTATGACCTCATCTGTGTTTCTAACTGTAGGGGGGTGTGGTTGTAGGTATGACGTCATTGATTGTAGTTCCCTATATAAGGGAACACACGATCAATGACAGCGCCACAGTAAAGAACGGGGAAGCTGTGTTTACACACAGCTCTCCCCGTTCTTCAGCTCCAGGAACCGATCACGGGACTCCCGAGACGACCGGGTCTGCGGGTCCCGCGGTCACCGCCATGGAGCTTCGGACCGTGACCCACATCTGGCCACTTAAAGAGGACGTACCTGTACATGCTTGTGCCCAGCCGTGCCATTCTGCCAACGTATATGTGCAGGAGGCGGTCCTTAAGTGGTTAAACAGGGGCAGAAAAATTGGGCCTTTGGTTTTTGTGGCGTCAGAACACTGTAACCCCTCACTGTTACTCATGTTGGGCACGGGAACAGTCCCTGCATTGAAATATTATAGCAAACACTGTAATTACATGCTACACCGGGTTAGAAAAATTGGGCCTTAGGTTTTGTGGGTGCCAGAACACTATAAGCCCTCACAGATACTCTTGTTGGGTGCAGGAACGTGCCCTGCTGTGAAATATTATATTAAAAAAATTGAAATTACATGGCCCTGTTAACCCCTTAAGGACCGCCGCATGTACATTTACGTCGGCAGAATGGCACAGGCAGATGGCACAGGTATATATACGTGCCTGCCTTGACGTGGGTCGGGGGTCCGATCTGGACCCCCCAGGTACATGCGGCGGTCCGGTTTGCTGTGCAAGCAACCCGGGATGAGGGGGCGGCTATTCGTTTTTGTCTGCCCCCTCCGGATCGCTCCCAGCCAATCCGCGCGCTCCCCGCCGTGTCACTTCCTCCTCCTGTGTAAACACAGGAAGAGGGAAGTGATGTGATCTCTGCTCTCGGCGGTATTTTCAACCGCCGCTGAGGAGAGATCACATCACACAGTGAGTCTGCACAACACTACACTGACACCAGGACACGCAGGCACACTTAACCCCTTGCGATCACCCCCCCCCCCCCGTCACAGTGTCACTGAATGCAGTAATCATATATGTATGATTACTGTATTTAGTGTCAGTGTGACAGTCATTTTGTGTTAGGTTCAGGGTAGCCTTCCACTCCCTATTGCCAGTGTCACTAAGCGATCATTTTTCTGATCGCTGTATTAGTGTCGCTGTTCCCGCTAGGTAGCTATTTTTTTTTTATTGTGATTTTTTTTTACTAAAGACATGTGGCTAAATACATTTTGGCCTAAATGTTTGACTAAAATTTAGTTTATTCGATTTTTCTTATAACAAAATGTAAAAAATATTGTTTTGTTTTTTTCCAAAATGTCGCTCTATTTTTGTAAATAGCGCAAAAAAAAAATCGCAGAGGCGATCAAATATCACCAAAAGAAAGCTCTTATTGTGGGAAGAAAAGGACGCAAATTTTGTTTGGGAGCCACGTCGCACGACCGCGCAATTGTCAGTTAAAGCGACGCAGTGCCGAATCGCAAAAAGGGGCCTGGTCCTTTACCTGCATTTTGGTCCGGGTCTTAAGTGGTTAAACAAAGTTAGAAAAATTGGGCCTTTGGTTTTGGTGGTGTCAGAACACTGTAAGTCCTCACAGTAAAGCAACACTGTTAGTGAGGAGCTCAGCAGTCACACGTGTTGCCTAACAAACTGTATGCCAACATGCCAGTGGCATCCATGCTCATAGCTATACTACTGACTTTAGATGAGCAAAGAAGGAGGAGGGCACTGAGGAGGCACTGAGGAGGCCACTAAGGAGGGCACGGGAGATGTTTTTTTTGTTTTTGTTTTTTAACTTTTTATTTGCTTATATAAACTTTACAATTGAATCTAATCTAATACAATATTCTTATCTGATACAAGCCCCTCACTCTTCACTCTTCACTCTTCACTCTTCACGGGAGAAGATATATCACACACGCATAGACATCTATGGCATGAGTGATTCTGAGGTGTCTCGCATCTTCAGATTCACCCCTCATGCCATCATGGAATTAACCACAACCTTGCAGGAGGACATCAGCAGCCCAACACATGGCACTACCCATGACACCCATGACAGCTACATATACAATCATAGCCCCATCCCCACAGATTTCGAACAGAACATGTATGGGGACAGCTGGCTGGTTGGTGAGTGACATGGGTGGCAGGCATGACTGTCCCCCCCCCATGATGCACACATCACAATGGGCACATGCACTACTAACATCCTCCTGTCTTTTCCCTTCAAGGTGACTCTGCATATGCACTGGGACCCCATCTCATGACCCCATCTCATGCCAGCTCACATATGCATCTTTGCACGTTAAACACACACATTAATCAAGGCACAATGAGAATGCATGCATGCACACCACTGTGGTCCCTAGAACACACACACCACATCCTCATCACATTGGATTGGCACCAGTCCACCATGCAGGACTTGTGAGCAGCAACGCCACGCCAAGGCTCCAATTATGTCACTGTACATTCATACACCATTCACACGGACCTGGGGATCACTTCTCCCTGGTCCTGGGGAACCCTTCTCCACCAAAATTGAGGATGACACCCCTTTTCTGGCAGGAATGTCACCCCCACATTCCCAAATCATACACAAACAGAACCGAAAAAAAAAAAAAAAAAGCCCAGCAAAAATATAATTAAAAAAAAAAAACAACAAAGAAAACACATAAAAGACAAAAATCACTCTGCAAAACAGTCCCCAAATATCTCAACGACACGTCACAAACAAACAAATAAACGCTAACAAACAACAGAATAATAGCACCTTGCTCTATAGGGAGGGACACAAAGGGATGTACTTTTGCCATGGAAGTGCGTTTGTGTCTGTCTATTTATGCTGTCTGCGTAGTTCAGCAAAGTTGCCCAGGTCTACTTCCAATTTCACTGATTGCGCTGTTCCCGAGTTGTGAGCATGCGCACAGAGGTGCTGACCATGGTCTCCTTCAAGCGCGAATGCGCGAGCCGGCTGGCCCTTCATTTGCATGGGGTCACGGCTCATTTCAATGTAACACGCCCATGTCCTTCCCAATTTGTATTACTCCGCCTTTCGCCTCTGAAATAACATTACGCATGCGCAATTTTATGCGTAAAAGCGTCGAGAATAGGGTGATTGCGCGGCTACATTGCGCAAGTCTAACGTAAAGGCGGTGCGCTACGCCGGTCCAATAATGCGCAGATGTACCTGAATCTGGCCCATTGTATCAACAATTTTAACTGGACCAATGTCTCACAAGAGGAGCCAGGAAAGAGACCCAAAAAGCTCATGGCCTTCTTCTTTCATTTAATATTCGTTATTTTATAATAGATAGGCAATTACATTTTTACACCAGTCACAATCGTTGCAGCTTAATATATATATATATATATATATATATAACATATACTTCATACCCCTATGTTGAACAAGAGCAAATAAAAGAAAATAAATCCATAATATATTCTTCCATATTTAGGCCTTTAACTCATTACAGTCAGGGGTTTTCTTGACACTGGTTACACCTTAAAACATGCATCTCCTACCTATTATCTTACTCCCTAACATCCCCCTACCCCAGACAAAAACAAAAGCCCAAAAAACCAAACCAACCCCCCCTTTCCTAACTAACCACCTGACTGGAGGTCTACCTCATGCCCATTTTATACCGGACCCTTTCCATGTCTCCTAATTAGCTTCAACTTCGAGGAAAGTTCCCCCCTCCTCTGAGGCCAAAAAAGAGTTCCAGGGTGCCCAAGTCTCTAGATACCTTTCCTGTTGTTGTGGTTAGGCGAGGACCAACTTTTGCAGCATCCAACAAATGACAAATGAGGGATTCTTTATATCTTTTCTCTGGCATGTCATTCACATGTAGGAGGCATAGTGCTGGGTCTTCCACTATGTTTAAATCTGTAAAACGTTGAGTAATTCATATGATCTCTGCCCAGAAGACTTTCAACTCGGGACAGTCCCAGAAGATATGCAACATAGTACCTCTTTCCCTCTGACATCTCCAGCATGTGTCTGGAACGTCTGGGAAGATTTTGTTCAATTTTTCTGGTGTTTTATACCATCTAGTAAAGATCTTAAAGTTAGTTTCTTGTATTCTAGTACATCTTGTTGTCTCGTGTATCAATCTACACATCCTCTGTTGCTGTTCCTGGTCGAAAGTCCTCCCTATTTCTCTTTCCCATTCCCGAGTACATCTCAGTGAAAGTCCTTCTGGCTGTATTATCATTAGTTCATAACACACTGAAAGTGTGTGAGCTGCTACTCCCTTTCCATTACAGAGCTTCTCAAAGCCGGTAAGAGGTCTGGAAAACCTTTCTGGGTCTGGCAGTGCACCAAAAAAATGGGCAAGTTGCACTCCAAAATTTAAGCCCAAATCTGCCCTTTTGTTCAGTCATTTCCTCAATTGTCGGCCAGGCTCTATTTTGATTGAAACTGGATGCATAAATGCACCCAGTGTCAATCAAATGTCGAAAATCCTTTCCTTCACATCCTGGTTGAAATATGGGATTACCCAACACTGGGTACAGGGGCGAGGTTTCAGGGACTATCCCCAGAATGGGGAAAAACTGTCGAACAAAGTTTAATCGTATTTCCGACCACCAGGTGTTCCCTCATTTCTCTAGGCAGTACCGTATAGCACCATGAGGCTCTATTTAATGTGATCTGTAATTGGGCTTGTTCTATCTGTACCCATAGTTTAGTCTCCCTGTGTCTGTTCCAGTCTATGATTCTATTAAGATGTGCTGCCTGATAATATTTCTGTACGTCTGGTACTGATAGCCCTCCCTGTGTTTTAATAAAGGTAAGTTGTTTACGCTATATCCTTGGGTGTTTATGTGCCAATATAAACTCAAATATTATCCTCTGACACTGTTTAAAGTAGCTTAAGGGAATATATACTGACAATGTTTGAAATAAATAAAGAAATTTAGGGAGTATACTCATCTTTATGATGTTACATCGCCCTAACCACGTATGATACCCCGGGTTCCATTTATCTAATAACTGCTTTACTTTTTGTAGTAAGGGTGGAAAGTTTAAATCAAAAATCTTTGCTACGTATGTTGGGATTAGGGTGCCTAAGTAGGTTAGGGCTCTGTCTGTCCATTTAAACCTAAAGTCTTTTTTCAACTGCGTTATCGCTATTTGTTTACACACAGCTCTCCAAGTTCTTCAGCTCCAGGGACCGATCACAGGACTCCAGCGGCGATCGGGTACACGGGTCCCGCGGTCATGGTCACTGAGCTTCGGACCGCGACCTACGGCTGGCCACTTAAAGAGGACGTACCTGTACGTGCTTGTGCCCAGCCGTGCCATTCTGCCTACGTATATGTGCAGGAGGCGGTCCCTAAGTGGTTAAACAGGGGCAGAAAAATTGGGCCTTTGGTTTTTGTGGCGTCACAACACTGTAACCTCTCACTGTTACTCATGTTGGGCACAGGAACAGTCCCTGCGTTGAAATATTATAGCAAACACTGTAATTACATGCCTCTGCTACACAGGGTTAGAAAAATTGGGCCTTAGGTTTTCTGGGTGCCAGAATACTATAAGCCCTCACAGATACTCTTGTTGGGTGCAGGAACGTGCCCTGCTGTGAAATATTATATATAAAAAATTGAAGTTATATGGCCCTGTTAAACAAAGTTAGAAAAATTGGGCCTTTGGTTTTGGTGGTGTCAGAACACTGTAAGTCCTCACAGTTACTCCTGTTGGGCGCAGGAATGGGCCCTGCTCTGAAATATTGTTTAAAAAATTGTAATTACATGCCCCTGTTAAACAGGGACAAAATAAATGAGCCTTGGGCGGGTGGTGCTCTAAACCAAAAATATTGTTGGAAGCTAGCATCATCAAGATTGAGGAGGAATAGTATAGGCAGCATAGGCAGTCTACAAGGGATCCCAGATCCATCGCACATTCAATCAGTTACATCAGCCTCAGGTGCTTGATAGCTGCTGATTCAAGACTGATTCATTTTTATGAATGTGAGTCTATAAACAGAGTCTGTGGACAGGGGAACTCTTTGATCCATTACAAACCCTCCAGCAGCACTGAATGTGCATTCAGAAAGCACGCTGGATGCAGGACAGGCCAGTAGCTCAATTGCATATTGAGCAAGTTCTGGCCAGTGGTCCATCCTCAAGACCCAGTAACCCAGTGGATGCTCTGTTGAAAAGGTCTCCAAGTCTGCTCTTGCCCCTACATATTCTTGCACCATCTAATGCAGACACTCGCGATAGTCAGCCGGCCACCTTCTTCACTGCGCTTCCGCTGACTGAACGAAGCCTCAGAAACACGTTGTCCAGCACCAGGAAATGGTAACCTCCCAGGGTCTGGAAATGCGTTACACAAATCTTTCCTCAAGGCCCCCTGAAAATGTTTCAACCTCTGCTCCCTCTGCAAAGGCAGGATGAGTTCTGCAACTTTACCCTTGTAACATGGATCAAGAAGGGTTGCCGGGGGGAGTGGCTTGTGTGCACAGCCACAGCCTTAGCTCAGAGCTCCTCACAGCCGACCACACAACCACTGCTAGCAAGCAGGAAAACAGCCCCATCAAGACCCCCAGTGAGCCCCTACACTCCCACAGCACTCACCGGACCGATGTCCCACAAGAGGATCCAGGACAGAGACCCAAAAAGCTCATGGCCTTCTTCTTTCAACCCAGCCGGATTCCGACCTTAATCCTTGCTCAGCATGGATTTAAAAATCTATGCAAAACTTATAGCCAACCCTTATTCACAAGGACCAATCAGGATTTACAAAGGCCGACAAGCCTCAGACGCTACCAGAAGCATTAATGCTATCCACCATGTAGAGAAATCAGGCACACCTTCCATATTCATTTATTTAGATTGACAGGGTAAACTGGGACTACCTCTCGTCTGTACTGGCCAGATTTGGGATACAAGGACAAATTTACAATGCCATCATGGCCTTGTATTCTGTTCCATCGGCTTAAGTATATACAGCAGACACCCTCTCATTACCGTTCCAAATCTCCAATGGAATGAGACAAGGTTGTCCTATTTCCCCCCTAATCTTTACATCCTTATGAAATTGCCAGCTGAGAGCATCCGATTCAACAAAAAAATCTCAGGAATATCAATCGCAGACCAAGAGCGTAAAATCAGCTTATTTGCTGAGGACGTTATTCTTATGGTCACAGATCCAGTTAACTCCTTAGTGGAGATTCAGAAGACGCTGGCCTGGTTTAGTAATATTTCTTAGTACAAAGTAAACAAAAGTAAATCATATATATATATATATATATATATATATATAATTTTAGCAACACTTAAAACCTGAGACCAATTTACAAAAAGTAGCTTGTCACACCTCAAATACACTCTCCAAATTCCCCTAGAAGCATTACATAATTGAATACACTCAACATCCTTTACAATGTGGAAAGCAAAAGGAATATCATATATAACTCATCTGCTCAATAAGGACAACGTCAAATCATTCCCCACTATACAAAAATAATTTCACTTACCAAATTCAGACCTTTTCCTTTACATCCACACTCAACACTGCATAGCCAAATTCCTACACGGACCTGCATAGTCCTCCAATCGGCTTGGATCTTCTTTAGAAACCCCCACACCGCACCAAAAGGTAATTTTTATAATTCCCTTCAACAAAATAATATCTTTAACAAGACAACTCCATTACTTAGATGGGAATAGAATCAGGGATCTACCTATACCGTAGATCAATGGGCTAAAGCTTGCAACTCCACATACAAAACCACCTGTTGTTCCACCCTCTGGGAACTATCAATCAAACTGACACAACAATGCCCCTGAAAGACTGTCCAAATACGACACTAAACTAGATGGTAAATGCTGGAGGATGTGTGGACAGAGGGGAGATATGCTCCATATATTTTGGAAATGCCCCAAATTAACTCATTATTGGAAATCTATCTTCCACCTACTCTCTAAAATTACACTGGAAGACATGGGGGTGGAGGAGAGAGCTGTGACAAGCTCCAACAACACTGACCCCTGTCTTACATGCTTCCCACCTGCCAGCAGAGTTAACCAGTGCGCTGTGAAGGAAAGATAACATCCCTGCCCATGCCTGCTGGACCATAAGCCAATGGTAATATGAACCTTACTGCTGAGGGCCCTGTCCAATGAGGCCAAAACATTGCCTTCCATATGTCGGTAGAGAGCTGGAATGGCCTTCCGTGAAAAAAAATGACATTTTGGAACCTGCCACATAGGTACAGCACATTCCAAAAATTCACGAAAGGGGGCAGAGTCTACCAGCTACAAAAGGCAGCAGTTGCAGTGCTAGAAATTTGGCCAAGCTAGCATTTAGATGCTAAGCATGTGGATGCCTGCGACCAAATACATTTTTACGGTTCAGCAACTGGGGTAGGTAAATTTGCCTCCTAAAAATTCAAATCCCAGCACATCCTGCAGCAGCATATAACTGACACTGTGGTTGAATAATTCTGTGGACTCCTCCGTGCATGATGGTGGGGCTATGGAAGGAGTGACTGTGGACAAGAAGCCAGGGGAATAGGCCGCTTTGGCAGCTGCGTTGAAAGGCAAACTACTCTGAGTCTGGGTGACAGAGGATGAGGAGGATGAGGAGGATGAGGATGGCTTTGTTATCCACTCCACCAACTCTTCTCAATAACTGTGCCGACAGCAGAAAAACAGCATAAGCGTGCCCTACGGCCACCTGCAGAGGATGCACCATGTCCATGACCACCACTGTTGACTGTAGACACAGAGGCTACTTGCCCTCCTTTAGTGGCCTTTGAGCGTCTGCCTCTCCTTGGTGGCTTTCCGAACAGGATGAATTTTTTGTTTGGCAACACCACATTACACTGTAGTATATACTGTGTACACCGCCTGAAGTGTATTAGATACTATACACCAGTGGTCATCAACCCTGTTATCAGGGCCCACTAACAGGCCAGGTTTTATGTATTACCTTGGGGAGATTCAGACTAGAATACTGCAATCACTGAGCAGCAAATGATATCACCTGTGATGTATTTCAGTTATCTTGCAAACCTGGCCTGTTAGTGGGCCCCGAGGACAGGGTTGATGACCACTGCTATACACCATGGAATGCACTGTATATATAGGCTACACTGAATGCAGAGTATATACATATACTAGATATATATATATGTATATATATATTAAATTAATACACCACCTGAGGTATTAGAAACAGTACACCACTGAATGCACTGTAGATATAGTCTACACTGGATGCAGAGTATGGGCCAGATTCAAGTAGATCGGCGCATCTTTATACCGGCGTAGCCCAGCTCATATGCGCTACGCCAACGTAACTCAGAGAGGCAACTACAGTATTCACAAAGCACTTGCTCCTAACGTTGCGCCTGCGTAACTTAATTTTGCGGGCGTAAGCCGGCGTAAGTGTAAGTGGGTGTGACCTTATGCAAATGATGGTCCGAACATGGAGTAGTGATTTACGCCCGGCGTATCATGAACGGAGCATGCGCAGTGAGATCGCTTCCCCTGTGCGCTTGCTCACAACTACGCAGGCGCAACTTCCTGGGAAACGCCGGCCAACCAGGTTACCTATAAATACGCCCAGACATGCGCCTGTCCGGTGCGAAAGTACATCCTGCTTTTTTCTCCCCTTAAGCAAGGTACTTTTGTAGAGCGATGGCGGCTGCTGAAAATACAGGCAAGGAGAGGAGGAAGAAAAACTTTAGCAACGAGGAGAAGGCTGTCATTGTTGCAGGGATAGCCAAATATGATAAGTACCTCCATGGTGCCCTCAGTTCACAGACCAGCAAGGCATGGAAGAAGGAGATCTTGGCGGAGCTCAGCCTGCAGGTCAGTGCCGTGGGGATTGTGAAGAGGACCCCTGAGGATGTGCAAAAAAAAGCATGCTACGGGCACGGTAGGAGGACCAGCCTGTACTGTGCGGTTGACGGATGAGGAGGAGGTGATCGCAAAATGCCTGCAGCGGGAGCAGGTGGAGGGCATGGAGGGATTTGACTCCGGTGACCAGGCCTTGAGGTCAGGTAAGTGTGTTTTATCTCCTATCCGGTGTGTAGCATGTGAGGGGGTGGAAAGAAACAAGTGACAAGTGTGTGGGTCCACCGACATGTGAATGTTTTGTGTCATCCACAGATGTGCTGGAGGGAGCTGGGCCATTGTTGTTGCTGGGCAACCCACGCCATCCAGGGATGTGAGTGCCCACACCTCACCTCTGGAGGAAGTAGAGGAGGAGCAGTGGAACCTGGAGGAAGTGTTCTACCTCGTTGAGGAGGATCCTATCATCCCTGGTCCCTCCCAACCCAATTCCCTCATGAGGGGAACCCCCTCACCATCCTCCTCCATTAGAGGAAGCCCCACACCCTCCTCCACCATCAGAGGAAGCTCCTCCAGGGCCTCCCCATATACACGGCCCCAAGCCTCTCCAGCCCCCAGGACGGCCACCCACAAAACCTGGGGTGTTCCTGATGCGATCCATGAAAATTTGGACAGGGATCAGGCCCGCCAGACCCAACATATGGGTGATGTTGTCCATCACGTGCGGTGTGTCGCAGACAGCCTGGCATCCGCAGCACAGATTCCGGACAGTCTGCAGGACATCAGTGGCAACAGTGCTGCGATAATGACCTGCGTTGGTGAGCTGCAGGCCACGACATCACGCCTCGTGACAGAGGTTAAGAGGTTGACAGTGGCTGTACCTGAGGCTCCCCCAGGCAACTGAGGAGCTGGGCACCAGGCGTAGCCCACGCTAGGGAAATTGATTCCGTTTTTTGTTTCTTTATGCTCTGGTGAAGAGCCTTTTTTGTTTCTTTATGCTCTGGTGAAGAGCCTTTTTTGTTTCTTTATGCTCTGGTGAAGAGCCTTTTTTTTGTTTAAACTGCACACGGACAGTAGTGCAGGCTACAGTGTGACTGGTGTGTGAATGTGGGGGTGACATACCGGCCAGTAAGGTGTGTCACCCTGGGTTGTCGGGGAGATGTGATCCCCACGACCATGTGAATGTGGTATGAATGGACAGCAACATGATTGGTGCCTTGGCGTGGCGTTGCTGCTCCCAAGTCCCGTGCGGTGGACTTGTGCTAAACCAATGTGAGGTTCTGGTTTGGGGATCCCAGAATGGAGTCATGAGATGGCGCCCAAGTGCATAAGCCGAGTCACCATGCATGTGCCCCTCGTGACAGCTACATGTGAATTGAGTTTGGTGGTCTCAGCCCGGCTTCCGGTGGGTGTGCTATGCAAGGTACGCCTGTGCTTAGTACGCCCACCCCCCCGCCACAAAAACCACCACCACACTTGCACGCACACGAAATTGGTTTAACACGCACGCATTTTTTTTTTTTTTTAGAAACCAAAAAAGACTGCAATAGTGCAAAATACACAATTTTTATTTAAATTACATAATTTCATTGTATAAAAACAATTAAGTCACAGAGACCAAAGAAGGACAATAAAATCACAATTGGGAGTACTATAGAGAGTTTAGAGCAGTCGATCCAGACAACCCTACTAGTTTCGCTGTGTGTGGCTTCTTCAGGGGAATTATAGCCGGATCATTTCAGTATGAGAACTCTAATGGAACAAAATATACAGAGAAGGTTTTATTTTTTAAACAAATAATTCAATAGTTACACAATCACCATAATTGAGTAATTCATACATTCAACAATATTTTTACAGGTATGGCTAGGGTCTATGGCGAGGCAGGTATAACCCGGGTCCTCAACACCCAGCGCACAGGCAAGGATCCAGAAGGGACCCAGCTCCGTAACTGGCATACTTGGGTGTCTGCGTGTGTACTAAGTACAGATGCAGGCAGGTCAAGAAACCAGTACTAACCCCTTGTTGGGTGGGAAAGGCAATTGAAGGTAACCTACCCCGATGGTTTTCCTGCTGTCCTCATTGGATGGACCTCCAATGAGGTAATGATTTCCAGGAGGGCAGAAAGCCCCAAGGGTGACAACTGGGGTGAAAATAGACATGTCTAGTATTAACCAGCAAGCAAGAAACATTTTTAATTCGTGGTAGGTATATGTAGTGTGTATAACATGGTAGACACACTACAGACGTATCACATTCAGAAGAGGGGGGTATTAACGCCTACCTTCAAAAGTCGATACTAGAGCAGGGGAGAAGGGTATGTAGATATCCTTCCAATTCAATCAACCAAGTGGTAGGGACAATGAAAATGTTGTGCAACAGATGTCTAAAGAAAAAAGAAAAATCAATAGAAAAGAAATGAAGACAGAAAAGGGACATCAGCATAAGGATAATATGGATAAACCAGTATACAGATACGTAAGTGTGGTTATGATGAGGTATGTGTGTGTCTATTGAAGCGATTTAGAGGGATATAAGACTTACAGCAATAATCCTGATCTGGTAAGCAAACTTCCAGAAGGCTGGATACAGGATGCCAGATGGCAAACAGCATCAAGGAGATCCAGCATATGAAGGTGGAATAGCAGGAGAGTACTGTAGAAGGAAGATGGAAAGGGGCAACATGGTGAGAAGGGAATATCTAAAAAGGATATGCAGACTATCCATAGATAGCCAAAGAGAGTTAGGCCTCGTACACACGATCAAATCTGTCTGCTGGAAACGGTCTGCTAGACCGTCCCAGCAGACAGATTCGATCGTGTGTACGGGCGAGGCGACGGATTTGGCCACCCGACAGATTTCAAAGCATGCTTTGAAATCTATCGGGTGGGAATCCGTCCGCCCGACATGTCTGCTGGTTAGTACACTTACCAGCAGACATGTCGTCTCGCACCGCCGCCGAATGGATTCGGCGCATGCGCGGAAGTGTTTTACTTCCTGGTGCGGTGACGTGGCGGCGTCAACGTCACCGCCACGTCACCGACACGTCAGCGCGCCGTCTGCTGGCGGGGATTTTGGTTTGCTCGTGTGTACACGCGAGCAAACCAAAATCCTATCAGACAGATTTGTTCAAATCGGTCGGTCTGACCGATTTGAACAAATAGATTGCCTCGTGTGTACGAGGCCTCAGAGGTTACCTTGGCAGTTAATAACCTATTTTGTATAAGAAGCACTACCAGCATCGAACTCCTCCTTTCCTTCTTTCCCTCATTGGAATCCATCGTTCAATTGCAAAATTGTTTGCTGTTCCATTATTGAACGCTTTAAGTGCTGTTTGCACATTGATTAGCCATTCATGGGACTTTGATTATAATTTAATATATTCATATATATTCATAAAGAGCACTATTAGCTGTAAAATTCCCATCACAGGAGCACTACGTGCATTGAATCTGCCCTCTGATGCCCTATGTTGATAATTAACCACCGTTTACACTTCTAGCATTTTGTTTATTGCATGTAGTTTTTACAAATATCTATTTATTCATTCATTTACAGTTGTATTCAAAATTATTCAGCCCCCACTGAAATTGATTGTTTTGGCCAGTTTGACATTGATTTTGATCATTCAGTCATCCTGCTTACAATTAAATCAAATAGGCACGTGTAGGTCAGACAAATATAACATAACATTTATAATGAAATAACCACAAATGTATTTTCTGTGCTCACACCATTATCAGTTTTATTCAACCCCCAAGTGACATTCAATCTTAGTACTTAGTAAAACATCCTTTTACAGTAATAACAGCTTTTAAACGTGAAGCATAGCTTGACACAAGTGTCTTGCAGCGATCTACGGGTATCTTCGCCCATTCGTCATGGGCAAAAGCCTCCAGTTCAGTCACATTCTTAGGCTTGTGCACTGCAACTGCTTTCTTTAAGTCCCACCAGAGGTTCTCAATCGGATTTAAGTCTGGTGACTGCGATGGCCACTCCAAAATGTGCCTTTAATCTGCGAACATGCTCTAGTGGACTTGGAGGTATGCTTGGGATCATTGTCCTGTTGAAAGCTCCAACGTCTCCCAAGCCTCAGGTTTGTGACAGGCTGCATCACATTGTCATCCAATATCTCCTGGTACTGAAGAGAATTCATGGTACCTTGCACACGCTGAAGCTTCCCTGTAACAGGAGAAGCAAAACAGACCCAAAGCATGATTGACCCCCTGCCATGCCTTACAGTAGGCAAGGTGTTTTTTCTTCATAGGCCTCGTTCTTCCTCCTCCAAACATAGCGTTGATCCATGGGCCCAAACAGTTCTAATTTTGTTTCATCAGTCCACAGAACACAATCCCAAAACTTCTGTAGTTTGTCCACATGACTTTTGGCATACTGCAGTCAACTCTTCTTATTCTTTGGAGACAGCAAGGGGGTGTGCCTGGGAATTCTGGCATGGAGGCCTTCATTACGCAGTGTGCACCGTATTGTCTGAGCAGAAACTTCAGTACCCACATCTGACAAATCTTTTCTCAGTTCCTCAGCAGTCACATGGGGACTTTTCTCCGCTCTACGCTTCAGGTAGCGCACAGCAGTCAAAGTCAGCATCTTCTTTCTGCCACGACCAGGTAGCGTTTCAACAGTGCCCTTTGCCTTGAATTTGTGAATGATGCTTCCTATGGTGTCTCTTGGTATGTTTAACATCTTTGCAATCTTCTTATAGCCATTGCCCTTCCTGTGAAGAGTAATCACCTCCTCTCTTGTCTTCCTGGACCATTCTCTTGACTTCACCATGTTTGTAACCACACCAGTAAATGTCTAGAAGGAGCCGAGTATCACAGTCATTTTAAAGCTGCCTAATTGGTGCTTATTAGGCTTTATTGCTGCTCCCTGAAATCCACAGGTGTTTTCAATACCTGATTGAAAACACTTCAATGAACCTCTGTTCTTCAGAGTGGTAGTCTTTAAGGGTTGAATAATTGTGTAAATGAAGAATTCACAAAAGAAACATTTACTACTGTATTACAAAACCAATTGATGTCATTTTAGTTGCATATGGTTCTTTAAGAAGTCCTTGTAGGATTTCATTCTGAATACAATTACAAATGTACACTAAATTCCCTTAAAACCCTTTACAGCATTGGGGGGTTGAATAATTTTGAACACAACTGTATATATACAGTGCCTTGCAAAAGTATTCGGCCCCCTTGAACTTTGCGACCTTTTGCCACATTTCAAGCTTCAAACATAAAGATATAAAACTGTAATTTTTTGTGAAGAGTCAACAAGTGGGACACAATTATGAAGTGGAACAAAATTTATTGGATATTTCTTTTTAATTGTTTTTTATTAAAGTCATGCCACATACAAAGGTATACAAAGCCATAACAGTTGAATTCAGTTTACGTAGAGCAGCAATTACAAAACCATGAGATATAACACACCACCACATCTCACCGTACGTTGAAAGTGTGAGAGAAAATTTGTGTCGGGGCCCGCGCATCCTACTACACAATGTGGAGCCACGGTCCCCTATAATGGAATACATCAGCAGTGAGATGCAAGCTACGTATGGCCTTTCCCATGGTACTGGTCAACAAGCCTACAGTTCCCCCCGCGGGCGGGTGGCAGCCGCCCACCCACAGGCGCCCGACCAAATCAGACAGGCCCCTGGGTAAGCGCCAACCCCCCGCCACGCAGTATGCGGCGGCAGACGATCTCTAAAGAGAATCCTAGCCGGATTCAACTAGTGTAAATAAGTAGTAAATAAAATAAGCAAACAGAAATGAAAGAAAAAGAAAATAATACACACACAATATATAACGACTACACCATATGGGATTGTCATTTGTTTAGTAAAAATACAAGAAAAGATCACTGTTCAGGAAATTTAGAGGTCCAAGGTAACCAATGCAGTTTAAATATCTGGTACTGATTTGATTGAATGGCAAAGTATTTTTCATAAGAGTGTTGGGTAGATACCCTTTGGGTAACTTCATCAATCTTAGGTACTTGCGTGGATTTCCACTTAGAGGTAATGGTCAGACGTGCTGCAATAAATATGTGTATTGCTATACTCCTTAGTTGGGGTGGAATGTCGGTGGCTTTGATATTAAGGAGGGCTAATGATTGATTGGGGGATACAACCTGGCCAATGACAGAAGAGAGTAGTCGAAAGACATTGTTCCAAAAGTCACGGATGATCCTACAGTCCCACAATATATGGGTAATATGGCCTCTGGAACCACACATTCTCCAGCAGAGTTGTGACTCTGAGGGAAAAATCATGGATAACCTGACTGGGGTAAGGTATGATCTATGCAGTATTTTTAACATATTGTCCCAGTGGTTGGTACAATGGGTGTATTTATACGTCAGGCGAATCGCGGTATTCCATTCCCCAAGGGTAAAGGTCGTTCCCCAGTCACTTTCCCAATTAGTCATATGGGTTGTCTTAGATGGAAGCTTGGAGTATTGTAGTAGGGAATAAAACCAGGATAGTCCTTTAGGCCTATCGTGGTTCTTGTTTAGGTAAGTCCATACATCAATCGGTAAGTCATAGTACGTTTTAGAGTGCATCATTTGAAAATGTTTCAATTGTGTATAAGAGTACGAATGGGTAGGTGGGTGACTGGATAATATCCCCTGAATTGTAGTTAGATTTCCCTGCTTCCATGAGGTAGTCAGTAGGTCTGGGATCAGGTGTTCCACAGTCGAAAGGTCAGTGATCGCACGTCTATTTTTAGCTGATGTGTCTATACATGGTTGGATACTTCCCCACACTGACAGGGTGGCTTCTATAGATGGTGATGTTGAGTCTATCAGAGGTAGGTTTGTCAGTTTAGCAAGTAAAAGGGCGGGTAAGTCACGATCATTAAGAATTGCTTTTTCTATTTTAACCCACAATCTAGATAGTCCATGGTCGAACCACGCTTTCATTTGGTCCAAAATCGCCGCCCTATAGTAGTTTCGTAAGGTCGGAAAACTCAGCCCCCCATTTTTCCTATGTCTTTGGAGTGTGGTGAATGTGATTTTGGGCATTTTGTTTTGCCAGATGAATTTGCGAAACAGTTTGTCTGCAGTCAAAAAGAATGCGTCCGGGAGAATGATCGGA
Source organism: Rana kukunoris (assembly GCA_029574335.1). Taxonomy (NCBI): domain Eukaryota; kingdom Metazoa; phylum Chordata; class Amphibia; order Anura; family Ranidae; genus Rana; species Rana kukunoris. The sequence goes on along the minus strand of CM056050.1, from coordinate 390,846,151 downwards.
ATAGTTCTAAAGTAATAGATAAGTTTTGGCAAGAGAGTCATTTTCAACGCTGCAATTCTGCCCAACCAGGATAATTCCAAGGTCGAGATGTGGTTCAAGTCTGTCTTAATGGTATTAAGGAGCGTGGTGAAATTAACATCGTAAGTCATAGAGGAGGGATAAGTTACTTTTATACCCAGGTATGTTAATGAGTTTGTCATCCACTGAAACTGGAATTTCCCCTTGAGCTGTGCAATTAGGGTTTTAGACATGTTGATGGGTAAGACGCAAGATTTAGTGATGTTCAACTTATAGTACGACACCTCACCAAATTGGCGTAAGATATCCTGTACGTTCGTCAGGGAGGAGGTCGGATTAGTCAGTGTCAGGACCACGTCATCTGCAAAAAGGCCTATTTTATGGGCTTCTCCAGCTACGCTAACTCCTGATACATCTCTAGACAATCTGATGGCTTCAGCCAGAGGTTCCATTACTAGAGTAAAGATTATGGGGGATAGTGGGCACCCCTGGCGTGTGCCATTGGTTATATAGAACTGGTCAGAGATGGCACTGGACGTGAAGATTCTAGCCGATGGACAGGTGTATAGTGCAGATATAGCTGACAGGATGGTGCCTTGTATGCCAAATTTCTGTAAGGTAGCTCTAAGATAGCCCCAGTGTACCCTGTCAAAGGCCTTCTCCGCGTCCAGTGCCAAAAACACAGCGGGGGGTCTTTCTCTTCTCTAGAATATGCATGAGGTTAAACAGTCTCCTCGTACCATCTGGAGCCTGTCGCCCCTTAACAAACCCCACTTGATCTGGTTTAACCAATTGCGGAGTAATAGACGCCAACCTGTTTGCAAGAATTTTCGCATACACTTTCAGGTCTGTGTTCAAGAGCGAAATTGGTCTAAAGTTTTGCGGGGAGTCAGGTTTTTTCCCCGGCTTGGGTAGGGTTACAATAGTGGCTTGCAGCATTTCTTCAGGGAACGACGAGGAGGAGGCAGCGCTGTTGAATAGAGTGCATAGATATGGAGCCAGAGTTTGTGAGAATACTTTATAGTACTCTGAAGAGAAACCGTCTGTACCCGGGGCTTTATGGTTTGGAAGAGCACGGATGGTGTCTGTGACTTCCTTCAAAGTAATTGGGGCATTCAGATTTGCCAGGTGATCAGCCTGTAGTGAAGGGAGAGTGAGTGTACTAAGGAATGTTTGGATACTGAGATCGGTAGGTTGTGGTGTCTGTGGGTCTGAGCTTAGATTGTATAAATCTCTGTAATACTTCATGAATGCGTTGGCAATATGCGTTGGATGGTGTACTACTTTATTTAAGTGAGGGTCTCTAATGTGGGGCAATTTAGCTTGTTGCTGACGTTTATTTAGATAGTTAGCTAATACCTTTCCTGCTTTGTTGCCATGCGCATAATATGTCGCTCTAATTCTCCGAAGATGATTTTGGTGGGAGCTAATTAGTACTAGGCGAAGCTTATGTCTGCAAGTAAAGAGATCAGCTTCAATTTTGTGGGAGAGGTGTAGTTTGTGTTGGGATTCTAGTGTCTTGAGCTCCTCAAGCAATCCACTCACCAGCTTTGCCTTCCTCCTCTTCTCTCTAGCTGCTGCTTGGATTAGGATGCCTCTGCTAAACGCTTTGTGAGAGCACCACAAGGGTGCTATACTGGTTTCCCCATTATCATTAAACATAAAAAATTCTTTCAGTTGTGAAGCAATTCTGTCCGTTTGAGCCGTATTAGAAAGCAGCTCTACATTGTTTCTCCATAAGTAGGTAGGAGATGCCGAATTCCGATCCTGCAAGACTATAGACACAGGAGCGTGGTCCGACCAAGTTATTGAATGAATGGACACTGATAACGTTCTTTGAAGAAGAGGTAGGTCTGTCAGTATCAAGTCTATCCTAGAATATGCTCGGTGTGGGAATGAGTAATGGGTATAGTCTTTTTCTGAGGAGTGGAGACATCTCCAGGTGTCATACAGATTGTGGCTAGCGATGAAGGGGCTGATTTCAAGTCTTCGAGGAGAATGTTGTGAAGAACAGTCCATAGATTGATTTGGAATGCAATTAAAGTCTCCACACAGGAGCAGAGAGCCTTTTCTGACCTTTCCCACCTTCTTAAGCAAAGAATTTAGAAATCTTGGCTGCCTTCTGTTTGGCGCATAAAGGTTGACTAAAGTATACGGAGTATTGTTTAAGTCACAAGTCAGTATGACATACCTGCCATTAGGGTCACAGATCAGATCGTGGAGCTGAAATGCGACAGAGTGTTTGACGGCCACTAGTACCCCTCTCTTTTTTACTGGAGCATTCGCTTGGAAAATATGTGGATACATTTTATGGGAGCATTTGGGTGGCTTGGAAGACATAAAGTGGGTCTCCTGTATGCAAATGACGTCTCCTTTAAGCTTGATCATTTCCTTCCACATAGAAGATCTCTTGAAGGGGCTATTGAGGCCATGGACGTTCATTGAGATGATTGATAGTGTCATTTTGGGTACATAGGGGGATGCTTCATATCAGCTAAGGAATCCCAAAAAAGTAAATGAAATAAAGTATGAGTACCTGAAGATGGCGCTGTTACCTCAAGAGTCCAGGACCAGGATTTCCTTGTGAAGCTGAAGGCACCGAAATATCCCAGAATGATGGTAGAAAGAGTACAAATGGTGTAGACAGTCCTTGGTGTAGGAGAGACATAATAATAGTAGAAAAAAAATAACGTAAAGAACAACAAAAATACAAACTGAAAAATAAAGTGAAAAGTATCACTAAGTGCGAGTACTTCCGCAATAGACATGGGGGGTAAATCCTCCCTGAGACCCACGTCCAGCTAATTGGGAATTGGGCTGCATGTAGTAGTGCAATGTTACACAGGTCATTTCTTGCGCCACTCTGGAGTGATTTTTGAGGGGTTTTGATCTAGTGATGGAACCGTAGCATCTTCTGGGATCAGGTTCCATTTTTTAGCCAGGGCAATCCCATCCTCAATATTGGTAATAGCATAAGTACGATTGTCTTTAGTCACGAGCAGTTTAGTTGGGAAGCCCCAGGAGTAGGGGATCTTATGGTTCTGAAGGATTTTGGTCATGGAAGACAGGTTTTTACGCGCCAACATGGTATGTTTGGAGAGGTCAGCGAACACTGTAATACCTGAATAAGGCCCAGGCAATGGTTGGTTCTTTCTGGAGAATCTCATAAGATCATCTTTGACGTGGAAGAAGTGGATGCGAGCTATAACATCCCGTGGGACCCCCTCTGGTATGTATTTAGGTTTGGGAAGCCGGTGCGCTCTATCCACAATCACTTCGGTCGGGGGAGTTTCAGGCAGTAATGCAGCGATGAAGGCCTGTACATAATGGCGGAGCCCAGCCGGGGTCACAGATTCCTCCACCCCCCTTAATTTTACGTTGTTCCTTCTCGATCTGTCTTCCAAGTCTGCTAATTTCTCTCTCATGGCTTGTAGATCATTGTCTGCATCGTTATGAGCGTCAACTAGTTCATTATGAGCTATGGCAAAGTCCCCCATCTTATCTTCCACGTGGCTGATCCTGTCTCCCAGTGCATTTACATCCCCTTTCAACTGGTTAACACAAGATTGCATATCTGTGTGTAGGGAGCTCCTAAGAGTAATCAACATGTCTCTCATGACCGTATCGCTGAGGGGCTGCCCCGTGGTGGGAAACTCAGTAAGCTGTTCAATGAACGTGCTTGTGCTGTTTTGCGAGTCACACCCGTCCCCAGGCTCACCTGCATACGTGTGGGACGAGGACCTCCTCTGCGCCGATTTCTGCGGGCTGTTTATGGGAGATGTACCCGGCGTACAGTCCCCGCTGGTATTGTGAGATGGTTGGTTGCTTCCGTGAGGTGGAGTTGACCCTCCGTTGCGGCGCATGCCGAACTGCGAGTCCGAGGCCTCGGCGCCATCTTGCGGCCTAGGTGTGCTCGCCGACGGGTAAAAATCCGTCAATTTTCTCGGGCCCTTCTCCTTCTTTCTTTTACCCATCACTCTGGAGGGGGTTCTGGGAGTGCTGTCTGTCAATTGGGTGCCCGTAGTCGCAGCAGTGAGTCGCTGGATGGAGCTGGATAAGCGTGGGTCTCCGGAGCTCTTCTCCTACACAGCCATCCGCCTCGGCTGCCGGCCACGCCCCCCTTTATTGGATATTTCAAACTTTTTTAACAAATAAAAAACTGAAAAATTGGGCGTGCAAAATTATTCAGCCCCCTTAAGTTAATACTTTGTAGCGCCACCTTTTGCTGCGATTACAGCTGTAAGTCGCTTGGGGTATGTATCTATCAGTTTTGCACATCGAGAGACTGACATTTCTGGCCATTCCTCCTTGCAAAACAGCTCAAGCTCAGTGAGGTTGGATGGAGGGCGATGTGAACAGCAGTTTTCAGTTCTTTCCACAGATTCTTGATTGGATTCATGTCTGGACTTTGACTTGGCCATTCTAAGACCGCGTACATACGATCGAATATATCTGCTGAAACTGGTCCGACGCAGCTTTAAAAATGACTGTGATACTCGGCTCCTTCTAGACATTTACTGGTGTGGTTACAAACATGGTGAAGTCAAGAGAATGGTCCAGGAAGACAAGAGAAGAGGCGATTACTCTTCACAGGAAGGGCACTGACTATAAGAAGATTGCAAAGATGTTAATCATACCAAGAGATACCATAGGAAGCATCATTCGCAAATTCAAGGCAAAGGGCACTGTTGAAACGCTACCTGGTCGTGGCAGAAAGAAGATGCTGACTTTGACTGCTGTGCGCTACCTGAAGCGTAGAGCGGAGAAAAGTCCCCATGTGACTGCTGAGGAACTGAGAAAAGATTTGTCAGATGTGGGTACTGAAGTTTCTGCACAGACCTGTAAGTTTGAACTTCAAACTTACAGGTCAACCTTTTAATCAGAATGTAAACCCAGCATTCTTGCGGCATAATTGCTTATAAGACTTCAACACTAGGTAAACTGCTTGGCGAGTATATTCTTCTCAGTGAGATGCTATTATAAAAAAAAAACAGTGTCAGTGGCTTGTGCTTAAATAAATAGGTAGCCGTTTAAAAATACTTTAATTAATGACTAAGCAGGAAATTATTATCTTCAGTTATCATTGTGTATCAAACAGGGTTCCTACAAAATAAAAAAAAATACTGTACATAAATAATGTAATGCAGAATGCACAAAATGTAAATTTAAATGTACCAACATATTAGAAAACTCAAAATTATGATCTTGTGAACTTTCTGATATATATTTTATCTGGGAAATTTGGAATGCTGGCATAGTACATCACTCCAGTACCGGAAGAGAACACATTAAATATGTAACATTGTCCCACTGAGGCCATCTACTGTATACCTTGTCACATGTAATGCACTTGAATGATATTTCTTCCACAGTTATTCATTTCCTGGATGTTTCTTATGTTTAATTAATCTCTTGAGAGGTGACCTCTGGGGGCAATTTGGACTATAAATATAAGTTGCACAATGAAACATTCATATAACAATAGTGGATTTTGTCCTAAAAGGTATGTATCATTTTTAAACATGTGTTAATGGCACAGGGCACTTTAAAAGTTGTAATTTCCAGATATTAGATTAGGCTCAAGTCTGCAATTTTAGCAAAAAAAAAAAGAAACAATCTGATCAGTATTTTACAGTATGAAGTATTATATTATTAGCGTCTACCCATAGTACAATTTAAATTCAAAGAACATGGAAAACATTTGTCTGTTATAAAGCACATTTCTAATTTAGTTTCGGGTGATATAGAATGCCAATTAAACCTAATAATTACCTTTTATTTAAAGAATCTATATAGACCATTCAACATATCTGGCTGATCATAGACAAAAAGATATGTCACTGTGAATTATTGGCAGCGAGACATGCATTCACCATCCAACTTGCCAAGGCTCACCACACAAACCTTTTGCTTAGCTAGGTAAAAAGATATTTTTTATTTTTTATTTTCAGTATTGAAAAGAATAACATTGACAAATCATTCAGAGTGCTCTCAAGAAGCTGGAAATATCTGTTTTTGCAATATTTTATGTCACACTGTATTTGCTCAGCAGTCTTTCCAATGCATTTTTTGGGAAGAAATACACTTTCATTTATTAAAAACAAAAAAAAAAACAGTAAAGTTAGCCCAATTTTATTGCTGTCACAAGGAATGTAAACATCCCTTGTGACAGTAATAGGCAGTGACAGGTACTCTTTATGGTGGGATCTGTTTTTAAAGCATTCATGTACTTTTTTTTCCCAAAAAAATAATAATCTTTCCATTAAATCTACAGACACTTGGCCTCATCATGTTTCCAAACATATCCATTTCTTCTGCCTAACTTCCTGGTCAGACTTTAGGTGATGACACAGGAGGAGGTTGACCAGCTGATCTCATTAACACATACCCTGCATCATCTACCCTCCTACCTACCCCCCACTTCCAGGTGCATATTTTTAAATAAATGCAATCAATCAGTGATCACCCTTCTCACTAAATACACAATATACGATCAAATTGCATAGTGTATGGCCATCTTTATACAAGTACATAGGATAAAGTGGATAGAAACACTGAGCTGTCAAGTTCCATTCACAAGTCTGCATAGCGGGAACTCCTCTCATTTCCACATACGTTTTTATTTTTATCAGGGGGGGGGGGCGTTTTGGAGCATTTACATTCATCACCCATAGGGCAGCCCATCCACCTGAATGGGCTTCCCTACACATGTCAATAACCCCAGGGAAGCTTCAGAACCTTTTTTTGGTATATAGAGTGGAGCTTGGTGCGGTTTTTACTGTCATTTTTGGTGCAGTACATTTCTGAAATGCAAGGAAACACACAAATTGTTTTTGTCCCTTTACAGCAAGATCTGGGGTCAATAAGTCTCCACATCTCGCCTCTAGGCTGAGAAGACTGAAGAAAAAAAAAAAGATCAAATGCAGAGGTCATAACATTGCACCTGGCCTTGAAAGATCATAGAGATGTCTGGGGGCCATCAGGCCCAACAGATTCTCTATGGTAAACATCTGGCATGGTCCGATTCCTTCTCCCTCTCACCAATCGTACGGACGAGCCAAGAAAATTACCAGAGGTGGAAGAGGGGATATGTTCCACTTCCTGTAAAAACAATCTAGTGTCTGAACAGCTGCTATGATTGGTCCTATGGTGCGGGGAATCGCCAGCTCTAAAAGAAGATATCTGAATGATGTCTGTAGCTGCAGGTATTATTCAGATATCCCCACTCAAGTTGACAACGTTATATGACGTTGATGGGCGGGAAGTGGTTAAAAAACATTCAAGTTTTTATTATTTGGCGCCTTTAAGTCTTCTGTAAACCTAAAATGATGTCACTTACTAGATCTGTAGCCCAGATCAAAGCCAATTCCACCTTTGTTCGGGTCAACCGGGCCAGCCGTACTGGCTGGTTGCTCGGGACTCCGGAAAGTGGCAGGGAGATGTCTCCTCCTTCTGCTTGTGATAATCTGCTTTAGCCTTCCATTGCTACTTACTGTGATTGCCAGCCATAGATGGGGGCGGTGGATACGTTTTGTTTCACCTGTGGTGTTTATTTTGGTCCAGCAGTGCACCAACACCTTTGCAGCCATTGTGCTATATGCTGGGTGCTTGGTGGGCTTCTGTACCTTTAAGGAGGGGTGGCTCCCCTTCAATCCACCTGCCCCTATCTATCCATTAAAATGCATGTGCCTCCATTGTGAGGACACTCACTGTTAGTGTTAGGACCACAGAATTATGGGGTGCCTTGGCGCGGCTCTGTGGCTCACGCATGCGTTTGCAAATGCGTGCGGACAAAACCCCTGTTTTTAACGCACATTGTTAGACAGGTTAATTGGTTGTTCTGCTAGCTGGTCGGTAAGTAGGCTTGGTTATTCCCTGGGCATTCCCCAGGTTCTTGTTGTTATCTGCTTTAGCCTTCCATTGCTACTTACTGTGATTGCCAGCCATAGATGGGGGCGGTGGATACGTTTTGTTTCACCTGTGGTGTTTATTTTGGTCCAGCAGTGCACCAACACCTTTGCAGCCATTGTGCTATATGCTGGGTGCTTGGTGTGCTTCTGTACCTTTAAGGAGGGGTGGCTCCCCTTCAGTCCACCTGCCCCTATCTATCCATTAAAATGCATGTGCCTCCATTGTGAGGACACTCACTGTTAGTGTTAGGACCACAGAATTATGGGGTGCCTTGGCGCGGCTCTGTGGCTCATGCATGCGTTTGCAAATGCGTGCGGACAAAACCCCTGTTTTTAACGCACATTGTTAGACAGGTTAATTGGTTGTTCTGCTAGCTGGTCAGTAAGTAGGCTTGGTTATTCCCTGGGCATACCCCAGGTTCTTGTTGTTATCTGCTTGTGATAACAGCCTAGCGGCTTCTTAGCCGCATCAATTGTTATCATAAAAAAGCCAACTGCTGGCTCCAAAAAAATGTACCAGGGTAATCCGTGCAGCTGCATGCATCACCCCAGTAAATAATATTTACTAAGCATTTGTAAAGCAAATACATTGGTCAGAGCAGTCAGTATTGTCACCCAAGGCCAACAATTTCACATCTAATCATCTCTCAATAGTAATAGTCTGTGCAGGTAATGAATACTAAACAGATACTTCCTGTCCTTAATGAGAAAAGAGCAGGACTGGTCCATTGGCACGGTTTACTCACAAAGCACAGCATTTGCAAACAGCACAGCTTGCTGGTGTGATTTAACCCCTAGCACTTATCTAAACAAAAAGAAAAATGTGATGCATTGCAGCTTACAATTCTTAAATGAGGTGTCTGCATTAATTTTATATTTTACATTTTCTTTTTTAGGGTAGAAGTTTTTCAGCAAGTATTGAAAATATCTGTTGAACTTTCCAGAAATGCAGTGTCTTTATCAATTCTTGAGAGTTGAAAAGATACCAAATACAATGTTATATTTCTTGTATAAACTGATAATCAACTACTGTACCATGCAATGGAGATGAATACAATTTGAAATGTTTGAAGTCCAGCCTGTGTGATATCAATAGCTAAATCCATACATAGAGTGAAGAAGTGAGTGTAGCCACAAAAATACAAAATTGGCAGGTGAAAATAAAGAGACACAGTCTGAAAAAAGAAAACCAACGCAGCCACCACATCTAAGGATTGGTAAGTTACATTGTAATACATTTGCACAAGGGGTAAGACCTATCTCTACCTGAGATTATACACCTACAGGCCTCCATCCCTGCATATATATGTGTAAAGACCAGAATGGGTAGGATTGGGACTTTGAATGAATCCTGTGGGTGTATGTAATGATGTGGATATGTCACATGAAAGGAAACTGAATTCCAAAGATCCCTAGGAACAGTACATGATAGTACAATTGGAAAATATAATAAGACCATATAATAATAAAGCATTAGTGAGGTAAAAATACAGTCGCACAAATTAAACATGAGTTGATATAATTATATAAATTTAATAATAAAAAATTGATCACTAGGGCATAATTAACGGCAGGCAGTAAAGTTCATGACATCAAATAATTACAATTCAGACATAAATAATATATACAGATTCATAAAATTAGTACAAGCAAAGAACATGAATAGTAAGATATATTAGAAAAAACATGATTGGGCATCACTAGATGGACACTCTACGCACGCGTTGTACTCTAAAATAGGATGTGAAACGATTTTAATGGTTAGCTAGGTGTTATGCTCCAATATGGAAAAAAAAATATATATATACAGGTATATAGGAGAAATAGTTGCTATATTACTCACAGAGTAACCCAGAAATGGGAAGCAATTCCAAAGGTGGAGGTGTGCTGGAATCCGATAAGAATGGTCTCACCCGGGACTGAGGCGGGGAAAGAACAGGTGTGATCCAAAGTGGATACAGCAGCAGGGGTGGGCCAACAGTCACCAAGTTTGAATGTATATATATAATGCATACTGGATGCAGGATGATATAAAATCTGTAAAACATAAAATAGAAAAACAGATAGAGAAAATGTGGAGGGGGGGGGGGGGTTTGGTAAAAGGAAAAAAAAATGAGGGGGGGGGGTAAAAACCAAAAAGGGTAGGATTGGAACTTTAAAATAAGACCTGTGGGTGTGTATGTAATGATGCGGATTGGTCGCATGAAAGGAAACTGGTTGCCAAAGATCCCTAGGAACAGTGAATAATAGTACAATTAGAGAGCTTGATTAGACTATATAATAATAAAGCATTCGTGGTGTAAAAATACAGTCACGCGAATTCAACGTAAGTTGATATAATTATATAAATGTAATAATAATAAAAATGTTTTGGTCATTAGGGCAAGCAGTAAAATTTGTGACAGAAAAAAAAAAATTGAAAAAGGGTTGGAAAGTTGTGTGAGGGCGGTATGTAATATAACTGAATGGGTTTGAAAGATAAATAGAGTATCTATGTGAATGTATATTGGAGGTAAACAGTTGGGATCGACCATGATTATAGATACACCTACAGATAGGTGTGCTTACCAGGTATATCCTAGTAAAGATGATAACAATAGAGGTAAGAAGTCTTTACACATACATTATAACACATATTGGTTTTGGGGTTTATATACACCTTACTTTACAATGAAAGGATGAAAACAAACCCACAGACTGAATAGTGGTTACTGGTTTGTATATGTTTTAGCATACAGGTCTCTTAAATCCATCTTGCTGGATGGACATACACAAGATCACTTCAGCTTATTTCATCCTTATTAAAATACATCTCAAAAATAGGTAAAAAATGTGCAACCAAAACAAACAAACAAAGTGTCCTGATATAAGTGTAAAAAATACATACAAATAAATATATGTAATTATAAATTGGTGAATCCCACAAATAAGAAGGTGCAGGTGGTATTAAACAAAAATAGTGTCCACTGCAGCTGATGTTGATTTGATGTAATCACAGGGAAAAACCTCATCCAACAATATCATCCAAAAGATTTTCAGCCGTTGGTACACATTTAAACAGAGGGGCTGCTAACCAGATTAGATGGACCTCTATTACAGAGGTCTTATGGGCTCAGTAAACCAGGGGTCACTTAAGGGGATCCTTGTTGGCTAGGCAGTGATGTAGTAGCGTATCTGTTTTCCTTCAGGCTTCCCAGAGCTGTGACAGATCCTATTACAGGTAGTCTCAGCTTCCAATGAAATAGCTTGATGTACGGGTATGTTAAAGGAAGAGCAAAAAAGCTTCATGGTGCAGTAGGATTTAAATATTCAAAAACCCCTTTATTGACAAAGCGGGTTTACTGACATCAGGTAAAAGCTTGCTCAGCAGAACAGTTTAAAAGCAGGTAAAAACATCCAGCAGTAGTTTAAAAGCAGGTAAAATCATCTTGCTTTGTCAATAAATAATACATTTTGATTATTTAAATCAGAGCATTGCTTGGCCATTCAGGACACAAGCCGCAAGTTTTCACAGCCGAGCACCCACACTAGAGATGCTTTTTAATAAACAGAAAAACGAATGGAACTCTGCTTTAACCCTTTTAAGATGACTTTATCATGTTTCAATAATTTTCTCCAGGGCTAGTAAAATGAATTACAGCCATTGTACTAGAAAATAACTATTATCTAAACATTTTAAATATACACATTTATTTTTCAACCTTGCAACCCTAAACATGAACTAAAACTTACACATATTTTGGTTTCCTGTTCTCTGGATAAATAGGAGAACATGTTTGAAGTAGTAGCTTTCTTAATGTCTAACTTATTTCATATAAGACTAAAAAACTGATTTTGTTTTTACATTTCTCTATTTTCTTGCTTATTACAAAATATATATCTATATTTAAAAAAAATACCAAATGAACGCACCATATGTGGTAAAAAAAAATATGTGATAATAATTTTGGTATGCAAAGTGCTTAAAAACGTAATGTTGAGTAATCCGCTGCTTACCAAAATGTCACAATTTTATTAATGTTGGACTCAAAGGGGTATTACCTTTAGATGGATTTAATTTATTTGTGTTTTACCTAAAGTCCATTTAAAATGACATGCCTATCTAAGATCAGAGCACTAGTTGTAATTGTATTGCCTAATGGATTGAATTTTTCTCTATTCCAGGGAGTGGAAACAGTTCTAATTAGTACTATGTTATAGGGGTTACTATAATGTGCATCATATGTCATCATCATATGTCTGTCATTTCATGTTCATTATTTTATGTAAGAAAACATTTTCTTATCTAAAGTGGTTCTAAAGACTTAAGGTTTTTTAACTCAATGCATTCTCTGCATTAAGGTAAAAAACCTTCTGTCATCAGGATCCCCCCCCCCACATACTTACCTGAGCCAGTGCTGTGCCTGGCTACTCACAGGACAGAGAGGCAGCAGCATAACAATTGGCTCCAACTGCTGTCAATAAAATGTTGTTAGGAGGGAACTGGGGGGTGGGGTCGAGACACGCTGTCTGGGTCTATGGACATAGGCAGCGTGGCTTGAGATTAAACCTGCCTATAGGAAGTGGACACTCCCTAAACAGGAGGAGCTAGAAATGATGGACCCTTGAAGAGAAGGATTGGGGATGCTCTGTGTAAAACAATTGCACAGAGCAGGTAAGTATAACATGTTTATCATTTAAAAAAAAATACGGTTTAGAATCACTTTAAACATCATAATTTGCTTTTCCAGGTCCAACATAATCTCTTTGGGTCTGATGGCTCCTTACCTCCTTCTCAGGGCTACAGGTTTTTTCCTTCTTATGATAATTGGAATACCAGGGAACATCTTTATAATTCTTCGATTCACCTACATCAAGAGCGTAGAGAAGAAACTTGTTCCAAGCAACATAATATTTTCAGTACTGGCTTTGGCAAATGTACTCATCATATTTTCTCGCATCATTCCACAGTCATTGAATGCTATAGGGGTAGAGGACTTGCTTAATGACATAGAGTGCAAATTTGTCATATACTCATACCGAGTAAGCAGAGCCATGTCTATTTGTGCTACCAGTTTTCTTAGCTGCCACCAGTGTATTCTTATTGCGCCAACAACTAAAGTTTGGCTTTATCTAAAGCGAAAAGTGGCACAAAACATTATTGGAATTATCATCATTTTGTGGATAATGAATTTCTCTATGTACTCTTATTGTTTTTTGAGTACTAATGCCAAGAAAAATATAACAACTTCGCCATATACTCTTCATTTGGTATACTGTGATGCTGACTTCCTAACCTATACAGCATATATTGTTAATGGAACATTTTACTTTATTCGTGATTTTATATTTGTAGGTTTAATGATATTAGCAAGCAGTTACATGGTGTTCATCCTTCTCCGTCATGAGAAAAATATAAAAGTAATTAGAAGCTCTAACAAAGCGCAAAAGTGGTCAGCTGAGTTCAAAGCCTCAAGATCTGTCATTTTATTAATTGTTCTATATGTATTATTGTTCGGTTTGGATAACTCCATGTGGGTCTATACGCTGACTTTATCGAATGTAACTACTGACATGAATGAAATTCGAATATTTCTAGCATCCTCATATGCAGCTCTTAGTCCCATTCTCATCATAATAACCAACCCTAAGCTTCATCGTTCTTGGATGTTGTCTCGCAAGAACAAGCCTTTCCAAAAACATATAGGAAACAGCGTAACTGTGTATTCTGTAAGTGAATAAAGCTGACAAAATATAGAATAGTATTTGTTATATACAGTCGAATTAGGAATAGGATCTATAAATAAATAAGGCCATTGCTGGTCACACTTTCTGATTCTTAAACACTAGTATTGTACCCTTATTAAATGTGCTTGAGGCCCATGCATAGGGTTCAGTTATAGGTTGCTCATGCTATGGAACTTTTTAATAAACTAACCTACTATTAAAGCATGTATTCAGCATCACCTAATTTTTAATGTTTAGCAAGCTGAAGCCACACCTTGTGTTTCTAATCTGGTCAAATTCAATGCCAGTGTTCCATGCATTCATGAATTACTTCTAAAAACCTATATTTATAAGAGTCTTGTTGTGACATATTGCTGTGACTTATCCTGTACCACAATGCAATTCTATGATATTAGAAGAAAATAATCAATGTACCTAATTCAGAGGAGATGTGCTCCAATAAAAAAAAAAAAATCTTTATATAAATCTGCACTCTGAATTTTTATTCACTCATTCCACATTTTTGTTATGTTTTAAATAGCACTGTAAAATAAAAGATGCAAACCTATTCTAGAACCAAACTCCAAATTCTTACTAGGATAAAAGATACCTAATCCCTGTATAGATAACATTCATACTGTATATGCTGTTTCTCGTAAAAAGTAGCTGTCTGCCTTAATGTGATAAATGTGTCAAGACAAATGGAGTTACACTTAGGCCCCTTTCACACTGATACGTTTTGCTATACCGCCTGAAAAAATTGTGCCCTGCAGTCTTTCACACTGAAGCGGTGCGCTAACAGGACAGCTCCAAAAGTACTACTAGCCACATCTTTGGAGCAGTATAGGAGCGGGCAGTTTACCGCTCCTTCCCATTGAAATCGGTGGGAAACCGCGGTAATACCGCCGGCAATGCGCCTCTACAGAAGCTCCGGGACCGGGACTGCGGGACTCGCAGACCTGATCGCTGCTGGAGTCCCGCGAATGGTCCCCGGAGCTGAAAAACGGGGAGAGCCGTGTGTAAACACGGCTTCCACGTTCTTCACTGTGGCGGCGTCATCTATCGTGTGATCCCTTTTATAGGGATACACAATCGATGATGTCACACCTACAGCCACACCCCCCTACAGTTGTAAACACACATTAGGTCACACATAAGCCCTTCAGCGCCCCGTTGTGGTTAACTCCCAAACTGCACTGTCATTTTCACAATAAAAGATTAAATGCATTTTTTGCTGTGAAAATGACAATGGTCCCAAAAATGTGTCAAAACTGTCCGAAGTGTCCGCCATAACGAAAAAAAAAACGCTGATTGCCGCCAGTAGTAGTAGTAAAAAAAATAAAAAAATAAAAATGCAATAAAACTATCCCCTATTTTGCGCAAACCAATCGATAAACGCTTATTGCCATTTTTTTTACCAAAAATAGGTAGAAGAATACGTATCGGCCTAAACTGAGGAAAAAATATTTTTTTATATGTTTTTGCGGATATTTATTATAGCAAAAAGTAAAAAATATTGCATTTTTTTCAAAATTGTCGCTCTATTTTTGTTTAAAAATAAAAACCGCAGAGGTGATCAATACCACCAAAAGAAAGCTCTATTTGTGGGGAAAAAAGGACGCCAATTTTGTTTGGGAGCCACGTCGCACGACCGCGCAATTGTCTGTTAAAGCGACACAGTGTAGAATCGCAAAACCTGGCCGGGTCCTTTACCTGCATTTTGGTCCGGGTCTTAAGTGGTTAAGAATCAATTTAAAGAACTAGGCTGAAAGTTGAAGGGAAGGACCTCCAAGGTGATATTCTCTGAAATATTGCCTGTGACATATGCAACACAGGAAAGGCAGGGGCGATTACAGAGCTGAATGCATGGCCAAAGACCTGGTGCTGACTTCTCATTGGGGTGCAACCTATTTGCTTAAGATGGTTTGCACCTGAATGGAAGGGGTCTACTGTGCTGGGGTATAGGTTTATCGGAAGGCTGGAGGAGTATTTAAACTAGGATTGAAGGGGGAGAATGAACTACATTGGGCAGATAGGTCAGTTATGGGTCAGACATTATTGGCGGGTGGAATGGAATATCTTGCGAACAGCCAATGGAAATTATAGTGTCATTTGTACTACTAAAAAATATATGAAAAACACCAGAGCAAAATTGAATAATGCATTAAAGTGTTTGTTTGCTAATGCCAGAAGTCTGCCAAGCTAAATAGGTGAGTTGGAAGCTCTGGTGAATGAGGAGAGCTATGATGTAATCGGTATTGCTGAAACTTGGAACTTTATTTCTCACATGACTAGGGTATTAATATTCTTAGCTATGCACTCTCTCAGAGAGTCTGGGTAAAAAGGTAAGGTGGCAGGGTCTGTCTCTATGTGAAAAGTGACCTCAAAATGAGTGTGAAAGAGTACCTGGTGGATGGACATTGTGATGTGGCGGAAGCATTATGGGTGGAACTGCATTTAGAAGTGCGTAGTTCAAAGTTAATCATTGGAGTTTGTTATAGACCACCTAATGTTAACAAGGAGGTGGAGACTCGGCTCCTTGCACAGATGGAAAGGGCTGCAAGGGCTGGGATGGTGATAATAATGGGGGGTTTTAACTACCCAGAAATTGAGTAATGGCACTGCAGGCACAGTTAAATGTGCAAAAATGTATAACCCTATTTCAGACCCCAACTAGGACTAATGCTCTGTTGGACCTGGTAATCTCAAACCCTGCAGATCTTATTACTAATGTTCAGATAAAGGAACACATTGGTAGCAGTGACCAAAACATGATTTCATTTGATGTTAGCTGTAAGCAAAAAACACATGCAGGAAATATAAAAACACTTAAAGGGGTGTTCCAGCCCTTTTTAATGTTTATTAAAAGTCAGCAGCTACAAAAAGTGTAGCTGCTGGCTTTTAATAATCCGACACTTACCTTGTCCATGGTTCCAGCGACGCGCCGGCCGGCCGGGGCTCCACTCCTCTCCCCCCCTCCTGGCCGGCGTCTTCATTACAACTCTGGGAACCCGGCCGTGACAGCCTTAGGCTTCTTGGCCGGGCACCCACTGCGCATACGCGATCGGCACTGCGAATGCGCGGACGGCGATGCGCCATCCCATTGGACAGGAAGTCCCACTCCTCCTGAAGCCCCCACCCCCCCCCAAAAAAATTACATGCCAAATGTGGCATGTAAGGGGTGAGAAGTGGGTTAAGCGGAAGTTCCATTTTTGGGTGGAACTCCGCTTTAACCACTTAAGACCCGGACCAATATGCTGCCAAATGACCCAAGGGGTTTTTGCGATTCGGCACTGCATTGCTTTAACAGACAATTGCGCGGTCATGCGACGTGGCTCCCAAACAAAATGTGCGTCCTTTTCTTCCCACAAATAGAGCTTTCTTTTGGTGGTATTTGATCGCCTCTGCGATTTTTATTTTTTGCACTATATACAAAAATAGAGTGACATTTTTGAAAAAAACTATATTTTTTACTTTTTGTTATAAGAAAAATCAATAAACTAAATTTTAGTCAAACATTTAGGCCAAAATGTATTTAGCCACATGTCTTTAGTAAAAAAAAATCTCAATAAAAAAAATTAGCTACCTAGCGGAAACAGCGACACTAATACAGTGATCGGAAAAATGATCGCTTAGTGATGCTGGCAATAGGGAGTGAAAGGGTTAACTAGGGCGGTGATCAAGGGGTTAAAACTTTATATGGGGGGGTACGGGGGCTACCCTGGACCTAACACTAACTGACTGTCACACTGCCTGTCACACTGACACTAAATACAGTAATCATACATGTATGATTACTGCATTCAGTGACACTGTGACAGGGGGAGGGGGGGCGATCGTGGGGGTTAAATGTGTTTATGTGTCTGTGTGTAAGTGTAGAGTTGGTGCAGGACTTACTTGTGTTGTGATCTCTCCTCAGCGGTGGTTGAAAAAAACGCCGAGGGAGAGATCACATCGCTTCCTCCTTCTTGTGTTTACACAGGAGGAGGAAGTGACAGGGCCGGCGGGCGCGCGCATTGGCTGGGAGCGATCCGGAGGGGGCGGACAAAAACGAATAGCCGCCCCCTCTTGTCGGATCGCTCCTGCAGCTGCGCGGACCGCCGCATGTACGACCATGTATGACCCTCGATCCCCCCCAAGGCACCAACGTATATACGTTGATGTGCCTGTCGGTGCCATTCTGCCGACGTAAATGTACATGCGGCGGTCCTTAAGTGGTTAACTTCAAGAGAGCTATTTTTTCAAGGATGAGGGCTGCTCTCCAGGACTTAGACTGGGAGGGAATATTGGCATCAATGGGCACAGAACAGAAATAGGAATTCCTCAAAAAGACTGTTTGTGAACTCACTGCAAAGTATATTCCCATGGGCAATATGTTTAAAAGGCTAAAAATGTGGCTCACGGCCAAAGTTATAAAAACTTTGAACAACAAGAAAAGAGCTTTAACTGCTTGCCGACCAGCCGCCACAGTTATACGGTGGCAGGTCGGCTCTGCTGAGCAAGAGCATGTAGCTATACGTCACCTCTCCCAGCAGCCAATAGGGGCGCACACGCGCCTCCCGCTCGCCCCTGACGCCAATGCGCATGCCCGGAGGTTACAGAGCGAGAACCGGGAGCTGTAAACACACAGCTCCTGGTCCTGCCAGGGGGGGAATTTACCTATCGTCTGTTCATACAATGTATGAACGGCGATTTGTCTTTTCCTCATGTCAGTCCACCCCCCCTTCAGTTAGAACACACCCAGGGAACATGTTTAACCCCTTCCTTGCCCCCTAGTGTTAACCCCTTCACTGCCAGTGGCATTTTTATAGTAATCAATGCATTTTTATAGCACCGATCGCTATAAAAATGCCACTGGTCCCGAAAATGTCGCAGTACCGAAAAAAAATTGCTGATTGCCGCCATTACTAGTAAAAAAAAAATAAGAAAAATGCCATAAAATTATCCCCTATTTTGTAAACTTGCTTTTGTGCAAACCAATCAGTAAACGCATATTGTGATTTTTTTAATGAAAAATATGTAGACCAATACGTGTTGGGCTAAACTGATGAATAAAATATATTTTTTATATATTTTTGGGGGATATTTATTATAGCAAAATGTAAAAAATATTTTTTTTTTTCAAAATTGGCACAATACCACCAAAAGAAAGCTCTATTTGTGGGTAAAAAAAGACGCCAATTTTGTTTGAGAGCCGCGACCGTGCAATTGTCAGTTAAAGCGAAGCAGTGCCAAATCGCAAAAAGTGGCCTGGTCTTTGATCAGCAATATGGTCCGAGGGTTAAGTGGTTAATAAAGAAACACTACTGTAGTTTAAATGTTACAAAAAATATAACAGAATATGTAAAAAGGAAATCAAGGATGCAAAAACTCAAAACGAACGACAGATTGCAAAAGATAGTAGGACAAACCCCCAAAAAACTTAAAATATATTAATAGTACAAAGGTCACGTCTGAACATGTAGGCGCTTTACAAAATACTCTAGAGTGGGTGACTGGGCACAAAGAGAAGGCAAATGTATTAAATACTTTCTTCAGCTCTGTGTATACAAAGGAGCATGTGGGAGCTCATGTCCATATTGGGGGTGGTAGTGACACAGACCCAAATGATCTACAATGGCTCAAAAGTGATATGGTCCAGAAATATTTAGACAGAATAAAGGTGGATAAAGCACTTGGACCAGATGGCATCTACCCAAAGATCCAAAAAGTATTGAGCTCTGTCATTTCAAAGCCATTGTTTCAAATTCAAAGGAACTCTTTAATGACTGGAATAGTACAACTGGATTGGGGTAAGGCCAATGTAGTGCCTATATTTGAAAAGAGATAAAAGTCTTTAGTAAGTAGCTAAAGACCTGTCAGTTTAACTTATACTTGGCAAGTTGGGAAGATACTGCAGAGTTTAAAAAAAAGACTACATAGATTAATTCTTGGTGGAAAAAAATAT
This sequence comes from Rana kukunoris, assembly GCA_029574335.1. Lineage (NCBI taxonomy): Eukaryota > Metazoa > Chordata > Amphibia > Anura > Ranidae > Rana > Rana kukunoris. Next base: position 390,826,570 of record CM056050.1, on the reverse strand, counting down.
TTTAAGCAACAGACAGCATGCATTTATGAAAGATAGAAGTTTTCAGACAAATCAAATTTCTTTTTATGAGGAGGTAAATATAACCTTAGACAAAGGAGTGTCTGTGGACGTAGAATACTTGGATTTTGCAAAAGCTTTTTACACAGTTCCCCACACACAGATTATGTATAAGGTAAAGTCTACAGATTTTACACCCCCCACAATCTTCAGTCTGTGGTGGGTCTACAACCCCCAGTTCAGTTCAAACCAGAACACCGCAAACATGCGAAAAGTTCTAGCGAACATGCAAACCCTATTAAAGTGTATTTGACACGAACATTAAATATCATTTTAAAGACTTATATGCAATGTATTGCCATAATTTATTGCAATAAAATGCCATGTCCTGGGGGACATGTATCAATGCAAAAAAAAAAAACATTTTTAAAATGATAGTTTTTTCAGGAGCTGTGATTTTAATAATGCTTAAAGTAAAACAATAAAAATGAAATATTCCTCTAAATATCATGCCTGTAAAGTGGCACATCTGTGCAATGTGTAGAACAGTGGCGCAGCAATATTGACTTTTCTAAAGGAAAAAAATGTCTTTTAAACTTGCTTGTGGCTGTAATTCAATGAAAAATCAAGAAAAATGTGGTGTAGGGTCCCCCCCCCCCAGTCCATACCAAGCCGTTTTGGTCTGGTAAGGATGTTAAGGGGAACTCCATGCCAAAATTGTACCCCTACCCATTCACCAAAAAAAGTGTCAAAAAGTAAGAACCACGACAGTTTTTGTTTATTAAAAAAGAAAAACAAAAATGTCCCACGATGTCCATCCATCTTCAATCACGCCGCCTGATGGACCTGAAAATAGAAAAAACTCTGCCTTGACAGCTCTTATATAGGCAAGGGCAGGGCCATCTGCTGATGTAAACAGATGACCCGCCCCTCTGACATCACATGACTACATTACTGGGTGGCTCCACCATTGCCTATATAACAGCTGTCAAAGCCAAAATACAAAATTCTCTGGGAGGCCTCCCATGGAGGCAGAGCTTTTATTTTTATTTTTTATATTTTTCGGGTCCATCAGACGGTGTGATTGAAGATGGATGGACATCGCGAGTCATGCCAATTATTTTTTAAATTTTGGCATGGAGTTCCCCTTAAAAATGATGCCAGACCCTGGTGTGGAGAAAGCCTCTTGAGGGGGGGGAGGGGGCGAGCAGGAGTGTCAGGACACCCACTAACACACAGCTCCTTTCTCTATCTGCAAAGTAGAGAGTGTCCTGACTCTCCTGCTTTCCTCCTTCCCACTCAAGAGGCTTTCTCCACACCAGGGAGAAAGCCTTGCATTACTGTGTGTAGTTACAGACAGAAGAACAGGAAGTGAGGATTTCTCAGAAGAAATAAGGACATTTAAAAGCAAAATGGAAGAATAAGGTAAGTGAAGTAGGACTGCACTAAGATAAAGGAAGCTATTTAGGGATTTTTTTTTACCTTTACAGTCCCTTTAACATCTTTTTTTAGGATTAGTTTGCTTCCTTCTTCAAGCCTTATACAATTCTTGAAATGGTTCTGAAACCCACATATTTGCACCCACAATAACAAACAGAAACAATACATTTTAAGAATAAATAAAATAAAAATAAAAAGATTCTTGAGACCCTAGAGTTGTAATGTTTTTGTAAAATGTTAGCATATTTAGATAGTAATCAGTGCTTAAGAGTGTTATTGGCATAACTATTTAAGGTGCCTTGCCAGGGGGGTTGCTTTGCCCCATTCCTTGCATGGTCCCTCCCAATGTTGAAAGGCATGAGGCATGGTCTGATCAGGAAAGGGAGAATGCATGCTCACTGTCCTTTCTAGCTGCCCAGGCTGCATGTCTGCATAGGGGGCTGGCTGGAACCCCATTATTATTGTATTGTCAAAAAAAGAGCAACATGTCACAGGGTTTCCTTTAAAAAGCCAGCCAGATCCTCATAATTATTAACTTCAAATTTCAGAAAAGAAACACTGGAATGGAAAAGAAAATGCATTACAAAGTGCAAAACAAAAAGCTGTGGTCTGAAAAGGGGCATTCATTTTTATGTGCCAATAATCCTAATTGAAGCTAGGGATAAGTTTCAGGTTGGACCTGGGTTCCAGGTGAAAATAGCATGTTTGCCATTTGCCAACCTGATGATTTATTGTGGCTGTTCACCTGCCCAAATTCCTAGCTGCTGTACTGTAAACACAGTGCTAGGGATCCCATGTGATGTAATTATAAGAATATTGGGATTGAGTGCTGGAGAGGCTGGAGAGTGCAAAATCTGTTGAAACTCTGCATATAAACCAATCAGATAAAAAAAAAAAAAAAATTGTCAGACCTTAATTGAACGAACTGAAGTTAGAAGCTGATTGGCTATCATGCACCAGATTTTACATCCTCCAGTCATTCACTTTTAATTAATTTATAAAAACAAAATATTACATCTAAGGATGAGCTTGATGTTTAAATCGAACATAAGCAAATATTATGGGGCATTCACAGGAAATGTGAATGCCACCAAACATCCCATAATGCACTGCAAGATTGCAGTGCATTGCTGTATGATGATTTTCCAAAGCATGTACCTGACCTGCATGCTTTGGCCAATGACAGCGTGCTCTGCTGAGAGAGCCATAATTAGCCAAAGGCAGGATGGACTAAGTCCACACCTCACACCAGGCCCGGAGTGGCCAATCGGGAGAACCGGGAAGTATCCAGATGGGCTGGTCTGGTTGTGGGCCGGTTCGAAAAATCTGTCCACAAAATATCATAATATAGCTGTAAAACTTGTATGCACCTGTTACCTGTCTACATCAAGGATTATTGCTCCTGCTCACTGCTCTGCAGCAGTAGTTGTACTCCTTTCCAGGCTCCCTTCTTGAGTTCCTATAAGTCTCCCCCCCCCCGATTGGAGTTGGTACAGTCCCAGTGAAAGTGCATGTGGGCGGAACAGGAAGAGAAACTCACAACACTGCAGCATGGATCTTTGGTTCCCGCCCAGCAGCACACAGCAGAGCGCTCCTCCAGGGCAGAGTGAAGATTTGTAAATCATGGGTGACAGACTGGATCCTCTTCTACTGTGAGTCCCGACTGCTCTGCATTCCATAATGTGATTACAAATGTGCCCTGTACTTTTCACTGCAGGTTTATTGAAAGTGAAAGTAAAATTCTTGAACAGGTTAGGAATTAGAGTGACATTTCATAGATGTAATCCACATACACTTTATATCTTCTAAAAATGATGATTATTAATAAGATATAATGTGTATGTGGATTACATCTATGAAATGTCACACTAATTCCTAACCTGTTGAAGAATATAAGCATTACACAGCAAAGGATGTGATTTCTTATCCCAGCCACACTTCAAAAAAGTCCACTCTTGCAGTGGGGGAGGGGGGAGAATGGAGGTACTGTATAGTGTTTTTTTACTTAATTCTATGCTTCAGCCAGCTCCAGTGCTCTTCTCCTCCTCCCTATCACATATAGAGGAAGATTAACCCTGTATGGTCCAAAGTGGAGGCTGGAGTGTGACCACTGTCACTCTTTACTGACACAGGAGCTACAGGGGACCAGTAACAGAACTGCAGAGAGCCCCCTGAAGAAAAGTACAAGGTAAAACTGAGTACACACATCAGAATTCGTTGGGTTCAGCAGGGGCTGAATTTTTGATCGGTGTGTAATCCTCTCTGTTAGACAAACCTATTGTTATATCCACTTCTGCTGGAAATCCTTGTTCAATTAGCTGTTTGCAGCCAAACGGAAGCACTGCTGATCAGTGTATTTGATAGGGGGGGGGGGGGAGTCCCTGTTGACAGAAAACAATGTCCCATTGAGGGGGTTTCCCACATCCACACAAGAGCACTTACTCTCTAGTGCAGGGGTCTCCAAACTCTCTAAAGAAAGGGACAGTGTCCCATCTGGTGTCGTTGGGAGGAATAGTGCCCCTTTTTTATGTCAGTGGAAGGAATTATGCCCCATCATTGGAAGGAATAGTGCTCCAATGTTGATGTCAGTGGCAGGAATTATGCCCCATTGTTGGTGTCATTGGCAGGAATTATTCCTCAAGGGCCGGATAAAGGCAAGCAAAGGGCCCCAGGGCCGCAGTTTGGAGACCACTGCTCTAGTGGACTGTTTGTTTAAAGTGCACTTTAATAGTACATTGCACTGTGTGTTTGATTTGCAGCACTGGGAGTTTGGTAGTAACTCCAAAACCAAATTGTGTAAAAATGAACCATAAGAATTTGACTAGAGTTATTCACATTATATGTTATAGTATTTTACAGTACCAGGAGTGTTCTTATCTCCTTCACAAAATGTTTTTGCAGCACAGGGATTTTGGTCCCACATGTATGTGATATTGTATATTACTGTACATACTCTACCACTGTACGCACTGCTCCTGATCCTTGTAATTTATCCAATTCTGACCTCTGCACTATATATATATATATATATATTTTGTGTGTGTAAGGTAATTGGTTATGGGGGGGCGCAGCTTGGCATGTTCGCCCTGGGCGCTGGTTGTCCATGCACTGGCGCAAGTGCCATGCTACAGGCTGCCGCGTCGGGGGCTAAATTTATAAGGGAGCCGGAAGGCGGCCGCAGGAGCCGATTAAAAAAAGGATGGATCGGGGGTCTTTTTTTTTTTCGTGTGGGGGGGGCGGCGGCTTTGGTGCCTGTGCCGCACCCGCAAAGTCTCTGCAGGATACATGGCAGCGGCCAGGGCAGATTTTCACAGGTAGGGGAAAAACAGGCAGCACACTCAGTGCACCCAGTAACCAACCTGAATAAAAATAAAAACATTTTTTTCTGCTGTCAGGTTTATATTGTAATTTACAATATGTACAGAGGGGAACAGAGGTGTGGGGGAGGAAGTTACAGAGGTGGGGGGTACAGATATGTAGGGGAGGGTACAGAGAGAACCGATATTGGGGGAGGGGTCCAGAGGGGAACACAGGGGTGTGGGGAGGGTACAGAGGTGTGGGGAGGGTACAGAGGTGCGAGGAAGGTCCTGTTATTTATTGTTCTAATAAATCTTCACTGTGAAGCAAAACTAAGGCCGCGGACACACGATCGGACATATCCGATGAAAACGGTCCGCGGACCGTTTTCATCGGATATGTCCGATCGTGGTTTGATCCGATGGCGTGTACACACCATCGGATCAAACTCCCCGCCGCCGGACGGCGCGGTGACGTAGTGGTGACGCGGCGGTGACGTTGACGCCGCCGCGTCACCGCCACGTCACCGCACCAGGAAGTAAAACACTTCCGCGCATGCGCCGAATCCATTCGGCAGCGGCGCGGCGGCGGTGGGAGCCGACATGTCTGCTGGTAAGTGTACTAACCAGCAGACATGTCGGGCGGACAGATTCCCACCGGATAGATTTCAAAGCTTGCTTTGAAATCTGTCGGGTGGAGAAATCTGTCCGCTAGCCCATACACACGAGCGGAGATGTCTGCTGAAACGGTCCATCGGACATATCCCCTCGTGTGTACGCGGCCTTACTGTATTTGCACTGAATTGGAAATATTTTTTGAAAAATACTATGAATTACAGGCTGTAGAGAACAGTGCGCCATTGCAAACTTATATTTTGAGGTTTTAATTACATTATTTTAATAGTCGTGAACTAAAGTGGGCTGGTCTAAGGCATGAAACTCCAGGGCTGAAAATGAGTCCCACTCCGGCCCTGCCTCACACTATATAAGACTGCTTACATAGCGGCTGTTTATAGTGTGTGGACGGAGATAGATTGAGCTAGATTAGGCAGGCAGGTTAGTTAGCGGCAGTGTATTTGACATACAGTATATATATATATATATATATATATATATATATACAGTCTAGAAAAAAAAAGGAAAAACTCATCCCTTCGACTGCAGTCTTTGCGTGACAGCTGTTATACAGGCAAGAGCGTGGCCACTCTGTGATGTAACTGGTGTCCCCACCCCTTCTCAGGTCATGTGACATCAGCGGGGTGGGATAACTCATTTACGTCACAGGGCGGCCCCACCCTTGTCTATCTAACAGCTGTCAAAGGAAAAAAATGGCAATCGGAGGCAGAGTTTTTCTCGAAACCATCAGCACCGTGATTAAAGATGGGTTTGCATTGCGGGACACTTTTTTTAACCACTTTACGTCCTCGTCTTGCAGAGCCACTAGGGGGCATGCGCGCACACGCCGCATTACTGGGAACCCGATGTGTGTGCCCGGCAGCCGCGATGGCCGCCAGGCACCCGCAATTGCCCAGTAACTGAGCAGGACCGTGGATCTCTGTGTGTAAACACAGAGATCCACGTCCTGTCAGGGAGAGGAGAGCGATGCTGTGTCCCTTGTACATAGGGACACAGATCAGTCACCTCCCCCAGTCAGTCACCTTCCCCCACAGTTAGAATCACTAGTAGGGAACACATTTAACCCCTTCCTCGCCCCCTAGTGTTAACCCCTTCCCTGCCAGTCACATTTATACAGTAACAGTGCATATTTATAGCACTGATCGCTGTATCAATGTGAATGGTCCCAAAAATGTGTCAAAAGTGTCCGATGTGTCCACCATAATGTCACAGTCCCAATAAAAATCGCAGATCTCCGCCATTACTAGTAAAAAAAAACAATTAAAAAAATCATAATTATGTCCCCTATTTTGTAGGCTCTATAACTTTTGCGCAAACCAGTCACTATTCGCTTATTGCAAAAAAAAATGTACCAAAAATATGTAGAAGAATACGTATCGGCCTAAACTGAGAAAAAAAAAATATTTTTTTTAACCACTTGATCACCGGGCCTATTTTGGCACTTTTCTCCTTCATGTAAAAATCAAATTTGTTTGCTAGAAAATTAACCAGAACCCCCAAACATTATATATATATATTTTAGCAGACACCCTAGGGAATAAAATAGTGGTCATTGCAAATTGCAACGGTATTTGCGCCTTTTTTTAGGGAAAAAACTGTTTCATGAAACAGTAAAGTTAGCCCAATTTTTTTGTATAATGTGAAAGACGATGTTACGCCGAGTGAATAGATACCTAACATGTCACGCTTTAAAATTGCGCACACTCATGGAGTGGCGCCAAACTTCGGTACTTAAAAATCTCCATAGGCGACGCTTTAATTTTTTTTACAGGTTACTATTTTCGAGTTACAGAGGAGGTCTAGTGCTAGAATTGTTGCACACGCTCTAACGCACGCAACAATACCTCAATGTGGGGTTTGAACGGTGTTTACATATGTGTTCGCCTCTGTACGCAAGCTACCGGGACAGGGGCGTTTTACTTTTTTTTTTACACTTTTATTTACATTTTCTTTTTTTATCACTTGTATTCCTATTACAAGGAATGTAAACATCCCTGGTAATAGGAATCACTGTGAGAGGTCCTCTTTATGGAGAGATGTGGGATAAATAAGACCCCACATCTCTCCTCCAGGCTTACAAGGTGAAAACAAATTCACCGATCACATGCCGACAGCCGCGATTGCGGCTTTGTTTACTTCCGGGTACCGGGCGCAACGGTCATCTCTATGCTTCCCAGCAGCGCCGGCCGATTCGCTGTCCTGGCCCCCGATAGCACGGGAGAGCCCGGAGAAGCACCAGATGGCGGCGGGAGGGGGTACGTCCCCTCCTGCTGCCTATAAGAACGATCAAGCGACAGAACTGTCGCTTTGATCGTTCTTATCGTGCACAGATTCAGCGGCTGAAGAAAAATAAAGGAGTTATAAAAAATTGTCTGCTGTTGCTTTTTTTTTTTTACTTTTTTGGTGAATGGGTAGGGGTACAATGTACCCCATACTTATTTACATGGGGGGGCGGGATCTGGAGGCCCCTTTGTTCGCACAAATTTTTTGTCTGTTCGCATTTTCAGGTGCAAACAAAACCAGGGGGGGGGGTATTTGGCTCATCCCTATTTACATCTAGCTATTGAAAAGTTCATCGTCAGTCCATAAAGAATACATGCAGTGGCGTATCTAGGGTATGGCAGCCATGGCAAGTGCCATGGGCGCCATGGGGATGGGGGCAGCAAAAAGCCACCCCCCACATGAAAAAACCCTCACCCGTCCTCCCGCGGCCGGGCATAGCAATTGCTAATATTTCTCCTTCTGCCTGGGGAGGGGAGTGTCAGGTGCCCCCATGATGGCCAATGATTGGCCACACCGGATCCACGTAGGGTAGTGTAACAGTGGCGGTGGCGGAGGCGGAGGCGAAACCTAATGCTCCTCCTACCCTATCATCTTATCCTCAGAGCGGGGAATGGGATGTGAGGTGAGGAGAAGAGAGGACAGGAGAGAAGGAATGTATGGCGGCCCGATGGGGAACCCCGGCCCCAGCAGCAGCACCAAGGATAGCAGCCAGTTACTACTTGATCCTCGTCATCATATTCATGTGTGCCAACTGCCAACCAGAAGCAAGCAAGAAAGAATAATACTCAGTGAATTAAATAAATATGCAAAGCCATATCATAAATAAACTGCAATAAAGTGATTTGTGAACAGCTGTTGCATAAATCACTTTATTACACTTTATTAATGATATCTATGGCTATGCATATTTATAATTTATTTATTTCATATTGAGCACTATATTTGATGTCTGGCACACACACAATCGCACATGATGATGACTTAAAACATTTAAGTCATCATGTGCGATTGCGCCCCCCCCAAAAAAAACTTTCAGCACCAGCCGCCAGTGAGCCCAGTGTCCCTTTCTGTCCCCGCCATGTCCCTGGTTATCTGAAAGATGGGTTTCAAATGTTTTGACAGTGGTGCAGTTTCAGTGCTTGCCATAGGTGCCATTTTTACTAGATACGCCTCTGAATACATGTACACAAGTTGACACAAGATGAATAGCAGGGATCTCACAACAAATTTCCAAAGCCCAAACCCACGTAAATAGATAGCCCCATAAACATCCAAGGATCTGTGTGGGTAGCTGACAGGGAGGACAAAGGAACTCCAATCACTTTATAGAATAATATCTACAATATGTGCTTAGACATGTGCACAGAAAAAAAAATTGTTTTTTTTTTTCTGTTTCGTTTCGTATTTTCGTTACTGTTTTATTTTCGTAAATGCGGGATGGTTCGTTATTCTGTTTAATTCATGTTCGTTACTTGTTAGACAATAATTTTCGTGAATTTTCGTCAATGATTTGCAGTATCTTGAAACCCTTTTATTTTGCTATTTTCAAAAGATTTGCATTCTGTATTTTAAATTCCTTTTTTCTGTTCGTATTTTGGATTCAAAATACAGCATGCAAATCTTTTGTTATAGATGTCATATGAACAATGAACATAGGACTGAAAACAAACAGAAAAAGGATTGAAACAAAATACAGAATGCAAATCTTTTGTTATAGATGTCATATGAACAATGAACATAGGACTGAAAACAAACAGAAGAAGGATTGAAACAAAATACAGCATGCAAATCTTTTGCTATAGATGTCATATGAACAATGAACATAGGACTGAAAACAAACAGAAAAAGGATTGAAACAAAATACAGCATGCAGATCTTTTGTTATAGATGTCATATGAACAATGAACATAGGACTGAAAACAAACAGAAAAAGGATTGAAACAAAATACAGCATGCAGATCTTTTGTTATAGATGTCATATGAACAATGAACATAGGACTGAAAACAAACAGAAAAAGGATTCAAACAAAATACAGAATGTAAATCTTTTGTTATAGATGTCATTTTTGTTCTTTTGCCATTTTCGTTTTGTCGTTTTATTTCGTCGGATCATTCGTTCGTATTTGCGGTTGTTCTTTATGCGGCTCATTCGTAATCTCGTAGTTTTCGTATTTTGGTGCTTTAATTTTTTCGTATGTACACATTATCCTGCGGGTACGAAAATGAACATTTTCGTACGAAAATAACATTCGTAGGAACGGGAATGCACATATCTAGTGCTTACATTTAAGAGCTGTATTGCCAGTGGAGGAGGTCCCAGGTGAGATGGCAGGATGTGTCTTCTGGCCAGTGGGATCTTAAGGAAGCCAATAGCAAACTTCCCTAGATAAAAATAAATAAAAAATGCAGCTTATTTTTTAAATGCTCTTTTCTTGAAACTTTAGCCCTGTAAAACTCTACTAGTTCTTTTTGTTTATGAGGAGCTGGGGAGGAAGCCAATAGCAGGAACTGCTAGAAGGTACACAGCCAGTTGGAAGCTTCACTGAAGCTGATACCAGTGACACAAAGCCACCAGCGGTCCAACCAGGTGGCTTTGTGTCATCGATATTGGCTTTTGCTGAGCTTTCCCCTTCTAGCGGTTCCTGTTATTGGCTTCTTTCCCAGCTCCTAATAAACATGAAGAACTAAAATGATTTTACAGTGTTGGAGTTTCTAGAAAAGAACATTTTAAAAAGTTATGCTGCAATTTTTGTTTTTTGTTTTTCATGTAAATGAGGACATGTAACAAATATAAAGTAGGTTTTATCCCAATTTGGCTATAAAGGTGGATAAACATTTTAAGTTAGTCAAAAAATATCTCAAAAGATATCATTTGAGCTCCAGATTTTTTTTCTTTTTTATATAATTAAAGGGCAAGCATTTCAACAAAATTTAGTGTTATACACAGTGCAAATACTGTAGCATTACAACAAATTGTCTCTGATATTACAATATATGTGATGCAATTACTGGAAAGACAGCAATAATTTCCATTGCTAATTTTTGAAGCAAGTAAAGTGCTAAATATTCAATAAAATCAGTGTATAGCAACATCAATGATGGCAATTAGAGAAGCAATATAAGAACAACATTGGCGGCCATACATTTTCATTTGAAATATACCTTTTATGAAGATTAGTCCATGCATAACGTGGTACAGTTTATTTATGGCACACATACACATTCTTAAGAATATACCAAGATGTGTAGAAAGATATTACTCTTTTACTTACGTATAACACTTGCTGCTCAAATTATTGAATTATGTAAAAGTCCTTCATTAAATTTGGGTTCATTCAGAGTTAAAATTAATTGAGCAAATTAACAAAGCAAATGACATTAGCAAATTACATATGTTTTTGAGCCGTAATTAATCCCCGCTGAATTGTCATTACAGCAGCTATATAATATAAATACAAGGGAATTATATAGCTGAACAAATTCTAGCAGTGGTATACTGTTCGCAGAGGTATGTTTCTGACCTGCTACTTTTCAATTTAATAATATACATAACCAGCAATAACAATAAAAGTATTCATTGATATAGAGTAAGATTTACATCTTCCTGAATATGAAAAGATACACATATATACATATATATATATATATAGATAGATATATAGATATATATCTATAAATATGTAGCCCTTCATGCTATGTTTGATTGCATTACTAAGAATTCATAATTGCTGTAACTGTAGTAATAAGCACTTACTTGGTATGATGTACTACGCAGCATTGCAAGGAAAGCTCTTACTTTCTAAAATTTCTAAAATTTCTACGTTTAAAATTGTATTACCTTCTTTTTTTTTAGATTGGCTTGGGTCTGTAATTATTGCTTCCTTCTACAGTTGAAAAAGCAATGCACAGCAGCACTATATCAAAGGCTAGAAACAGTAATGTGTTGAATGGCCAGGTCCAGCAATAATAACTACTTGCAATGCTGAAAAAAAACCTGCCTCCTAAAAAAAAAAGTATATTCTAATTATCAAATATAGTTAAGATCTACAAGCAAAATAAACCAGGGAAAACTATGACTGCGGGTAAATTGAATCAAAGAATGGACACTGAATTGTATTTAATGGCCATTTAGATTTATTCTTTATTGCCCAAAGAGTCCTTAAAAAATTGACTAAATTCCAAGGTTTACTTTTAATTGATACTGCTAAGAGAGACATGTTGCTGATTGTAAATTGTGAAAGCTCTATTTCCCCCATAGCTTTATTTTTTGATAGAGAAGAAATGTGTTAATGCCTTTGTAAAGTTTGTATTACTGTCTGGGTTGTAGCTAATTATATTTTTCACCCTGCACATTTAAAAAGTATTGTACAGAATGGAAAATGAGAGGAAATTCCCCCACTGGATACATGGACAATAATAAAACATTTTTTATTTAAGGAATAATTTAGGCAGTAAGACCTGGTTCACACCTACGCAGGTTGCAGTTTTCATATTCCAGGTGCATTTTGCATTTTTCAAAGCACGTTTTTGATCCATTGAAATCTATTGAATCAAAAAACAGAAAAAAATTCCATGACCCTTTCCATGAAATGAAGAGATGTAAACATGACCCATAGGAAACCATGTTATATGGCAGTGGTGGCGAACCTTGGCACCCCAGGTGTTTTGGAACTACATTTCCCATGAAGCCCAAATACACTGCAGAGTGCATAAGCATCATGGGAAATGTAGTTCCAAAACATCTGGGGTGCCAAGGTTCGCCATCACTGTTATATGGACTGTAGTGTGTTTCTGCAAAACTGAAAATTCAGGAAAAAATGCATGTGAACCAGGCCTCAGGAAGGATTCGATTTTGTTTCTTTTTTTGTGTATTCACCAGAAAGATTTTCCCTCACTTCTTCTGAAGAAGATGGACATGAATCAGAACATGGTGTGATGGGAAATCTCCATTGCAGTGTTGCAAAAAGCAACCACAATCTAAGGCTAGATTCACACATATATGTATTTTTGGTGCTTTTTGCATTTTGCAGATTTGCACTACAGTCAATTTTACATGGTTTCCCATGGAACATGTTCTGCAGTGCAAATCTGCAAAATGCAATAAGCACTAAAAATGCATAGGTGTGAATCCAGCCTTGGGATCTAATAGTTTCCCGAACAGTCAAAAAAGGAAAAACAATGATTTGGGTAGAAGTTGAGCCTTATTGCCAACAGTCAATCAAAATCTAAAAATAAAGTAAATTTTTTACACTTTGTCACACAACTTAGTGTAAAATATGAGAAGACAATATTCTGGCCTAGTCTTTTTTTAGGGGATTTTTTAGGGGACTAATATTTTATTTTTTGATGCTTAGGGGGAAGGGGGGCGGCACAATATTAGAGCTAAGTGTTTTGCATAATGCAGCAACAAAATGTATATAGTACATTCTAGTTTAATTTTAGAGGGGATATTGTGTTTGAGACTCCGTTGACATTAGTACAACTTGTTATGCGACTTTGGACACAAGTCATATGACAAGTTGAAGCTTACTGATTTTAATGGCACCTGCTCCAATCAATTTGACCTAAAGTTGCAGCTACTTTGAAAAGTAAGAGTAAACAATTGGCATCAAAGCCGCACTCGAAATTGCAGAACTTTTCTAGTCGACTAGAGTGAACGGAGCCTAATGCCGCGTACACACGATCGGAATTTCCAACAACAAATGTTTGATGTGAGCTTTTGGTCTCATATTCCAACCAATGTGTATGCTCCATCGGACATTTGCTGTCGGAATTTCCGACAACAAATGTTTGAGAGCTGGTTCTCAATTTTTCCGACAACAAAAGTTCTTGACGGAAATTCCAAAGGTCTCAATGCAATTCCGATGCACATAAATCCTGTGCATGCTCGGAATCAATTTGACGCATGCTTGGAATCATTGATCTTCATTTTTCTCTGCTCGTCATAGTGTTTTACGTCACAGTGTTCTTGACGTTCGGAATTTCAGACAACTTTTGTGTGACCGTGTGTAACACAAGTTTGAGCCAACATTTAGTTGGAGAACAAATCCACGGTTTTGTTGTCGAAAATTCCGATCGTGTGTACGTGGCATAACGGATGTAACTTCTAGTATTCTCAATTACCCCTCTTCTTACTGTTTTATATCCTTATACACTTTCAGCCAAATTTTACATAAAGTTTTATTTTCAATTATTCTTGATATTGTATTTTCTCTTCATGCATTTGTCCTTTAAGTTTTTTTTCCTATGTTTATCATTTAGATTACTTAACTGATACTCTGTTAAATACCTTTTATAAAAAAAAAAAAAAAAAAAAAGCTATAGAAAGAAAAACATCAGCAATAAAGTATGTAACAATCCCTAAATTAGTAAAAAAGAAAAGAATGGTACTCTAACAGATTTCACAAAAATTGGAGCACACAAGACATTTTAGAACATACATGAAAACATTAAGGGGGCATTTACATCTGTGCAGTATGTTAAAAGGGATTATGTCACGTTAACAAGCATGTATTTGAATGGGCTGCCTAATGCATCAAAATGCACAAAAAGGTACATGCAATATTTTTAGCAATGTAGCACACCACAATGTGTGAAAATGCATTACCCTGCATTGTAAGGTGAGTAGGGTAGCATACGTCAATAGCCCTGGCCATATTTGGTCAACGAGAGCAGACACCATCCACACACTTTTTTTTTCTTTTACCTGTCAGGTCAGGATCTTTCATTCATTGTGAGTCTGCATTAGGAGCAGATTGTCATGGCAGTCATGAGCGTCAGGAGCGTCAGGAGCATTGCTGTGATTGACAAGGGTCTTCATAGTTGGACATGTTATGATGATGGATTTACAATGTGCGGCATTTTATTTTTTTATTTTTATTAAAGCACTCGTTTGTGATTTATTTATTAACTGTCAACTTTTTTTTTGAATGAGTACCCTTTACTCATTCACAAGTGTGCAGTATCTGAGGGGTCCCTTATTTCTAAAGGTGCTTTCAGATCCTGATAAGCCTGCGCCCACAGATGACACCCACAACCACTGGGCCAGGGTTGTGGGGAGGAGGCTCTTGTTCTCATCATCATGGGGACAAGGGGCTTTGACAAAAGGGTCCTACCAGGCCACGTACCCTCATCATGTATGTCGAGAGCATGTGGCATGGCATGGCATTGTTTAGGGGGTGGGCTGCATGGCTGTCATCCTTCTTTCCCGTCCATGCAAGCTGCATACTCAGATGAGCGTTTGGCATGCATTTTGGCAGGGCAATGCCAAAGACATAAGGAAGAGAACCCCACACATGTTCTATTACAGCAAAAGTGAAATTTTAGCAATAAGATAAAACATTTGACACAAAAAAAATATTTTTTTTTTGAAGATACAGTAGAAGACATTGGATATTGGTCCCCCAAAATACATACCAGTTCCTTAAGAGCTTGGTATGCATTTTGAGAGGTCGCATGCTGTTTTCTGCATTTACAGGCAATTTACCCACTTGCTGTCCACCTCACCCACTATATCCCAGTCCAGCTATAAGTTGCTGGTCTACAAATTTTCCCATAGTTTGTAGACGCTATAACTTTTGCACAAACCAATATACACTCATTGGGGTGTTTTACCCATATTTTACCAAAAATATGTAGCAGATACATATTTTGCCTAAATGTATGAAGAAATTAATTTTTTTCAGGTTTTCTATTGGATATTTTTTTAGCAGAAAGTAAAAAAATATATATATATATTTTTATTTCATAGAGTGAAAAAAAATGCAGCTGTGATCAAATACCACTAAAAGAAAGCTCTATTTGAGGGGAAAAAAAGGGCATACATTTAATTTTGGTACAGCATTGTACAAATGCGCAATTGTCAGTTAAAGTAACGCAGTGCCAAATTTGCCAAAAATGGCCTGGTCAGGAAGGGGGGTAAATCTTCCGAAGGTTAAGTGGTTAAATGGCATTGCTTTATTTGTATTTGCCACTTCTGCAATAGTACAGGGTGTTTGAAAAAGCACCACATTTTTTATTTTTTTTAAATATGGCATGTTAAAAAACTGAAAAATGTGTGTATATAACGCCAAAAATGCGCAATAAAAAGGGGCCAAAATATACATTTAAGGAATGTGCCAAGGTGTGCATAAAGAAAAAAAATCTGAGAGTTAAAAAAACTACCAGTGGTCAGTGCTTATTATTTTCATGTAATTACATGCTCTTTTTAACTTTGGTTTCTCTTTTTACCTCTTCAGGCAGGTGCCTTCTGGCTCTTTAAGAGGTTTAAAATGCAGAGTGGCGGGGTGGGGCGGGGCTTTAGAGCACATGACCACCATGATTGGCTGTCACAGAGGTCACGTGATCAGAAAACTCACGATCGCAAACAACGGGGGCTTTCAGTTAGGTGCTGGTAACTGTGTCGGGAGCACACACCACACACGCTCTCAGCACAGCTGTATGGACAGCAATTCATGCAAATACGCGGCACCTCGGCTCCAAGGACCAGACATGGAGAGGCCTCATAATTGTGTGTGGCTGGTGCCAAAGGAGTTAAACTCAGCTGCTCTGTAAGGACACAATATCTCACAAGATCTTAGTCAGCCCTCCCTCTTAATCGAAAAAACCTCAGAGATTGGGATTTTGTGGGCAACACATACAAAAATTCAAAAAATATATAGAAAATTTAAATTAAACAATTTATTACAAAAATATATATATTGAAAACACATTAACAAATTTATCAAAAAATTACATGTTTATACAAAGACATAAACGATGCAATACTCTCCGTCATGCGAAACCATCACCAAGATTGGGAGGTAGGTTGTGGCAGAAAGGCCGACGCGTTTCGAATGTTAAACATTCTTTGTCAAGGCATATATAAGCATTGCATCTAAATTAAATCAAAATGTAAATATTAGATACATATATACAAAATATAATACATGGCACCATATTGTCAACATTTAAGCAGAAAACATAAAAAGCAAGCAGCATTGGTACCAGACAACTCACCCGTTGTGTTAAAAACATTGTGCTCAAAAGGGTCCAGGCCACCGGTCCCCTGCATGGGGTGCCCCAGAAATCTGATGTCCCTAGAAGTCGACTAAGTCCTACTAAATCATGCTCCTAATGCTCATAGGGTGGACAGAACTCATTAGTTCAATTGAATGGCATAAATATCCTAAATTTGGAGAAAAAGAAAGAAAAAAGAGAGGGATGGGGATCCCCCAAAAACAAAAGGAAGAAAAAAGAAAAAAGAAAAAAGGGGACAAAAAATCCTCATTATTGGGGGTATTTTGTATATGTATGGAAAGCTATCACAGCACAAGCATTTGTTCCAGGACTGATCTGAAAAACACTTACCAATAGGAGATGTGTAGCAAATTATCTTGTTTGAAAAATAGCCTGGATATCCAGCTGGCCACCAGCAATGGTTTTCAGCCGACCACCAGCTTGAAAAAACGAGTGTATGGAGAGGGAATCCCCCTTGCCAAACGTCCCCCTGGTGGTCCTTTTGTACTTACCCATCATCGCACCAGGTGGTAAAACCCTCCCTCTAATTATCGCTCTAATCAAGGCCTTTGTAAATGTGTATGTGTCTCGTGTTATCATCTCCATTCGAACATTATCGTCTGCAGATGATGTGCTCCGTCCAGTCCACTGTCTATGACGCCATTGCCGAAGGTTGCGGTGCGGCCATTTTGTTGGAAGATGTCCAGGTAATGCTGGGGGCTGCCATGTCCGACCAGAAGGAAGTTCTGGGGGCGGCCATTTTAGAAGAGGGAAAGTACTTCCCTTATTCGCCGTACTAATCAGGGCCCTTGCAAAACAACGCTGATGAACTTACAGAAAAATAGTGCATGAGTCCCGTGTTTCCTTCTCCATTAGCTTTGTTATCTAGGGGTAATATGCTTACAGCATAGTCCCCTATGCATTTTTCTATATATTTTTTATTTTTTGACTTTACATACAGGGGACTATGCAAGGGCATTAGTACCCCTAATAAGGGAAGTACAAAGCCCTAATGGAGAAGGAAACACGGGACTCATGCACTATCTATATATTTTTTTTTTTTTGCAGCTTTGCAGCGTTGTTTTGCAAGGGCCCTGATTAGTACGGCGAATAAGGGAAGTACTTTCCCTCTTCTAAAATGGCGCGGCAGCTCCGGTTCCGGTCGGACATCTGCAGCTTTGCTGGACCTGGAACCTTCCAACAAATGCGCACTTCCGGTCGCGGCAATGGCGTCATAGACAGTGAGGGAGGGTTTTACTGGACGGAGCACATCATCTGCAGACGATAATGTTCGAATGGAGATGATAACACGAGAACATACACATTTACAAAGCCTTGATTAGAGCGATAATTAGAGGGAGGGTTTTACCACCTGGTGCGATGATGGGTAAGTACAAAAGGAACACCAAGGGGACGTTTGGCAAACCAATGGAGGGTTTGGAGACGTTTTTTCAAGCTGGTGGTCGGCTGAACCACTGGACATCAGGCTATTTTCAAACAAGATCCTGCTACACATCTCCTATTGGTAAGTGTTTTTCAGATCAGTCCTGGAACAAATGTTGTGCTGTGATAGCTTTCAAAATACCCCCATAATGAGGATTTTTTGTCCCCTTTTTTTTTTTTTTTTCTTCCTTTTGTTTTTGGGGGGATCCCCATCCCTCTCTTTTTTCTTTCTTTTTCTCCAAATTTAGGATATTTATGCCATTCAATTGAACTAATGAGTTCTGTCCACCCTATGAGCATTAGGAGCATGATTTAGTAGGACTTAGTCGACTTCTAGGGACATCAGATTTCTGGGGCACCCCATGCAGGGGACCGGTGGCCTGGACCCTTTTGAGCACAATGTTTTTAACACAACGGGTGAGTTGTCTGGTACCAATGCTGCTTGCTTTTTATGTTTTCTGCTTAAATGTTGACAATATGGTGCCATGTATTATATTTTGTATATATGTATCTAATATTTACATTTTGATTTAATTTAGATGCAATGCTTATATATGCCTTGACAAAGAATGTTTAACATTCGAAACGCTTCGGCCTTTCTGCCACAACCTACCTCCCAATCTTGGTGATGGTTTCGCATGACGGAGAGTATTGCATCGTTTATGTCTTTGTATAAACATGTAATTTTTTGATAAATTTGTTAATGTGTTTTCAATATATATATTTTTGTAATAAATTGTTTAATTTAAATTTTCTATATATTTTTTGAATTGTTGTATGTGTTGCCCACAAAATCCCAATCTCTGAGGTTTTTTCGATTATTTCAATTACTACGGGATGATGGCAACAACATGCCGCCATATATGAGTTGGTCTTTTTTCTAGCCCTCCCTCTTATACACAGATATCAGCTATTCTCAGAGGAAGAACTTGTTCTCAGAGGAAGAACAAATGTTCTCCACTTCATAAACATTGTATCAGAGGAGATTATTTTTTTCTCTGAGAACTGCTGAAAACTGAAATTAGATAAATGATCTCTGTTTAATAAACCTAAGACCCCTTTCACATTGGGAGAGTGCCTGCAAACCGACCTGAAACAGCGGCTGCTGTTTCTCCAGGCTTTCACACTGGAGTGGTGCGCTAGCAGGACCGCTCCAAAAGTCCTGCTAGCCGCATCTTTGAAACGGTGAAGGAGCGATGTGCTTAGTGCTCCTCCACCACTCTTTTCTATTGAAAGCAATGGGAAACCGCAGCTATACTGCCGGCAATGCGCCTCTGCAGAGGTGCATTGCAGGCGGTACTAACCCTTTTTCAGCCGCTAGAGGGGGTAAAACCACACCACTAGTGGCCGAATACCGCAAAAATTCCGACGATAAAGCGCCGCTAAAAATAGCATCGCTTTAACACCACCATACCTCCCGTGCCAGCGTGAAAGGGGCCTAAGACCAATCCCTGCTACTGTCTATCATTAGGGTGAATGGTCTTTTATCCACCTTAGTCCTGTAGTTTTGTGCAGGTGGGTGGATCTGTTAGGTCCCTCCAAAAGCTCTGCCCTCTACAGAGGCTACTTGCAGCACTTTTTTTTTATAATTATTAAGTTTTGCAGAAAACATACATAGTCACATAGGTGAGATGTATAGTGAGATACAACCATAATAAATTCACCATTCACGTAGATATGACAAAACATGTTGTGAACCTCAATCGACAGTTATAACAGTGTTAATCATTAAACATGTTATTTGTTGGGTCAGATTGCTGTCTACCATCCACAGACACCACAGACACCCCATATGGGATCACTCTTTATCTGGGGGAGGGAGGCAGCACCTTCACTAATACACTATAGTGGGGGACAAAGGTAGAATACATCAGTTAAGTCATGTCACCATTCTTTTGATGATGTGATAATTAGGTTTGGAAAGGCATTTGGTGCACACAAAATGGATTTATATTCTGTTTAGCTTCCACCTCCTTTGTTATTTTTGAATTGCCTTCAAGCCCAGTAAATCCAGTATTGTTCTGTTATCTGCTGCTCTGCTGAGCACACTCAAGCCTGCGCCACCATCTTTCTTTTTGACATTATTGGGAGTCAGCTGTCTCTGATTGGTTCTTGCAACCTTGCTACTGATACCTCCAGGAACTGTGATGTGGATATTTCAGGAGGTTAAATATTGTCTAGACAATATTTATGGCAGGGTTTGGGGCAGGGGTCAATCCTGGGGAAAAAAGTGTGGGAACTCCCACCCAAGATCCACTCCCCCACCAAAAAAAAAAAAAAATTGATACACTCATATGAATAATTACTAAACCGCAAGAACTTTTCTTTCTAAATCCCATGATAACTCATGGCAGACCTCCGCAATGTCTCCTGGGAACAATGACAAAAGCTCCCAGGAGACATTGCAGCATCGAGGAAGTGATGGAATACCTGCACACTACCCGATGAATCCATATACAGGAAGCGGCCAGTAACATAAAGGATTACTAAGGTTTGCCTGCCCCTGACAGTGACTCGAGCTGGGCATCGCCGCTTAGTGAAGGATTGGCTTGGGTGGCTCGGCTGCTCTAGTCCTGCAAAGGGAACTGCGTTCCTGCTGTAAAAAAGGTGCAGGGACTCCGTTCCCACGTGTTCCCGCAGGACTTGAGCCCTGGTTTGGGGTATAGCATAAATAAAGTAAAATGGTCAGCTTTTTGTGTTTGTGGAGGTCGAAAGATTAAAATTGACACACAGAGCAGAGCTCAGTAGCGAGCACACACGAGTGGGCACCCAGCGGGAGGGGGGGGAGCCAGGAGTGTTGGCGAAAGACCCAAGAAAAGGAGGAATGGGGCTGCTTTGTGCACAAGCATTGCACAGAGCAGGTAAGTAAGTTTGTTATTTAAATATAAAAAAATCTAGCACTTACAATCACTTTCAAAGTGAAAGGTCTGATTTAATTTCATCTTCTCAATAGCCTCAAATGCATTTCTATGTAGTTGTGAAATTTTTCTGAAATGCGTTCTGAAAAAGTGTTTGCTGAAATTTTGATGAAAGGGAAGCTCGCATTTTCCCTCAGCCCTACTGTCTAGTTACATCCTAATGATAACAAAGGGTTGTGAAAAATAGTAAATATACAACACTAATTAGTTCTTATTTTGTCGTAATGTGTCTTTCTCCTCATATTTTTTAATGTAAGCATCTAAAATACCTAACTTTATCTTTGCAGATACATATATCCATGGACCCTCAGCAAATACTGAAAGTTACTGCATTTATGCTTTTGATGATAATAGGTATCCCAGGAAATTTGTTTATTTTAATTAAATTTACTTACATTAGACTAAAGGAAAGAAAATTATTATCAAATAATAAAATATTGACAGTGCTCTCCTTTAATAATTTTCTTATTATCATAGCACGTGTTATTCCACAGACATTGGATGCTATTGCAATTGAGAACTTGCTTGATGATACAGAGTGCAAACTTGTCCTATACACATATAGAGTTAATAGGGCAATGTCTATAGGTGTTACCAGCTTACTAAGCTGCCACCAATGTATTCTTATTGCTCCAATGACAGGAATGTGGGTGTACCTTAAACAAAAAGTGTTAAAAAATCCAACTATTATAATTTTGGTCTTTTGGATTATGAATCTCTCAACTTACCCTGTGTTTGTCATGAATGCCCATGCCAGGAAAAACATATCCGCAGTTTATGCCCTGCATGTGATATATTGTGATGCTGAATTCCTAAACCAGATATCTTATATTGCCAATGGAGTTTTTTACACTGTTCGGGATTTGATTTTTGTGACACTAATGGTTGGGGCAAGCAGCTACATTGTATTTACTTTGTTTAACCATGAAAAAAGTATGAGAAAAATGACGAGTTTGAATAATCCCCAAAGGAGATCAGCTATAGATAAAGCTTCAAAAACTGTCTTTTTATTGGTAGCCCTTTATGTCTTGCTTTTCGGATTAGATAACTCGTTGTGGATCTATACATTAACATTACCTAAAGTGGAGACTGAAATCAATGACATTCGTATATTTGTAGCTTGTTGCTATGCAGCTCTAAGTCCAATACTTGTAATAACAACAAACCCCAAACTGCAAATTAGCTTCTTATACCTGTATAAACAAAAACCCTTCCAAAATATGTTATCAAGTGATGAAAATGTGTATTGTATAACAACACAACAAAGCAATGGTAATTTATGTTCAGCATTACAAGCGGTATTTGATGATGGGAAATGCAGTGCAAATGAATGCAGTAAAAATAAATATTTTTACCAAAACTTCAGCCAGATGAACCATTCTCTCAAAGGGCTAAGCTAATGTATGAGAATTGTTTGCAGATTGAACAGAGCAACTTCTATCCTTCTTGTATATCTTGTATACCCTACTGATATCAAATGTGTTTTGTTTTAAATTAACTCCATCAGCTGTAAAACATAAAATGTGGATGATGGAGTGCAAATAAAATCTTTGTTCTCCATCTAAGTGGTTCTAAAACTAGTCAGTTATCTTTCTTGAGAAGAGTGCCATTTGACTTGAAATCACAAGAGTTCTCAATAAAGGAGGAAAAAAGGCTATCCAATCCAAAATGTTATATGTCAAATTGCAAAATATTATTATACACCAGGGATCTTCAAACTACGGCCCTCTAGTTGCTGCAG